>OZ005659.1:208692720-209008224 GCA_963930645.1 Salticus scenicus | reverse complement strand
CAATTTGTTAGTACCGCCCCCTTTTCTACACCACTTAATTTTTAGAGTATTTTTCTACTTAATTCATCATAGATACATTTGAAGAGAATTGCTCTAAAAATTTAGTGGTGTAGAAAAAGGGGCGTTTTTCAATAGGCGTTAACAATTTGCCGGATTAGGTTGGCAGCTCTGCACATATATTTTTTACTGTCTAATGTCGAAATGGTAACAATATATATGTTTTCTGTGGACTTTTTGATAGATATTTTTGTTATGTGCATAAATTTTATACAAGTCTAAAAATATTTCGATCTAAGTATAGAGATTTCGATTTTGATATAGGTTTGTGGCTGTAGGATAATGTTTTGTCATTGAAAGTTATTAGAATGGAATAGACATTTTTATATGGATTTCGAAAAAATACGAATTCCCGTATATGAATCTGGAAAATAGGAAATAACAGCTAGAATGCTTACTATTCCGCAACCAAAAACGCAACTAAGTAAAAAGAAATAGTTCCATAAATTTAGAAAATTTGTATATCCGTAATCACGATTAAGGAGTAATTAACCAAAATTCTATCAAATAATTAGATACAATTTATTTATTTTTAATATTAAAACTTTAAGAAACATTTATATCACTGGAAAGATTTTATTATTATTATTTTTTATATTTATAAATCAGAGGATAAAATTTTAACTATTTACGTGAAACAAACGTTTTACAAATATTAACACATGAAACGTCTGCGAGGAAAGAGTGTAAAGTCAAAAATGCAAGTATAATCTAAACAGTATTAATTATACGATATAAATGATGTTTACTTTCTATTTATCCGATATTTTCAAATTATAAACTTGTTTTAGAAAACATACACTAATTTATATTTTCTAGTAAAAGCAAGCAATTAATAGTAATACTTGTCGAATTATAATATTTTCTCTAAAAGAAAACAAACTTTTGAATTTTAAATACGCTTATTCTGCTCTTAATGCGATAAAATCATAAGCCAATTTTCATCAGAAATATTATTCCAAATATATTGGGCATAAATTACCTTTTCATTGCTTGTGATATGCACCAAGATGGTAATTTGATATTTCGCTGCATAAATAATGAGGTCGAAGATTTATAATCCCGCGTCAAGGTAAATAGATCGTTATTGACCAGATATGAATGTTTCATCACGACATCTTCAAATGTTATTTAGAAAATGAGGCTTGATTTGAAAAGTATTAGAAATAAATGTACATTAATATAGAATTAATATGGAACATATTCTATACATGGATTAATGAATGTATAAAATATATGTTTTTGCAAAATAAACTCGAAGTTTGTTAAAATTTAAAACATATAGATTCACATATTCCATTTATCTTGAAATAAGGAATTTAATGATTTCAGAGTTGCCAATGTTCCTCATTTATGTCGAAGCATTGCTAATTCTAGCCTTCTTTTCATACCACTTTTTTTTTAAGAGTAATTTTTCTTCTTGTTTAACTGCAGTTACATATTAGTGGAAGTTACTGTATAAAAGATGTAGCACGAAATGATGTTTGGTAAAAATAATGCTCTGCAATAAATCATAAATGTTACCAGGTATATATAATTAAACTTTTTATAATTATCTATTTCTGTAACACACAGGTGCTAATTTTTACGATTATTTCATATCACCAATTCTTAATTTTTGTATTATTATATATTATTTAATAATTATTATATTTCATTTTATTTTATCTATTTATTATTATTATTATTATTTTATTTAAAGACAAACATAATGATTTTTATAAAATTTCTGTGAATGTATATATATATATATATATATATTCTAGAAAAACGACATACAAAATAGAATATAGCTAAATTTTAACTCTTTCGTTTAAATAAATATATAATAAAATAAATAAAAAATAATAATACATGATAGTAACCATTTTTGTTTTAAATTAACTTACATTATATTAATTTTAAATGAATTAAAACAAAAATTTAGATTATCTCTTCTATTGTTTTTTTTTTCTAAGGTGATTATGATGCAATTTATTATTATTATTTTTATTATAATTATTATTATTATTATTTTAACACACGCGCATACGCAGCTAAAATATATTTACTAAAACTGCTTACATTTCTTTGCATATTTCATATATTTATAATATGGTTTATCTATGGTGTATATAATATAGTATCGCACGTTTTCTAAAAATGCTATTGAAATAGATTTTATTCTCTAATAGATTTTTTACTATAATGGTAAGTCCTAATAGTTGTGTAGTCTATTTGTATAAGGTCTATGTCAAATTCCTACTATTCAAATTTAAATTAAATTTACATTATGTATAATTCAAAAATGATGGTTATAATGTTTATCAACAAATTGTGAGTTAATATTAATTAAAAGGAATGCAAAGGAATAATTATACTTAATAATTTAAATATGATTATTAATTATATCACTGGAGGTCACCGAAGTGGGGATGGGGGCATATCCTTCGTGGAGGATGAAAATTGCGATGGCTTCTTCAGGAGTGCCCTACACCGTCACCAATTGATTATATAAAAGCACTAGTACAAAATAAAAACCTACTCACTCAACAAAAAATATTTATCTTCATATTTTTTTATATAGCAATGATTTTTAAAAATGTATCATAGCACTATGCATTTCAAAAATATTCAACAGTTTTTTCTCATGGAAATTGCATGAAAACTCTACATCGAAACACGTTAAAGACAGAATTTCTTTGGTTTTCAGAAGAAATAGTAATCGTATCAATAAACACGATGTAGAAAACCTAATGTAATAAATTCATTTTCACCCTGATAATTCCAAATAAACTGTCCGTAACTGTATTTATTTATTTAACAATAAATAAATAAATAAATTATTCTTTACAAACATCCGCAGACTAAAAATCATACCTGCCAACATCCCAATTAATATCCCGAAGTGTTGTTAGTGCCGCTTTTTTTTTTTTTTTAACACCTGTAAAATTTTAAATTAATATTCTTCAAATGCAATTGCGATTAAATAAGAAGAAAAATAGAGGTACTGGTGTGAAAAATAAGGTGGTGTTACGGAATATTAATTATTAGAACCTGTAAACGCGTATTTAAGTACCATTTCAAAAATAAGCCAAAAAATAAAATAAAATAAATAAAAAATCTGATAACATAAAGTGAATTGTCAGAAGTTATAGAAGCCATTTTAATAATCATGGAATTCCGATTAACAAACAAGTTTTTAGTCTCCGAATATTTATTTATTTATATAACTTTTGATTATTAATGTCATTTAATTATTTTATGAAAAGAATAGGTTTCGGAAATATTTAAAGATATATTTCCTATATTTAATTATTTAAAAATTTTGAAAGTTTAGTTTGATGAACAGTTTATATTCTCTAAACAGCAAATCACTTTATCAATAATCATGACAATGTTTAAAAACATCTTCTTAATTTTTTTCTAAATAATATTTCTTGGTTGTAATTTACTTGCTATATCGTAAAATTCATAATGTTTATTACCATATACATTTCATTACTTTAAAAATCTTAAATATCTAAATACTAGTGGATCTGCAGATCAGGAGCCTCAACGTCCTATTTGCATAAGACATTATTCAATAGGTCATTTTTATTTATTCCTTATTATATAATAGTATATATCGATTCGATAGACTTGTTACCATAATCAGATACATTCCTGAGGGGTCCTGCCGCCCCCCCTCAACCCCTGCTCTATCTCTCTTTGTATACTTATCTGTATATCATATAAAGTGATAAGGAATTGTAAATAATTGTATTTACTTTTGCATAAATTCTTTCAACGAGGCTTAGCAAATTGATAAAATGCTAATTTTCTGCATTTCTAGTCATTTTAGTGTTAAAATAGCCAAATTTTCCCTTAAAAACGAATTAAAAAGCTCCAATAAGGGAAGAAATGGATTTGGCGCAAAATTTGGCGACTGTTTCCCACCTTGGCAATTTTTTGGCAATCTTGGCGAGAAAATCCTTATTAGGGATATACCAGATATGGACGTTCTAATCTCATTCGCTGATGAGATACGAGAATTTTCCAGACCAGCCTGGGTTCGATAGAAAAATATAAAAGGAGCATTTTTTTCGCCGAGGCGGTCAGTCTCAGATCTGTGTCAGTTTCGTCAAATGCTTGCTTTGCATTGAGCCTTTTTGAATGAGACTTGCTTTATGTGTTATTGTTAAACAGTTTGTACTGTTGTTTTGCTGTTGACGGCTGTTGTTTAAGCTGTGTTTAGTGGTTGATTGAATTGAAGCTGATACTTGGTTTATAGACCTGTATTTTTCTGGAACTTTCTGTGAATAAATCACTGAAATCACAAGTTTCGCCTGTCATTCTAGGACAACTTACGAACCCCCCAAGTACGCAATAATATGTATCCTTAATAAACGACGGTCTTGTATTATTTCCCTGAAATTCATAAATACCAAATTTCATACAAAGAAAAAATTACATAGCATATCGGAAATATTTTGCGTAGCCGTTAAATTAATTACAAATTCTATACCCACAATTTTCAACAGGAAAACATGCTTTTAAAATTCTAATAAAATTTCATTATATTTGATGGGGTGTAGTGTAACCATGTTAAAATACACTTAAGAAATATCGACTATAGACCATAATAGTACGAAATTTTTTATGTATCCTGGAAAAGTAACCACAGTCATTATAAACGCCATAATAAGAATAAACCTAATTAATTATAACTCATTATTTTTTCAAACTAATTTGACATCATTTGGATGATTACAGTGCATACTCATAATTATTTCGTGTAGTCCCATAAATTATTTAGTCTATACATACCCTTATTTAAGAGTAAACGTGATTTTAAGCATCTTTATAATGTATGTTAATTTTATTAATTACAATTCAGCATAAACGCATTAAAGGACGCGCTTAAATAAAAATTTGTCCATAGGCTCCAATGTTACGAAATTTTTTTGTGTGTCTCTGTAAACGAACCATAAACATTGTATACACCAGTAAAAACTGTTCAGTTTATCTTGCATTTAAAATTAATAATTGTTCCAAATTTAACATCGTTTGGATGACACCGTGACATTCTCAGAACACTTTTGTAAGGCCCTGTACATTAATTAGTAAGATTAAGAGCACATATTTTCTTTAAACAACGTAAGTTATGCATCTTACTCACGTACGCGCAAAGTAATGATATTAAAATACGTTTAAACGAAATTCACCCCATACGCCGTAATGTTAAGAATTTTGGCGTGTCCCTGCACACTGTTTATAAACAATATATCAATAAAAATTATACAGCTACTTATATGCAAAGCTGGAAAGTGCGCCAATTTGCAAGTCAATCAAAGGATTTTTGCGGCTGCTATTGCGGTACATACAAATTCTTCCCATAGGCCGTAATGATAAGAAACACTTTGACGTGTCCCTGTACACGAACGACAAATGGAATACACACCTAACACTATACAGTTATTTCTGTTGAGCTCATGAACATGTGTACCAAATATGCAGTGAATAGTGTGATGTTTGGTGCCGCTATCGCGGTACATACAAATTCTTCACATAGGCCGTAATGATAAGAAAAACTTTGGCGTGTCTCTGTACACGAACTACAAATGGAATGCATACTCAAAACTACACAGCTAATTTCGTGGGGATCATGAACATGTGCACCAAATTTCAAGTCAATAGCGTGATATTTGCGGCCGCTATCACACGACAGACAGACAGACAGACGGTCAGACGGCACCCCAAATCCTTTTGAGTCTCAACATTGGGCCTCCACAGACGTTTCGGCAAAAATTGGAAGTCAATAGATGGATTTTTGCGGTGGCTATCGCGGTAGATACAGATTCTTCCCATAAGCCGTAATGATAGAAAAACTTTGGCGTGTCCCTGTACAAGAACTACAAATGGAATACACACCTTAAACTATACAGCTGATTCCGTTGGGCTCATGAACATGTGTACCAAATTGCATGTCAATAGCGTGATTTTTGTGGCCGCTATCGTGGTACATACAAATTCCTCCCATAGGCCGTAATGGTAAGAAAAACTTTGTCGTGTCCCTGTACACGAATTACAAATGGAATACACACCCAAAACCATACAGCTGATTTCGTGGGGCATATGAACACGAGTACTAAATTGCAAGTCAATAGCGTGATTTTTGTGGCCGCTATCGTGATACGTAGAAATTCATCCCATAGGCCGTAATGATAAGAAAAACTTTGGCGTGTCCCTGTATACGAACTGCAAATGAAATGCATACCAAAAACTATACAGCTGATTTCGTGGGGCGCATGAACATGTGTACCAAATTTCAAGTCAATAGCGCTATTTTTGCGGCCGCTATCGCGCGACAGACAGACAGACACACAGACACAGCCCAAAACCGTTTTGAGTCTCAACAGAGGGCCTCCACTGACGTTTCGGCAATAATCTAAAAATTTCTAAGTTTTTGCTGTATGTTTGAGTAATTTAATTGAAGGTTACGGATTTTTCTCGAAGTAAATTTGTATATTTAGTTTTTAATAACTGTAAAATATAATTAAAACCAACTGTTATGAGAAAAAATAAAAAAAATTACAAGAGATTTAATGAAAATACTGTAATTAATTACTATTCTAAATTAAAATATTACTTTAAATCACAAAAATATATGTATTTGAGAAAACAGCTTCTTTTGTCATTTCATAAAAATGCTTCAAGAGTCTTAAAAAAATTACTTTCTTAAAATTTAATTATGAAATGCATGTTTTTTTTTTTCTTTGTTAAAATATGTGAAGTTTAAAAATGAAATTTTGGGGGAAAAAAAGGAAAGAAAGAAGAAGACCTCAATTGCAATATTGTAGCTTTATTTTTATTATTCTCATTTTTATTTAGTTTTATTTTATTTTATTTTTTGAATTTTTTTTTATATTATTCTTTTTTGTAATGGACAGATTTAAAAAAAAAAAAAAAAAAAAAAAAAAAAAACTTCTGAGGTAGAATTGCTTTTGATGTAAAAATTTACCAACATAGAAAGTTAAAGAAATAACAGAGTAACAAATAAATCCATGATATTTCCTCATTTAACTGTTTTTAATTTAAGGTAAAGCTAGGAGAGTTTACGCACAATTCAACAAAACGATATAAAAAAGTTCAAATATTACTTTTTTGCTAAACTATTGGTGCATAACTTTGAATTGATTCTTCTTCTACGCATTTCCATTGTTATTTTGTTGCTTTTTCGTAATTTAAAAGAACTGTAGTAATAAAACCAAGAGAGCTATTTTGCGCAATCTCTCCTTATAGGGTAGGAGAGATTGCGCGTAATTATATCTACAATTACATTATCAATAATGATAATTCCCTTAAATGATATTGTTGTAAGATATTTGTAAACAAATATTTTCGCATTGGGAATGGATATTTCAATTCAATAATTAAAAAAAAAATCAGGAAAATAAAAGAAATTTAAAAAGAACTACAAAAATGTATTTAAAGAAAAAAAATATAAAAGAAACAGAAAAAAGAACAAAATTAGTTATAGAACAAGACCAGAAAATAGTATTAAGTTACTAGTTAACATGTTTAACTTAAAATTAGTACATTAACTTTTCAGCTAAGATGGTTTCTTGTTTCCTGACCGAATTTCTCGTTGTCCACAGTCATTGCACTTATTATTGTACATATGAAGTTATTGTGCAACCACCTGCCACAAGTTAACCTGTTCGAGACGGTGTAAAATAAAATTAAAAATAATAATTAAAAAAAAAAAATAAATAAATAAATAGCAAACCGTACACATAGTTAATTCATAGTTACCTTCTTGATAGGATCTTCCACGTGAAGGGGAAAGATACCCTTTCAGGGAACTTCTTTGCCTAATTCGATTACATTCCTTAAAACAGGGGTCGTATTCTCCGCCCTTTTTCCAGAACACTCTCACAGACAAGATATTTTCACCTTTTCAGCCACACTAATTTCATTTATAATACTGTGCCAGGATTGTACAGGGTAGAGAAAGAGATTATACTATAAAAATAGTGGTAGCAATATATTTGAAAAATTCTTATTTCTGAGAATGTCATGAAAAAAGGGCAGAGAGTACGACCCCGGCCTTAAAAAGAAGATTGAACAGTAGACTGATATTTTTTGCTTGCATTTCGTTTATTCTACTCTATTTAAGCAGCTGACAGCTGCACTGAAAACTGAAAACTTGAGCATCATACTTGAAAGTATTTGAAAACTAAAAAGATATACAATGACATTTAAATCCTTTGCGATAAATTTCTCATATGCTAACATCATTCTAGAGGTAAATCCCATCAGAGGTGTGGCTTTTGTCGATTGTGCCACTCCTTAAAAATGTCCAATTTCAGATATTGTGGATTGTCTCCGCAAATGTGGTGCGCCGTCTCTAAAATGGTTTGAATTAGTCCAATCACTTGTCGCAGTTAGGTTTTGGTATAGTCTCAGGCATTGAACAAACTCTTCATCATTGCCTTGGTATCACCAATATGCTGCAAAATCCTTGTTAATATAAAATTTTAAATGCACAATCTCTCCTAAACAGCAAAAGCGCAAACTCTCCCATTTTGGTAGGAGAGATTGCACAGTGTTTTATTAAATAATTACTCACTATTAGAGGAAATCGTGGTGCTTGTATCGTTAGTCTAGGTTACTAAGTTATGAGAAATTTTTTAATTTAAAAAGATTTTGTACTACTACCATTGTATTGCAATTCTTTGAAAGGGTTATGAAAATTCAAGTATTTATTTTTAAGAAAGAGACAAAATAACCACGTTTTTTCTTAAACTCTTAAAACAATCCATATGCAAATTCAACTTGGCACTTCACTAATGATGTTGTACAACAACCTAAAATTTCAACTCGCCCACTCTACTCTTTCCTTCCGATCCGCTTTGTGCGCAATCTCTCCTACCGCGCGATCTCTCCTAGCTTTACCTTATATTTAAAGTTATTGAAATTATAAAAATGAAATTTATTAGTATTTGAAGGTTAATTCAAATCCACGTATAATGTGGATTTCATATATAATTTCACGTGTAACATTCTGCTTTCACTATTTCATTTACTATTTTTTTTTTTTTTCAATTTAAACAATTATCTAAATCTGTTTGAAAATTATTTTTAATAATTAGACCAATAATATTATTATAATTTAATATTTTATGAAATAAATATTAAACTTGAAAGTTTAGAAAATATATAAATAAATAAATAAATAAATAAGTGGGAGCAGAAACTTAATCCTGGTGTTCGAGTTTTCCTAAAAGTACTAATTAAATTAAATAAAAAAAATTAAAATTGTCATTCAATAAAATAATATAATTAATTACACAATTTATATAAAATGGTAGATAAAAAATTACCAAAGTTAAAACCTTTTGTTTTACGCTAATTTCAAAATTGTTACATACCACATACAGCAGCTGATGATCTATTAGATAACTACTACTGTAAAGTTATCTGTAATTAATTCGTAATGAACATTCTATTGACATCGGAAAATACATCGGTACGTACGAGAAATACTTTTTTCTCGTATGTACGCGTAATTTTAAAAAGAAATCTGAAACTGTAGGGTGCATAAGTGCTTTTATTTTTTAATTAGTGACTAAAAGTTCTTATTTTTATCAATAATGTATAACTGTTAACATTTCTAGTTTGGATGAATGCCGGTAGTTTGCATTGACATCGACAAAACTCTTTAAATTTTGAAAAAATAAATGCTAAAAAAATAATTGGCAATTATATTTGTAATTTCTCACTTACATAGAATTCCTACTAACATTCTAATTAATCCCTTGACGGCTCTAAAATTAGCTAAGCAATGCTGCCATGTTGCAAAATTTAAAGATGTTTTTGTATTCAATTACCACCAATAAAATTAAGGACTGGTTTTTATTAACAATATATAAGATATGCATTTTGTAGCAAAAAATAATAAAGTAAATTTGATTTCAACACTTCGAAGTTCGCGAAGAACATTCGAAGAGATTCCGAATAATTGTGTTCACTGCTTTTAAAAGTTTTTCACGAGCATTTTTAGCCCCGTCTTCTTTTCGTACCAGAAATTTTGCAGATCATTTTTCTTTAATATATGACAACGATTAAATAAGAAAAAAATCATTTTTCAAAATTTCCGGTATGAATAAGAGGCGGGGTAAGAAATGCTCGTGAATAAATTATAAAAGTTTTGAACTCTGGTCACAATTAAAATTGAGTGTTAAATTTTCAATAAAAAAAAAAAAAATCACTTAATTTTACAACAGGAACCAGTGGAGTGAAATGAAGTAGGACCGGCAAATTGTTAATATTCCATGGTATTGTTAGTAACCGCCTCTTTCTTTCTTTCTTTTTTTTTTTTTAAACCACAGTGTTTTTTTTTTTTTTTTTTTTTTTTTTTTTTAGAATATCTTTTACTTTTTCAATCGTAGTTACATTTACAATATATTATTCTAAAAATAAATTGGCATGAGAAGAAAAGGACCAGGTACTAATAATACAACGGAATATTTATTAGAATATTGACAGGTATGACATAGTTGCCAACTTTTAAGCTTTTTGACTACCAGCAAATTTTAGGAGAAATCATGCTAAAACATCGTTGCCAAATTCTCCGATGTCAGTTGGAGACTTAATAACAGCATTTTCATATAATAATACTTTGTATAAATTCCATACTGATCAATAGTCTAAATAATATTCCGTAGAATTGCAAGTACCCAACCTTTTTCCGCATTACTTCATTTGCAGAGTAATATTCTACAAGCTTCAGTTGGAACAATTTGATGTTTGGAAGCACGTGTGGCTCAAATCATTGTGAGAACTTAAACAAATAATGCTACAAAATTAATTTGAATAATAATAACAATAATAATAATAATAATAAAATTCAAACTGTATAACAAAATGCAACCAACATCGTTGCTTTCTTTATTCTATTCTGTTTCTTAAAACAATTTTTATAGATGCCACACGCACCACATAAAATTTAAATTTCAAATCTACTTTTTAAGATAGTACTCGATCCTGTTTTATATAAAAATTAAATCATTAAATTCATTTTTTCAATTATTTTTATTTCATTTTACACGCGCAATTTTTATTTCCTAATTCAAAATTATTAAAAAAAAACATCTTTTTCTTTAGTGTATGTTTCGATACTGATTATTATTAATTTTCTTCTCTTTCTTCTTCTTTCCGAAAAAAAAAAAAAAAAAAAAAAAAAAAGAATTTGATGAAATTCTGGCAAAAGCAGAATTTAGTTTAGGACGGAGGACTAAAAGTTTCTTTTTTTTTTTTCAACTTATAACATCGATTTTAAATTATTCAATTATCTGAGAAGTATGGCGTTAGCTAAGTTTTTATTCTAATGTATAAGTGTACAACTTTTGATAACGATCGGTTGAATGATGCATAGTATACCGGAATATAAAATCCCGACAGATCGACAAACTTTCATTGTTATGTATATAGATTTATCAGAAGTTACAGTTAAGAATAGTGGTTTTTAATAAAATCACACATTGTGTGATTTTATTAAAAATTGTATTTCTTTCTCCCATTGTTTAATGGTGTTTTTCCATTTCCTGCGGCTTATTTTTGTTGAGCTATCTAAATGATAGACCAGATTGTTTCTGCCAAAATGGTTGTCTGAGTGAGTAATGCTGACCGGGATGTCGGCCTGGATAGCTCAATTGGTAGAGCCTTGATCTTGTTAGTCAAAGATCCGGGGTTCGAGTCCCGGTCCAGGCGTTATTTTCACTCAGTCGGAAAAATTAAATTTCAATAAGAATAGTGGTGTTTAGAGCTGCCCACCAAATCCGGCAAATTGTTAGTACCGCCCCTATTCGAACACCACTTAATTTTTAGACTAAGTCTCTTGAAATATATTTATGATGCATGAAGAAAACAAATACTTTAAAAATTAAGTGGTGCAGAAAAAGGGGCGGTACTATACTAACAATTTGCCGGATTAGGTTGGCAGCTCTGGGGGTTAATTCTTGAAAATGGAAAATATACTAAACCAAATGTAATACCATTCTGTCAGTGAACGGCGAAGAATTCCACAAGCCTGGGTCTATTAAAAAAATACACACAGTGTATGAAGATTTAACAGTTAAAAATCGTGTTTCCTTTGTTATGTCAATTTTTTAAAGAAGTTTCTGCGTAAGATTATTTGAGATCATATCTGTCAACATGCTAATTTATATTCCGTAGTTCTAGTACCCGCCCCTTTTTTCTAATCCATTAAAAGTTTAAAGTAAAGTCAACTTATAAATGAATATCCAGAAGATTGTCACAGGGTGGCCACAAACCACAAATTTTACCCTGATTCATCCACCAATATATATATATATATATATATTATTAAGGAATTTAAAATAGTATGTTTACAATATTAATTAAGTAAAAATTAAAATAATTATTCTTGTGGCAGAATTTTGGAAAGAAGGAAAAAAAAAAAAAAAAGTCGTGTCTGTAACCAACCTGTGTTATTACCCCCCCCCCCCCTCCGCCTTTAGTTATTTGTTTATTTTTATTTATTTTTTTATTCTCACCTGTCATATTCAAATCTCGTTGTTCCATGCTCCAAAAAGGAATTAACATCACTTATCTTTGAAAAGGGTATGCAAACAATCAATGCAATGTTGGAAAATAACCTTGTCCATGCATATCCCCTTAACCACTTAACGTTCACTACAAAATTTATTTTAAAAATTACTAAACTAATTTTAAAAATGGCTTTTAGACACAGAGCTGATCATAAATATTTAAAAAATAAAAAAGTAGCATTGTTCCTTTTCAAGAAATTTTCGGTTTGAAACATCTTTAAGTAAACGTTATTAAATTCAAATAATATTTAATTTAATAAATAAATCAGATTATAAGTAAACATTATCGACAACAAAAACTCGTAAAAGTTGCATAGATCCCAACATTTCAATTTATTCCGGAGTATTTTAACCCTTTGCGGAGCAAGGTAATACGGATCATTTAAATTATACTGCCACCGGAATTTACGCACATAATTAAAATAAAAGAAATTTTAAATTTTCATGTTAAAAAAGGCCTTTTCTGCTATGTTATAAATGTAAATTTTTTCTAAAAAATTTCCGGGATGAGTTTGTGCACTTGAGAATAAAAATTAGGTGTTCCATCAGTGGGAACACTGCGACTGAAAGGGTTAACGCGCGCTATCCTCGCTGCCAGGACGCAAAATTTAAGATCCAGCTACAAAAATTCATCCCGGAAATATTTTAGCAAAAATTCACGTTTATAACATATCAGAAAAGGCCGGTTTTTTTAACCTTAAAATTTAAAATTTCTTTTAGTTTAATTTAGTTCATGATTTCCAGTGGCTAAAATTTAAATGATCCTACTTGTCTTGCGCCGCAAAGGGATATACTGATGGCTCAGCTGACGAAACTTTTTAAAAGGGCGTACACTTTCTACTACCCAACGGCAGAACTACGAGCCATTCATTGGGCACTGGTTCCATCGCCTCAAATTTCACCAGTGAACTCAAAGCAATATATAATGCATTGCATGAATACGGGAGGCATACTATTGTAACTATCGCAGCTATCGTAGATCACAATTCGGATTGTACACTCCGCAGCAAAAGTATCCGAGCACTAGCAATAATCCCCGTCTTAAAAAGGTACACTTAATACTGCTTTGTTAAATAAATCATTGTTGATTCATGCTCTTAGTATGTCTAAGAACATGATTCGACAAGGATTTATTTAACAAAGCAGTGTTAAATGTACTTTTCTTTCTCAGACAGGGATTATTGCTAGTGCTCGGATACTTTTGCTGCGGAGTGTACGATCCGACTTGTGATATACGATAGCACCGATTGTTACAATAATATGCCTCCCTACATCTTACTCAACAACACTGACAAAGCTAACAGGCTAGTCTTTTTTTGTGACTCCATAGCTGCCTTAGAAGCATTAAATAGAGCTCAATCAAGGCTAACACATGATATCCAACACCAATTGGAAGAAATTGACAAACTATACAAGATATGTATTTTGCAGTGGATACCCGCGCATGTCGGCATCCCTGGAAATGAAGAGGCCGATCAACTTGCCAAGGAAGGGAGAAATCTCAATAATGAAAATATCGCCAAGGTCTCTCTTGACGATGTTAATGCGATCGCAAACTTCCGTTTGGAGTCTTTATTTACCCCACAAATAATGGAATATATAGCCCCGCTTTGTTCTAGTCATCCTTTGGACTAAAAGTTTTTCTACCTTTAAAAACAAGATTACAAAGTATAGAGATCAATCTATTCAAAATTTCTTTTTTCGAAAATTTCGAAGTAGAAATAGAAAATCTGTATTCGATTTTATCATTTGCATGTTGATACAATGTTCTTGAAGTTTCGTAAAAATTTTCGATTTTCGGTTTTTGACCGATTTACTTGTGTTGAGAGTTCTTGATCACGATTTGACCATTTAAAAAAAAAAAAAAAAAATGTCTGTGTTTGTGACGCATTTTTCTACAACTGTTGTATCTCAGGAATTAGAGCACAGAATTTCATACAAATTGATGTATAGTTGCACTCTGAAATGAATTAGTGTCTGCCAGCTTCCAATATAAATCCACCACTCGTTTTTTTTTTTTTTTTTTTTTTTTTTTTTTTTCTTCTAAATTTTTAACATGAAAGTATAGGACGAAATTTCGTATAAATGGGCAAAATGCGAATTTTTTTTTTAACAGATCATTATGCAATTAAAAATATTTATTTACAATAGTAAGTCAATTAAGAAAAAAAAGAAAAGAAAAAGGACATGTAGGAGCATCACCCCCCCCCACACACACACACACACAATATTCTCTCGAGGAAGGCCAATTTTCAATATGAATACATTCCAAAAGAATGCGACATCAATAAATTTAAAACAAATGGTTGAACAACGGACCTGTGGTAATTTAAAATAAAGTTTTCGATATATATATATATTGTATATCTATATATATTCGTTTCTAACAAATAAAAGAAGACTGTATGATGTATTAGTCCAGTACAAAATTCACTTTCTTCGGATATTTAGTGGTAAACTTTTTCTTTTTCGAAAATTCTCTGCGTTTATCATAGAAAAAAATTTTAATAAATTATTAGCAATGGGTATTTTTTTTTTTTTTTTTTTTTTTTTTTTTTTTGAGAAAAATATAAAGAAAAATTTTCTGATGACCACATCATACTAGTTTTAATTTTTAAAATACGACAAAATAAGCCATCTTGTTTCTCGCTTTACTTAAGCACTTCTTTAATTTTCTAAAATGCACTTTTATTCATAGAAATGGTATTGGATTCCTAAATATTTGGATTTGAAATTTACAATTGATTTATGTTTTGAGATGGTTCGAAAACGATTTGATTATTTGTAGAAAATGTACGTCTGCATGTGATCTAAATTCTGTGTCAGTTACAGATCAAGATATCACGAATTAGCGCACATAATTTCATAAGAATTCATATTTAAATGCATACGGGCATGCAATAGCTCTCATCGCCCAACAGGTGTTGCTGCTATGCTAAGCATTTGGATAGCAGGCAGCATTCTGTCGTTGCCACTAAATTTTGCTTATAATCGATCCTAAAAATATTGCCTACTAATCGAAAGGACTGTAAATTATCCGTTATTTTTTTTAAAGCTGCTTAAAAATTATAGACGCATAAAAGGATTGAATACGTCTGGGTTTTACACCACACTAGCGCTACGCTACATAAATAAAGAATATATTTATGCATAATATAATTAAAGTCATAAAACATATGTACACTCGGTACCAAAAGTATTCGAACACTAGCAAAAACTCCTATAGAAAAAAAGTAGAGTTAATACTGTTTTGTTAAATAAATCCTTGTTGAATCATGTACTTAGACTGACTAAGAACATGATTCGACAAGGATTTATTTAACAAAAAAGTATTAATAATACTTTTTTTATATAGGAATTTTTGCTAGTGTTCGGATACTTTTCTTACCGTCTGTACATATGCGATAAATTTATGTTGCTTAAGATTAATAAAAATTTAATTTTTTATGTTGTAGTGGTAATACCGGTACAAACAAGGAACAGTTCAATATCCTTCTACTTGTAAACAAATACATCTTTTCTTCACTAGATGGCGCTATCAACCCACTTTTGTCTTGCGGGAATTTGCGGGTATTTTTATAGGTGTCGGAGGGTAAAAAGCAAAATTCAGTCTGGCAACTGTCGATTTTGCACATTCTGTCTTAACACTGTCGTAACTACATGTGAGAATTTTTTTCTAAAAATAAAGTGGTTTAGAAAAAGGTGTGGGTTCCAAAATTCATCTGGAATATTAATTTATTCAGTAAGTTGGCAGGAATGAAATGATTATTATCTCCAAATGTAATTCTGGTTTAATAAGAAAAATTTACTCTGAAAGGAGACTGTATGAAATAAAAGGTAAATACTAATAACACTACGGAATATTAACCATTCCCTATTTTTTTTTTTTTTCTTTCTTTTTTTTTTCTGGGAAAAGATAAAATATGTAATAAATAAATTATGAGTCTCATTCAACAGACGATGAACTTTCTCAGCTGGCAATTTTATCTACCTAACTATTCATGATAGTTACAGTCTAAAAGACAAAAAAGAAGAAAAATAATAAGAAGGAAACACTACAGAAAGGAAACACTACAACAAACTACATTTTAAAGTTATAAGTACAAATCATTGAATAAACACCCCCAAAATGCAACAAACTCATAACAATTCTTTCTGGTCGAAAGAACACACGACAGGTGTTCGTCAGGTGAAACAAAACAGGCACGAATGCTGCAGTCAAAGTGACAACGCGTTTATTGCATTTTATGGTTTTTATTGAAAAACAGAAAACCTTCAGAAAAGAGCTTTATATTATATATTTTTTATTATTTTTTATATTATTTTATATGTACTGTTGTCCGCAAAAGGGGTAAATAGGATGTTGCAGCTACGTTCACAATAGATAAACAGTACCACTCGAAGGATTATTATTAATTTTATTATTATATTAAATATAAATAACATAATCAAAGATATGAAACTGCATATTTTCTAATATTTCTTTCTTTCTTTCTTTTCTTCTTTTCTTTCTTTCTTTTTCTTTCTTTAAAATATTCTAATGTATATTTTACATAACTGTTATAACGTTTTTATTATCTTTTGTATTTGAGATATTAATTTAAAAAAGTCTTATAACGCATTTTTGTATAAATAAATATCATTATTTTTATAATATCTACGTCAGCACATAAAGAAGAAAATCGATATTAATTTTTGTCCTCAATTTATTGAATTATTGAAAATTAATGTATTGTACGGATAAATATTTATATATGCATCTAAATTAAAAACGTCTTACATATTCAATAAAATATACCCAGAAGGTGCAAGTAATTTTAATTGCAAATAAATTCTAAATAATTACTAAAAATCATGAGTAATACATTTAAAACAGTTCGCAAAAATAAAAACGAATTCTGCAAATCACAAAATAAATAAATAAATAAAAAATAAATAAATAGTCTTCTTATCATTTAATGAAAAGTCTGATGAACTTCTTTAAATAGCGTTGTTTTAATATAATTATAATAGTCTTTTGCTAATGTAATTAAAATCAAAATAATTTTATAACGTGTTAGAGTAACGTCACTTTCAGAAAATCTCTGAAATAAAATATTATCATCTTTGAAAATGACGTCATTTCTGTATATTCATTCGATGGAAAACGTTAGTTTTTATAGAGGAAGCTGGAGCGACTTCATATGATTGTGTGTGGCTTTTATTCGTTAGGAATAGAATTAGCTAGAAATAATAGTCTTAATTCCAAAATACAATATAATATTAGAATTATAACATTATTGTAATATTATTATAATATTATTTTGGACGTTATGGTTATTATTATTTTTTTTTAAATATTTATTTATTTTTATTTTTATTTATTTATTTATTTATTTATTTGTCTGCATAACAAAAATACTAAACACTTTTCTTAGAACAAGATATATAGTATTTTCTTTTTTTAAAGTGTTGACAATCCAGGTTATATTTTATAAACAAATTATTTAAAAAAGAAAAAAAAAAAAATCACGTGCAGCAAATGATAAACGCTTTACATTTTCTTGACTTAATACTAACACAGCAGTGAAAAAATTGTGACTTATTATTTAAATATGATTCATTTAAAAATAGTAATCAACAAAGCGGACAGAGTTAGATATATCATAAAATACTTGCACTATATAGGAAAGTCCTTTAGTGTGGGGAAAAACAAAATATATTGGGTTGTTCGGAAAGTCATTTCGTTTTTCTCAGCAGAGGACTTAATTGTATTTTTTTCACACCTTCTTCACATTTAAGTTGCATTGCCATTACATATTGTGACAGCTGATATAGCAAGGCTTGCTTGTGAAAAGGTCGTTTCATTCTGCTCAACAGTTTTTGATTGGTGCCCTATCAAATAAAGAAAATCAGAAGCGACATTTTCGGCATATTTTGTTTTTGCTATCAAAAATGCGAAAATACTATTCAAACAAGGAAAAAAAGTATATGATGTGTGCACAGAAAATTTATTTAAAGAACGCTATTGTCAAAACTGGTTTATCAAATTTTGTTCTGGCAATTTTGAGTTGAAGATGCATAACGTTCTACAAAACCAGTTTGTGCTAATGAAGACAAAATAAAGTATTGATTTATGAAAAACTGCCAAATAACAACTCGTGAGATCGCTAAGAAACCGATCAAAGTGGAGAATATATAATTCATTAAAATATTTATACAATATAAGAAACTCGTCTCTCATTTTCGAAGGAAAAAACGAAATTACTTTCCGAACAACCCAATACATTAAAAGTCAAGGAAAAAAAATCTTTAAAAACATCTGTTGAAAATTTTAATGCATATTTTTCATCTTTGTTAAATCATTGGTTAAAGAGAAAATGGTCATAGTTTAAAGTTTTAATTTAATAATGGACCTTATAAAACTGTTTATTCATTTTAGAGTTTTACTTAAAATATAAAAAGACTGGAGTAACTCCACTCGACTTTCAGAACATTGAGTAATTAACGGTTTTCTAGATTAAGTGAGTAAGATTACTTGTTAAATGAACAACAAAGAAAATTATAGTAGTGTGTTTGAGTATTTTTCTCCATATAGTATGCGATGTTTAATTTAACGCTATTCAACTTTGAGTTTATAGGTCATGATGATAAAAAAATTTTCCCCTGTAAAAACTTGTGTCCCTGTAAAAACCTGTAAATGCTAGATTCACCAAAATGCTTATAGTTAGTGCAACGGTGACTTATAATATTCATATAAATTTTCCGCTCCATCGGATAAGGCATTTAGACGCTTTCGCACTTTAAAGTTTGAGCCCTTATGAGACAATGATAAAAAGAAATTGCATTGAGTCCCTGTAAAAAAATAAATAAATAAAAAAGTAATTAATGAATTCTCTAACGTCCATAAAGTTCGTGTGACGGTGACCTGTAATATGTATAAAAATTTTCATTTCATTTAGATAAGGCATTTAGTCGCTGTCGCACTTTAAAGTTTGAACTCTTATGTCACAATGGTAAAGAAATTTGCATTGAGTCCCTGTAAAAAAAAAAAAAAATCATATTTGCTGGATTCTCTAAAGTCCATAAAGTTCCTGCGGCGGTGAACTATAACATGTATAAAAATTTTCAGTTCATTTGAAGAAGGCATTTAGTCGCTATCGCATTTTAAATAATTTGAGTCTATAGGCCATAATGATAAACAAGTATTATTTGTATCCCTGGAAATCTTTGTAAGGGTTAGAGTTGCCAAAATCTAAACAATTTGTGTGATGGTGACCTAAAACATGTACATAAATTTCCCACTTAAACGGATAAGGTATGTAGATACTATCGCACTTTGAATAATTTCACCCCTCCATAATGACACAGAATTATTTGGTGCGTACCTGTAAAAAAAAAAAAAATCTATAAGTGTTAGAGTCGTCAAAACGTATTCAGATTGCGAAACGTGACCAATAATATGTGTATATATTTTTTCTCAATTGGATAAGGAGATTAGACGCTATTGCACTTTTAAGAATTTTTTCCCATAGGCCATAATGATAAAAAATATTTCTTTTTGTCCCTAAAAAAAAAAAAAAAAAAAAAAAACTGCAGTGCTAGATTCACCAAAACCAATACAGTTTGTGCAACTATGAGCTAAAACATGTGTACGTATTTTTTTTTTTTTTTTTTTTTTTTTTGCTCAGTTTAATAAGGAAATTAAACGCTATCGCATTTTTAAAAATTTGACCCCATAGACCATATTGATAAAGAATTTTTCTTAGTGTCCATGTAAAAAAACCAGTTCAAGATCAAATAAAATGAATAAGGTACGTGCTTCGGTGACATACAATAGATGTACCAACTTTCAGCTCATTTGAGCAAAGCGTTTAGACGCTAGCTTGTTTACCAACACACATACACACACATATACATATACACATACACAAATCATCATAAAAAGAGTGAAAACTGAAACAGGGGACCTTAAAACGTATAGAAACATCAAAATCTCAAATTCGGATTTTTGACATGATTACAATATCCCTACATAGGGTAAGTGCACCAGTGATTGACACTGTTAGAGCAATCTCTGATGTTTTTGATGTTCTAGTCCTCTGGAAATATTTTTAGAAATCTTAAGTTAATACATATGGCATGGAAAACATTCAGAACCACATATATGTTAAAATATATACATTTGATAGCAATCATTTTTTTTTCTTATGAATTTTTATTTGACACACACTCAACGTTCCAGTAATTGACACTGCCAGATTTTCCTTTTATTAGTAACTGGCACCCTATGTTCCAGTGTTTGACACTGCTAGATATTCATTTTTACCAGTTATTAGCACCCTATACTCCAGTGTTTGACATAAAATGTTAAAATTCTAATATGTAAAATATATGATTTTATTATTTTTCTTATTTATTAATTATTTCGGATAGATGTCAATTACTGGAGCATGACAATCACTTGAGCACCTACACTATGTATGTTCGAAAAGAAAAAAATATTATTATGATGCATAAATTATGTACAATAGATAAATCAATATTTTATTAGAAATTAAATAATAGTAATAATAATAGTAAAAATGAAGAATGTAGAATATTAATTACCTGTGCATAAATTACCTATATTAATTAACTTATAATTACTTCTTTATTTTGTATAAATAGTTACATTTTGTCTTATAGTGTATAAAATAATAAAAGCCGTTTTATTATATCTATCTATCTATCTATCTATCTATCTATCTATCTATATATATATATATATGTATGTGTGTATATATATATATATATATTTGTAAGAGAAAAAATCCTTTAATATACTCCTTCCCTATACGCTTTCATTAAGGATCCATTAGAGGCAATCATCATATAACGATTTGATGTAAGTTCTGCTTAAATGTTATGTAATAGTATATAGGGAACCTGCAATTCCAGATGACTAAAGAATGACTACTTTAGTCTCTTCAAGCATTGCAAAAACAAGTCACGAATCAGTTATATATCATTCATCAACTAAATAAAGTTTATCGTCGAGAAACAGAAAGTGACCCTTTGTATTCAGAAAATAAAATTAAAAAAAATATATATATATATATATATATATATATATATATATATATACAGACACGACATTATTTCATTATTTAAAACATGAAAATCTGACATTGACAGATTTTAATTTAGTGCCAGAGGCCTACTGCTAAACTTGTTAATATCGACAAATTCTTCTTTAGTTAATTCGTGACGATCTAAATTCCATGATAAAGTTTTCATTAAATCAAACCAATGTGTTTCAGCTGCAGATACTGCAACAAATAACGTTGGAAGTCCAAACTGTCTTATAGCCGCAAAACAACGTTTTTTTTTTCTTTTTCCCAATGAGGGGGAGGTGTGCCTTGGGGGGGACTCACGTGAAAGGTGTGCCTTGGGGGGGACTCATGTCAAAGTTGTACCTTGAGGGGGGGACTCATGTCAAAGTTGGGCCTTGGGGGGACTCATGTCAAAGTTGGGCCTTGGGGGGACTCATGTCAAAGTTGGGCCTTGGGGGGACTCATGTCAAAGTTGGGCCTGGGGAGACTCATGTCAAAGTTGGGCCTTGGGGGGACTTCATTCAATAAATCCCCATTCAATAAACCGACTGTAATAGGCCCTTAGCACTATTCAGAGTGTATTATAAAAATTCGACAACGCTGTACCGACTGAAATAGGGGTACCTTGGGGGGGGGACACATGTCAAAGTTGTGCCTGGGGGGGCCTCATGTCAAAGTTGTGCCTTGGGGGGACTTCATTCAATAAATCCCCATTCAATAAACCGACTGAAATAGGCCCTTAGCACTAATTAAGAGTGACCTAAAAAAATTCGACAACTGTACCGACTGAAATAGGCCTCTAGCACTAATAAAGGTAAATAAAGCAGCAATTTTTAAGCTATCTTTGGTTTTGCATGTATACCATGACACATTTTTGCATGTAATTTATACATGTAATTTATATAAATAGTTTTATTTTGTCATATAGTTTATAAAATAATAAAAGCGTTTGTATTATATATATATATATATATATGTATATATATACACTCCTTCTCATAATTATAAGGACACCCGTTTTTCTATATTAACTAAACACTGAACACTATTATTTAAACAAATATATTTTTTATTAATTTGAATTTCATTACTATATATTATACATAGACTATATTTAAAAAGTTTTATCGTTTTTCTATCTTAAAAAACTTTAAATATGATCAAAAATGTGATTTATGAGTTGTTCACAATTATAAGGACAGCTCGAATCTTAGTAATTTTTTTTTCAGTTATTCTTTAAATTAATATTTTATGGGCTCTCTTTTTTGGGTGAAACAGTCAGCCATTCTCTCTGGCATTTTTTTTTTTTTTTTTAATATTCAGTTTCAATACCATTTCATACAACATAGATGATATTCTGATTACATTTAAACTATTTAAAATTGCTTTCCACTTGCATGAACTTTTCTAATATGATAGGTTAAGGTTCTTTTCAAATTTAGGCCACGGGAAAGGCAATAATACACAAGTTTCTTTCTTCAAACTATTTCATGTTGCTCTAGAAGTAGAGCAAAAATGTAACTCTTGTTGAAAAAAAAAATATTATTACCCTCCAAAATCTAACAAAAATCTGAGAATTCCACGTTTAAAATTAGCGGATATTCTCTTGATGTTCATAATGATAGAAAATAATTACTAAATTCGTTCTGCCTTCAGTAGAAACAGCTCCCCGAAGCACCATAGATCCACCTTTAAAATGCCCGATTCATATCTGCCTTTAAAAAATCTGCTCTGTCTTTCGCTATCTTCAGATCGTGCCAGCAACTAAAAAACCATTTGCTTAATCAAGACTAAAATGTTTTTCATCCGAAAATGCAACATTTTACCAATTAATATTGTCTTTATTCAACTTTAACACAGATGTGCTTTCCCCCCATTAAATGCTTATTGATTATTACAGGTTTTTTATTCATTTAACCATATTATTAATTATTTTAAACATGCATAAATGTGGACCCCAACCTTTCGTTGAAAATTACGAGCAAATTCAGCAGCAGTCATTATGAATAGAACAGTAAGAGGAATTATGAGTCCTCGATCTCTGTAAAACAACTCTGATTTTGCATCAGATCTCCTTCAGCAATTCCTTCAGCATTTCCTTCAGCAATTTTAGATCTTCGAATTTCATTAGAAATTCGGCGGATTTAATTTATCCTTCCACTTAAAAAACACATTTATCACACTTCACTACATGAAAGTTCTTTTTTTCGAGGAATTATCAGTAATGTCCGTCCAAGAAAAACTGAAGGCTTATATGTGAATTAATCCAGCCCAGTAGTTAACAAATTCGCATGTCAATTATAATTTATCCGCTTGTAAGTTAAATAAAATGAAAAAATCATGATTGTCCCTATAATTATGAACATCTAAAAACGTGGCGAAAAAAAACATTTTGCATTCTTTTTATTATTTTTTTTCATATAAAGAAAAGTATAGCAGTTTTGGTTTTTACAATACTAGATATATTAAGTGCACTTAGTATAATCTTGTTCACAATTATTTTTACATTAGTTATTTCAAAATATAAAGTGTCCTTACAAATATGAGAAGGAGTGTATATATATATATATATATATATATATATTGTAAGGGAAAAAATATATATTCCTTCCCTATACGCTTTCATTAAGGATCCATTAGTGGTAGTCATTATATAACCATTTGATGTAAGTTGTGCTTAAATGTTATGTAATAGTATATAGGGAACCTGCAATACCATATGATTAAACAATGATTACTTTAGTCTCTTCAAGAATTGCAAAAACAAGTCACGAATCAGTTATATATCATTCTTCAACTAAATAACGCTTATCGTCGAGAAACAAAAAGTGACACTTTGAAGTCATAAAATAAAATAAAATACAGCAATTTTCAAGCGATATTTGTTTTTGCATGTATACCATGACGCATTTAAGACTGTTAACTAACCATTTGATATATACAACTCTATGTTGAATATTTTATGATAACTAAACTCTTTTCACGTAAAATTACCGTAGATATTAGAATAATCTTCTTAGAAATATATTGTATATCTATAGATGTTGTTCTATAATCAGCTGGGACAGTTATATCACGAAGTTAATTTTATTCCTTTATTATTAAAATACAATAAATAGTTATTTATACCTGTGAATGATATAATGGTTTCGTGAATAATATTTGTGTATTGCATATTAAGAAATAATGTTATACTGGAATTCTGCAGTATATGGAAAGTATGTATATCGCAACCCTGTTGTTGGTAAAATCAAAATTTTTAGCTTTAAAAAAAAAATAATAATTGAATAAACAAATATTCTACATCATGTATATCAATATCATCTAAAGCATACTTGAAATCTGTTGCAATTTTTAAACAAGTATTTGAAAACAGATACCATAGTCTTATTTAAGAATTCTATGTTTAAAAATTCATAATAAAATAAAATAATATAAGTAATGGTGCTCAAAAAACTGGAATAATTAACGCCTATGTCTTGAGTGAAAGAAAGGAAGCTTAATGGTAGCACAAACATAAAACAGCCAAAGTGTATATTATTGTATAAATGTAATAAACCATACTTGCCAACCATCTCAATATGAATCGTACAATTTTTAGTACCTGCCTTTTTTTTCACACCAGTCATTTCTTTTTTTTAAATTTTATTCTTATTTAATCGTAACAACATTTGAAGAGAATTACTCTAAAAATAAAGTGGTGTGAGAAAAGGGGCGTTTTTTTTTCAAGGGTCATTAACAATTGTGCGGTTATTAATGAGATGGTTCGCAAGTATGAATAAACTGTATGCGCTATAGACTAAACTGTATAGACTAAATGTATTAAACTGTATACAACGTATACTAAAGAGTAAGCAACCAAAATAAGGTTTTAGAATAATGCGAGTTTTTAAATTTATAGCGTTTGCTTTCAAATATATCCTTCATCGAAGGGTATAGACACTATTCAATCCAATCCTTTGTCGATACGTATTTGTAAATCAAAACTTATTCGATAAAGTTGCAGAGAAATATTGATAAAGGCCTTTGCTCTACATAGGTTCTTAATGCAAGTTTTCTATCAGTGTTGTAAAATTTAGAGACTTCTTTATTTATTATTTACCACTGAATATTATTTATTGAAATTTTATTTTTCCGACTGAGTGAAAATAATGCCTGGACCGGGAGTCGAAACCCGGATCTTTGACTTACAATTTCAAGGCTCTACCAATTCAGCTATCCAGGCCGACAAACCGGTCGGCATTACTCACTCAGACAACCTTTAGGCAGAAAATATCAGGTCTATCATTTAGATAGCTCAACAGAAATAAGCCGCAGGTAAAGGAAAACACCATTAAACAATGGGAAAAAAAATACAATTTTAATTAAAATCACACAATCAACTGATTGGAAGAAAATCATATTTATTGAAATTATATTTTTTCCGACTGAGTGAAAATAATGCCTGGACCGGGAGTCGAACCCCGGATCTTTGACTTACAAGATCAAGGCTCTACCAATTGAGCTATCCAGGCCGACAAACCGGTCGGCATTACTCACTCAGACAACCTTTAGCTGAAAATATCTGGTCTATCATTTAGATAGCTCAACAGAAATAAGCCGCAGGTAAAGGAAAACGCCATTAAACAATGGGAAAGAAATACATTTATTGAAATTTTATTTTTCTGACTGAGTGTATATCTTTCCCATTGTTTAATGGTGTTTTAACCTGTAACGTAGATTCATGTCATTTGAGAAACTGTAACTCCGCCAGTGGGCGTTTCTTCTGCAATTTGAATGTCATTTATTTCTTAAAATATACACAATACTCATATTTGGACAACTAATATACTATGGATATAAATAGTTTGATTAGAAAGAGTATAATTATAAAATATATCCATTTGCAATATGAATCTGAATACAGAAAATTTTATTCTGAAATGTAACTTGGGAGAATAACGCCCGCATTCGGACCTTATAGTCAAAAAGACAAAAATATGCGGTCGCGAAAGTGTTAAAGTTCCGTAGTATTGTTAGCCCCGCCTTCTTTTTCACACCAGTACATTTTTACAGAATTTTCTTTATTATTTAACCGTAACTCCATTTGGAGAATCTTACTCTAAAAATTTACTGGTGTGATAAAAAGGGCGGGACTACGACATTGCGGAATATTAGTGAGAACTAGTTGATACCTGTCAAAATTTTACGGCTTAATAACATTTAAAAGTACAACTGAAATCCTCTCATAGTACACCAGTCAAAAACCACTGTTTTATACCAACTCTTTTGTGGCTTAAAGCGGATGTGCTGGTTTAGTACGGGGTTGTTGCTCTACAATAGAATTCGACACAGTCACTTTTTTTAATATAATTATAGAAATTTTAATAATAAAAAAAAAAAAAAAAAAAAAAAAAAAAAAAGTAGGTTAAACATTTATGAAATAATTATTTTAAAAAATCTTATGTAACAACCCTATGATATCCACTACCATCAATTATGCATACTATAAACCAAAGGTGCAACTAGCAGACATTTAAACCCTGAAGTCTACTACTTGTATGCAGATTTAAAAGCGAGTAGAGACTTAATAAAAGCTATATCATATAGTTAATATTAATAATGTTTATTTATCTAAAAGTTTAAACTTTTCTTTATATCTTCATATTTGGAGTTGGTGTAGCAGCTTTCGCGAGGTGACGCCCTATGTCAACAGCAATGTATGTATCTAAACAGGATTTTGTACATTCCTGAAGTCCCGATGGAGGGGAACGGGTTGTCGCTTATTAATTAATTGGAAGATATTGGGGTTGGTATACATACATTTACATTCTATTTTTCAGCTGCATTTCTGATTTTAACTGAAACTTCTATCAAAGAATTTGTAATGCAAATACCCCCCCCCCCCATCGAGACCACGAGTATCTATAAAATTCCGTTTACACACCCTAACGTTTAAGACAGTTGTTAGAGTGTTACCTGCTGACTGAATAGGCTGAATACCGAATAGTGACCGAATAGTGGCCGAATATTCGGTGCAACTCTACATAATAAGGATTGGATAATGCTCTCAAATATTTATTTTTGGGAACTAACTCTAAGCTGCGAGCCATTTTTTGTTCATAAATAATTTTCCCAATTTCCAACACTGGGTACCATGTATGTAAACCAATAAATAAATATAACAATGATATTAAATAATATTTCCTGTGATTAAGTTCTGTTTATAATGAATGTAAAAAGGATTAACTTATTATTTTTAGAGGGGCGAAGGGTGGTCGACCAAAAATGACAGCAATTTCAAGGGAAATATATTATTACAAAAATTTTATAACTCAAAATAACTCAATCGTACACCAGCCTTAATTCAAATGATCTTTCTTTTGTACTTACTGGCACGACTTCTGTAAATTTTGGTTTTTTAAAATATGGTTGTACTTTAATTATTCATAAACCTAGATTGAATGTATAATAAGGATTGGAAAATTCTCTCAAATATTTATGTTTGGTACCTAACTGTTTAAGCTGTGTACCATTTTTGGTTCACAAATAATTATGCTAATATATGTAAGTATCTATCACATTTGATTTACTTTACATTGAATTATTTTCTAGAATTCCATATAAATCAAAGTATTTCAATGATGTACAGATAAGCGCAGTTCCCATTAGAGAGTGGAACCAGTGCTGCCAGATTTGAGGGAAATTTTTATTCAACTGCCACCGTTAAATTTTACTTT
This sequence comes from Salticus scenicus, assembly GCA_963930645.1. Classification (NCBI taxonomy): domain Eukaryota; kingdom Metazoa; phylum Arthropoda; class Arachnida; order Araneae; family Salticidae; genus Salticus; species Salticus scenicus. The sequence goes on along the minus strand of OZ005659.1, from coordinate 208,979,778 downwards.
TAACAATTACCTAATTACATCGAAAATTTCTTTAAAAGATGTTAAGAAACGGTTAACAATCACTAGCGCTTCAATGTTAAGCTCGATCCCTACGAAGTGGATCATTCTATTTAATTTGCAGGTAAGACAGACCGTAAACGGAGGGATAGGAAGCAGAAGGGGAGATACGATAGATTGCGATTTCGGACTTCGTTTTTTTTATTATTATTATTATTACTTATTTTTGGAGATAAATGCAAATGCACTGAGCTAATAGGACGGTCGGAGAAGAGATTCAGGTTAGGTTCAATAGAATTACGATAAATTTCAATTTCGGACTCAGTTTTTTTTTTTTTTTTTTTTTACCTCTTAACATATGCACGAAAATAGTTTCTTTTTTTTCTCCCCCTCCCCTTATATATCTATGAGAATCTGAATTCAGGCAATTCAGGTAAAAATTGACAAAATCATCATGTACTTGGTAAATTTTAACAGCAATATTTATGAAAGCTTTTCCAAATATTACTAAATAGCAAGTATAAGATAATTAATATTATATTAATAAACGAAAATGACTTTATTTTGTTTCTATTTACATTCATGTTCAAAAAAAAAAAAAAAAAAAGTGAATAAACCTTACATTAAATTATACTTAATGCAAGAAAAGGAGGGTAATGTAAAACTTAGTTTTAATTAGTGAAAAGGTGGTGTACCGCAAAACAAGTTTTAATGTAATGCTTTAAGATTAATTACTGGAATAAAATCAGTTTACTGCATTATTACTTTAATATAATTGCACTTAAAATATTATTTTCATCATATGATTGAAATCAATTGCGCATTGAATTGGACATTGATTGAAAACAATGCACTGTATGATTAAAAATATAGTGCAAGTTTTTTTTTTTTTTTTTTTTTTTATTACTATTAGCTACAATACATGTAATGAATGTAAAACATTCTATATCAACATAAACAAGTACAAATTGTTCCTTTCTTTTGACGGACAGGGCATTAAAAAAAAAAAAAAAAAAGCCGAGTGAGAACTGTATTTTCTTGTAATTTTTATTTAATCAATTCACACTTTTCAATCCTTTTCTTTTTCAAAAGTTGCAACTATAAGATGATTTAAAGCATGTTTTGAAGAAATTTGAACTATATTTATTTCCTATATTTTGCAGTGCAAGTTGATTTTCTTGTACAAAGAAATTCAGGAAAACTTAAAAAATGTTTACTCCCCAGTCACAATTAATGAAAACTAGTATGTTGTGGCCACCACAAGACTTTCTTCTATATTTTCCTATACATATTCAATCAGTAACGATATTAAAAAAACTAGTATGTTGTGGCCACCACAAGACTTTCTTCTATATTTTCCTATACATATTCAATCAGTATCAATATTAAAAAAACTAGTATGTTGTGGACACCACAAGACATTCTTCTATATTTTCCTATACATATTTAATCAGTAAAAATATTTTAAAAAAAAAAAATTACGTTTTTTTTTTTTTTTTTTCTAAGGTTTTTTTTTTTTTTTGTTAAAAGTAATACATATTTAATCAGTAACAATAAAAAAAAAAAAAAAAAAAAAAAAAAAATACGAATTTTTTTCTAAGGTTTTTTTTTTGTGTGTGTGTGTTTGTTAAAAGTAAACAAAATCGATAACTTTGTTTTAAATTATCACAGATTCTTAGTTCAATCATTTATTTTAAAGGTATTGACGAGATCTTTCGAAAGATACCCATCTTCAAAATTTACCCCCCCCCCGGGGGGGGAGGTACTTCCCTCCACAGAAATTTTTTACTAGTTAACTGTTACTATTATCAATAAATTATATTAATTTTACAATCACAAGTCAAAAATAACTCTCATTATGTACATATATACGAAATTTTGTCCTATACTGCCATGTTAAAAATTTAGAAAACATGAGATCACAGCGCCACCTGTTGAGCGATTGATCACCAAATGTAATCAGCACCAGTGTATGTCGGGGACCAACTAAATACCAAGTTTGGTTAAATTTCGTTTAAAAAAAAAAATACGTTTTTTTTTTTTTTTTTTTGTTAAAAGTAAAAAAAAATCGATAACTTTGTTTCAAATTATCACAGATTTATGGTTCAACCATTCGTTTTAAAGGTATTGACGAGACCTTTCAAAAGATACCCATCTTGAAACTTTGCCCCCCCCCCCGGGAGGGTACTTCCCCCCCACTTGGGGGGGAACCGATGCCCCCACATGCACAAAATATTTTTCCTAGTTAACTATTATCAACGAGACCTTTCGAAAGATACCCATCTTGAAAATTTACTTCCCCGGGGGGGGGGGGAACCGGTGCCCCCACATGCACAACATTTTTTTCCTAGTTAACTACTACTGTTATCAATAATTCATATTAATTTTACAATCACAAGTTTAAAATAACACTCATTATGTACATTTATACGAAATTTTGTCCTATACGGAAATGTTAAAAGTTTACATAAAATGCGATCACAGCGCCATCTGCTGGGCGATTGATTCCCAAATCTAATCAGTACCATTCCATGTCAGGGTCCAACTATATACCAAGTTTGGTTCAATTTCATTCATTGGTTCGTGAGATACGGTGAAAAATATGAAATTTTGCGATTACAGCGCCACCTGCTGGGCGATTGATTCCCAAATCTAAATAGCACAATGCCCCGCCAGGGTCCAACTATATACCAAGTTTGGTTGAATTTCATTCATTGGTTCGTGAGATACGGTGAAAACAAGAAACCACAGACAGACAGACAGATATTTTTTTAAAACTATCAATTCGTGTTCAGGATATCCCAAAACGTGTAGATCCGTCAAAAAACGGAGGTCGAAAATTTTCGCGAATCCAACACCTTCTCTATATTACATATAGAAGAAAGTAAAAATGCAGTTGAGTGTGTGATGTGTGCAGTGAAAATTTTTAATTGTACATCTTTGTAAGCGTATTCAAAAACACCAATAACCACAATTTCATAAAAAATATTGTCAATCTGATTTAGATAGTAGAATTTGAAATGTCAAGAACTGAGATTTTAACCTTCATGTTGCGACATAGATACATCCAAAAAAAGGATAATAATAAAATAATCATAATTATATTAAATTTATTGTTTACTCAATATATATGTGAGCTTAAATTTAGTAAATATTTTTAAACTTAAAAAAAAAAAAAAAAAAAAAAATCAGTTTGAAATTTATTTTGAAAAAAAAAAATGTATATATATCACCTTAACTTGAAGAAATTTGAGAACTGTTTGGAGAAATTTACTTTCGATCATCCGACAACACTAGCCCCAGAGCTTTTTTTGCGATAAATGAAAAAAAAAAAAAAAAAATTCTCGTCAATCAAATCTTTGACAGGAGTCAAGATGAACTTAAAATTGTCAAGAAAGAATTAAGCAATAAGCAACAACCACGAGCCGAGCCAAATCAAAATCGTAAACACTCACACCTCGCGCGCGCGATCGCAAGCAAAGGTTCCCATCCCTCTGTCTACCGATTTACCTGCAAATTAAATAGAATGATCCACTTCGTAGGGATCGAGCTTAACATTGAAGCGCTAGTTTAACAATCAGTTTCAATTAAAATTTAGTGGTGGCTGTTAAATAAAAATTTCCCTCAATCTGGCAGCACTGAGTGGAACTGCGAGAAGCTTGCATTATTTTGAAAAGTCTCACTCAAAAATATATCATAAGGTAGATTTCCCCCTATTTTTTTCACATTGCTCTATGAGTATTTCATCAATTTTTTTAGTTCAGTTGAGTAAAATATTAATTGCTTTGAAGCCTGTAGTGATCTTTTTTTTTAAATTTCTATAAAATGTCTTATTAAAAAAAGGAAATATTATGTAATTATTTCAAAGTACTTCTTAATTGTAAATTAATGTAAAGAGGATATATGAAGTGTGTATTATAACAACAAACAACTACGAAGTATGAAGGCTAAAAATTGCAATGATTATATATTAAATAATTTTGGTTATTTCAATTACTGTACTCTTAGTGTTCAAAATAAATTTGAAAATCAAATACAATAACGTGCATATGTATTATATTTCCTCTATGCGTAACGTTCACGCCTTTGTAGGAGTTCTAGAGTTTTGTGTATATAGCACTGGAAACTCTACGTTCATTTATTTATTTTTTTCTGCTTTTTATCTGTTTAATTTAAAATGTTACTGTTTACATTTTCTACTGCATCTATATCTTATTTAGTATATTCAAAAATTATATATGCTTACAATATTTGCGAGATTGCACCTGATGGAAATTGTTTTGTGCATTATCATTATTTCAAAATATAATCTACATTAAGCAGGGGTGTTGAGAGCGTCCAAGAATGCAAAAAGAAATTCATACGCTAAAAAGTAATCCATCACATACATAAACATAAAATTATCAATTTCGATTAAATTTATTCATACTATTATAATAAAAATTCAAAAATAAACGAAATAAATAATGGGAGCAACTAAAAATAAAAACATTTTTCTTCGGTGCAATCTAGAACCATAGCTGCCAATAATTTAATTTATTCCGGAGTACTTTTAGCTTCGCCTCTAATCCATACCACTTTTTTTTTTTTTTCTTTTTTCAAGAGTAAATTTTTCTTATTTTATCATAGTTGTATATTGGAGAATAATATTCTAAAAATAAAGTGGTGCGAAATAAAGGCGGAGCTAAAAATACTCCGGAATAAATTAAAATATTGGCAGCTATGCTAGAACTACTGATAAAGTTCGATGCTATATTTATCAGGTGCAATCTCGCAAAATTTTCAACAATCTAATATCTTGAATATACTATACCATACTTGCCAACATCCTAAATAATATTCCGTTGTGTTGTTAGTCTCGCCCTTTTTATCACACCAGTAAATTGTTAGAGTAATATTCTTCCAATGCTATTACGATTTAATAAGAAGAAAAACACTCTAAAAAGATACTGGTGTGAAAAAAAGGACGGTAATAACAACACTACAGAATATTAATTAGTATGTTGGCAAGTATGTACTATACGCACACAAAACATTAAAAAATGCTAATAGTAATATATAAATATATGCAAGGTAGTAAAAAGATTAAAATTTTAACAGTAACATTTCATATAAACGTATACAAATATTAACAGGAAAGGAACACTATACCAGAGGTCCCAACTTTTTAATTTATTCTCGAACATTTTTAGCCCCGCCTCTTTTTCATTCTTGCAATTTTGAAAAATGATTTTCTTCTTATTTAATCTTTGTCACATATTATAGAGAAATAATCTACAAAATTTCTGCTGCGAAAAGTAGGCGGGGCTAAAAATGCTCATGAATAAATTATAAAAGTTGGGAACTCTGCATTATACAGTACTATTACAATACTCTAGAATTGATGACAAAGTATAAACTTTAACTAAGTAAAAGAAATAAGATAATAAATAATAATAATAATAATAATAATAATGCATACACAGCTTGCTGTTTAAAAAAAAAAAAAAAAAAAAAAATAGAAAATTGTTAAAATCTAACCCAATATTTACAAATTAGCATCGTTAGCCACGATCGGATCTCGAGAAGGCATGGGCCGTCAAATTCATATTCTGATTGGTCCGTGGTTTCAGGTTTCAGAGCTCGCTTGCAACTCGGTATCTGAATAGCCCTCTCAACGATTGGTCAATGGTTTCGTCTAAAGAAAGGTACAGCCTTCAGCGCATTCCCAGATCGTGCGATTTTGGTCGTAATGAAAGACCTTTGTGATTTAATATATAAGATGTTGGGAAGTTTATTTATGATACACAGCGATCTCATAAATTAACATTTCAGTAATAAATAATGAGGGGAGAAAATTTACAATACAAAGGAAAATAAATACTTTAATAGTGCATTTTGTGTGGTTAGATTGATTTTGTATTAAGCAACATAATTTTATATTTTTTATAAATAATTATACATATTGATTTCTAATTTTATTAATGAAGGTATAGCATACCATTATTGATAAAATTAGAGTAAAAGGAAACTCAACATGAATACAATGCTTTTTGTAGAATAAAATCAAACTTTTTAAATTAACTTATAAAAAATATTTTCTTAAACTAACAGGTTAAAGAGAAGAAAAAAAGTAGGATTTTCCAGGGATGGAACACGGGCGCAGAATTCATACCACTATCAATGTAAGAAAATTTTCTACTTCTTAAATCAACGATATTATAAGTAGAGAAATTTCTTAAACAGATTCCGGTATGAATTGTGCGCCCGTGTTCCATCCCTGATTTTCACCCAGACTGAAAAAGGAAATTTTTGATTAAAAATGTAATAGTATTTTTTTTAATAATAAGAGGTCTTGGAAAGTCTTGAAAAGTAGTGCTTTTGTCTGTCTGTTAATTTAATATATATATATATATATATATATATATGCGAAGGATTTTTGTTTTGCTTTCTTTTTTCTTTTAAATAGCATTCAATGAATTGACCCATAAAATTCCTGATATTGAGAAATTCACACTAGGAAGAAAATTAAACACATTTTAACAGCGTTTAAAGACAATCATATGGCTTTAAACGTCGTAAAATCACAAAAACAAATTGATGAATATGCGGGTTCCTACAGTACTTTTCATTTATTTACCGCCAATTTTGTACAGTATTGTTTATAATTGATCGTAAGAGAGAATTTCTTAAACAAACAAACAAATTACGTGTTCGTATGAAGCCTGTATCCTTTAACCAAATTTCTTGCAACCATGGAAGTCTCTGCGCATGTACGAACTTATCAAGGTCAGCGTTAACATATGCATAATTGCCAACCATCTCATTAATAAACGTACAATTGTTAACGCCCCTTGAAAAAACACCCCCTTTTTACACCACTTTATTTTTAGAGTAATTCTCTCCAAATGTTGTTACGATTAAATAAGAATAAAATTACTCTAAAAAATGACTGGTGTGAAAAAAAAAAAAGGTGGGTAGTAAAAATTGTACGGTTCATAATGAGATGGTTGGCAAGTATGGATAGGGATAATTGTCCTTGTAGGTGAGAGTAAATAAGCGATAAGGTAAATGACTGAATGTTTACAGGCCTCGCAGCATTCCTAGAATTTTACTCCCATTTTATTATATTGATATCACTATCGTAACTAAAAAAAAATGTCTTGAATGTTTTGATGCTAAACCATGTCTAAACACTAAGCAAAAAAGTATTATTTTACATAGTAGTGCGAGTATAATTAAATGAGTGTAAAATTTTTGGAACGCTGCGAGGCCTGTGTTCACCAAATCCCAACCTGTCGATCAATTTCACACCCCTCCATACCTTTGAATTTGTCCTCACCACTAGGCGTAGTAAACGTGCTTACACAATACCTCACTCAGAAATTTATGGAAATTTAACTATGACAAATTCTTAATTATTTTTTATCTTTTAGAAACTGATTATTATTTTATCCTGTAACTGATTAAAATTAATTGTGCTTCTATAAATCATTATTTTTTAAATTCCATTTTATTAGATTTAAATTTTCAAAAACTTTTTTTTTTCTCCTTCTGTCTATACTGTTTAAAGTATGTTTTAAAAATTAAGGTACGTAAATTCTCAAAAAAGTAGAAATTTTGACATTACTGGCAATTGCAAGGATGGAACACGGGCGCAGAATTCATACCACTATCAATGTAAGAAAATGTTCTACCTCTTATATCGACGATATTATAGTTAGAGAAATTTCCTAAACACATTCCGGTATGAATTCTGCGCCCGTGTTCCATCCCTGCAATTGGTAGTGCCCAATTTTGTTAGATATCTATTCATACATGTGAAAGTTTTAGAACATATTTTATGAGAAATACTGAAATACGGATAAATACCTTTGTAATCTTCAATCAAAATAAGGTAGATTTAACGAAACTGTAAAAACCATACAGGTGTGTATTTAATTCTCTTTAAAAATGCACAAACTAAATTAAATCTGATAAATAAAAACTAGTTTGTTAAATTTTTAAGTAAAATCTTATGACTTTTCACCAAAAATTTAATTAAAAAGAGTTATGTTGTCTAAAATGACATCTAAAAATACGAAGAAAAAAAGAATATATTTTACGTGTGACAGTCAAAATTTTAATTTAACATGGGAACACGCAAAAAACATAGCAATCCACAGAAAGAATGTATCTTTTTCTTTTTTTGTACTAGAGTTTAATTTTCTCGCTTCAGAACACATACATATTTCACGTTAAATGAAGTTATTTTTTTTAACTCTTAATTCCTTAGTAAATTATTTTAGATGCATAAAATGCTCTGAATATATATACAAAATAAACTTGGTATGTGAACACAAAAATTAAATTAAATTAATAATTTATTGTATCTATATATTATATTTATATATTACGTAGATTATTTGTTGTTTTCCAGAAAAGATCTACTTTAAATGTTTTAGTGAATATTTTTTCTAATTTAAAATGAATTTTCCTGTTTGCAGATTTATTATTATTATTACAGTAAAACTCCGATCTGTCGTTCCCGCATTCGTCGTTTTATTTCTGTGGTTCCTGCACAAATTGTCTTTAAATAATGTTATCGAAACATGTATTGTGCTTCAAAAAGTTATTTTCCTTCATTCATCTTTGTAAATTTTTTATCCTGGGGGTCAAACGGTTCCATATGGCATGCAAACTGGAATTAATTATTCTTTCATCATAAAATAACTCTTTTCCCCATTTCCATGGAGGATCAAAACTGTCATGCTATGTCTCCGGACCATACATTCATTTTGTAATTTCAAGACGGGAGGAAGTACAGTCGGTAACAAAAGTGTCCGAACACTAGAAAAAATTCCTATGTAAAGAAAGTACACTTCATACGGTTTTGCTCAATAAATCCTTATCGAATCCTGTACTTAGTGTAAGAACATGATTCGATAAAGATTTATTTAACAAAACCGTATGAAGTGCACTTTTTTACATAGGAATTTTTGCTAGTGTTTGGACACTTTTGTAACCGATTGTATCCTCTTCAGAAATTCAGAAAATTATTTCTTGAAATGCGTTTACATACGAAAAAATAATTAAAAATACCAAATGAAAGGCAAGAAAACGATGATGATGATAATGATGATGCAGGTGAAGAGTTTTTGCGTGCAGCAGATGATGCGTCTAGTATAAAATTTAGTGATAATATTTCCATTAATCAAGACTTTGCGACATGAGTTAAACTAAAGCATAGGGAAAATATATGATTTAAAAAAAATAAAAATAATGTCGAAGAAACAAAGAATATTTTTCACGCCGATAACGTAATTATGGCGTTTGAAAATGCTCGAACTTTTATATAAGCACATGAAACTACAAAAAAGTACTACAAAATTTTTTTCTCAATCTGCAAAACTTCTTGTTTAATATATAAAACGAACGAAAAACCCAACATAAAATTATTGATTTTTAAAGATAAATTTTACTTCATGTTCTACAGCACTGGTTTGTTTCTTTGACAGTTTGGAAAATAACGAATTGGTTTTTATTAGTACTATACTGTATAGGGGAGTGTTGGGTTAGTTATCACAGGAGTAAGAATTAATACGCAATTTACGAAATTATTTGTAATACTGGTGATTAAATATTTTTTTAACATAATTCTTATGACTCGCTTTATAATGTAAGCACAATCGGTGCTCCACAAAAATGGTTAAGGAGACGTTCTGTACACGTGCTTCATTTTAGCTAGTTATTGGAAAAAAATAATTCCGTAAATTTTGACTAAAGTATGTTAATTTATGCTTTAAAGAAATGTTTAAAGCTATTTATTTAGTCTGTGTGTTGAGTTATAAAATGCATGTTTAATTTTTTGTATTGATTTTTATACTTTTTTTTTTTTTTTTTATAAATAAAGAAAATGTCCAAAATCACACGATGGGTCAAATTGCAACATGTTAGAGGAGTGGCTTGTCGAGATGCCTGCAGCCAGAGCTCGAAGTCACCGCCCATTTTCAGGCAACTTTCAGAAATGGAAATTTTTTGACTACTTTGCCACTAGTATATTTACACCGAAATATTTACTGTGTTTTTATATTACAATGTGTTATATTTATGTGTTTTTATACTTTTATTCCGTTTTTTAGGTTTGGTTAAGCCCAAATAAATGTTGGTTATAAAATAATAATAAAATACTTAAATTAAATTTATAATAAAAAAATAAAAATAAATGAAGACCAAGATTGTTATTACGTACAAAAAAAAAAAAAAAAAAAAAAAAAAAAGAAGACGAAGAAGAAGAAGTAGTTATAGGTTTTAATATGTAGACAACAACTTAAGCAAAATTTAAGTATAGTTTCATTATGGTCTAGATATTATTAGTATTTGATCCGTAACAGCAGCTTATTAACAGCCGATTGGAGGTGGATTTAATTATGGGATGCATGTGAGTGGCACTTTTTTTTTTTTTTTTTTTTTTTTTTTTTTATCAACGTACACATGTTAGACAAAATAATGGAAACAGTTCTTTTTTGTACGTTTTATGAAATATCATGAAAAAATGTGTTGTTCTTAAAATTTGGGAATAAGGAAATGTGCCGTTTCGTATATTTTTCAGCAAAGATTTTGCCCCAAATGTCCTTAGGGGACGAACAGCAAGTACAATAAAATAAAAAGTATTGCCGAGTACGCAGTATACAAAGGTGCCAAGTTAGTACGGGTTGTCCGTAACCTTAATACCGGAATTTTTTTAATGTATTCTTTTGTAATAATTATCTGCAGTTTAATAGGACAAGTTGTATTTTTTCTTTATTGTGTTATAAAACTGATTTTTTGTTAGTAGTAACTTGACACCTCTGAGTACACAGAAAAGCATCGATTGGTCTGAAAATTTTAGATATGGTTATACATGTTATATATTAAACATGACAACCGTATGCCTAAGTCATTATACTATAGTTTAAAACAAATATATTTGCTATTCAAAAAGACATGGGCAGTATTATTAAATAATTTATTACTGTGTATGCGCGGACTGTCGCAAAAAAAAAAAATAAAAATAAAAATAAAATAAATAAATAAATAAATAAAAAAGCTGTTTTTCAGCGGTTTTCTAAAAAGATCTTTACGATAAAGGGTCATTCACAAATGAAAATTTCTGTCAGAAAAAAATTATTTTACACAATGAAACTTAATACAAAATTTGCGCTTTATTTTTATTTTTATTTTATTTTATTCTATTTTTTTAAAGATAGATATGTACTACATACGTATATATATATATATATATATACACATAGCTGCCAAGTTTTTAAATTTATTTCGGGATGTTATTAGCCCCGCCTTTTTTTTCCCACAGGAATCTTTTTAGAGTAATATTTTTCATGTTTAGTCATAGTTAAATAATGAAGAATTTTTTTCTTCAAATATTACGGTGTGAAAAAATGGCGGGGTTAGCATCATTCCGGAATAAATTAAAAAACTTGGCAGCTATGTATATATAATGAATTGTTTGAAAAGAAAAATGTTTTCCTGATACAAATTTTCCTTTGTGATTGTTCCCTTATCGTAAAGGCTTTTCTAAGAAGCAACTGAAAAACAGCTCATTTAATCACCGATATATCTATGAATTTTTGTAATATTCAACTGGATTTTGTTTATAAGGTGCTCTATATAGTTGAGTATGAAACAATATCAAAATTTCTGTGCATGCGAAAGTAATAAATTACTCACCACAACTGCCCTTATCTCCTTGAATATCAAATCTACATGTTTTAAACTATAGTATAATGATTAGGCATATGTTGTCATGTTTCCCGAGAGTTTCATGAAATTTGAAAACAAACTTTTGAAGTTATAAAATAAAAACTTCTAAATTTTTTTTGGATGTTTTTAATAAATAATTAATAACACCTTAAATATTCGGGATATCCTCACAAAACTCTACACACGTATAAAATGTAACATATATATTCATATTTAAAATTTGCAGATCAATCGACTTTTTCTGTGTGCTGGTTAATCACAAATACTTTTTATTGCCGAAACGTAAGTGGAGGCCCTCTGTTGAGACTCAACACGGTTTTGGGCTGTGTCTGTGTGTCTGTCTGTCTGTCTGTCGCACGATAGCGGTCGCAAAAATAGCGCTATTGCCTTGAAATTTGGTACACTTGTTCATGAGCCCCACAAAATCAGCTGTATAGTTTTTGGTATGTATTCCATTTGTAGTTCGTATACAGTGACACGCCAAACTTTTTCTTATCATTACGGCCTATGGGAAGAATTTGTATGTATCGCTATAGCGGCCACAAAAATCACGCTATTAATTTGTAATTTGGTACACGTGTTCATGTGCCCCACGAAATCAGCTGTATAGTTTTCGGTGTGTATTCCATTTGTAATTCGTGTACAGGGACACGCCAAAGTTTTCCTTATCATTACGGTCTATGGGAGGAATTTGTATGTACCGCGATAACGGCCGCAATTTGGTACACATGTATATGAGCCGGACGGAATCAGCTGTATAGTTTTAGGTGCGTATTCCATTTGTAGTTCGTGTACAGGGACACGGCAAAGAATTTCTATCATTACGGCCTATGGGAAGAATCTGTATGTACCGCGATAGCCACCGCAAAAATCAAGCTATTCTCTTCCAATTTTTGCCGAAACGTCAGTGGAGGCCCTCTGTTGAGACTCAAAAGTATTTTGGGTCCCGTCTGTCCGTCTGTCTGTCTGTCTGTCTGCCTGTCGTGCGATAGCGGCAGCAAAAATCACGTTATTGACTTGAAATTTTGTACACATGTTCATGATCCCCACGAAATTAGCTGTATAGTTTTGGCTGTGCATTCCATTTGTTGTTCGTCTACAGGGACACGCCAGAGTTCTTTTTTTAATCATTACTGCTTATGGGAAGAATTTGTATATACCGCGATAGCGGCCCCCAAACTAACGCTATTGACTTGCAATTTGGTACACATATTCATGAGCCCAACAGAATTAGTTGTATAGTGTTAGGTGTTTATTCCATTTGTCGTTCGTGTGCAGGGACACGCCAAAGTTTTTCTTATCTTTACGGCCTATGGGAAGAATTTGTATGTACCGCAATCGCGGCAGCAAAAATCCTGCGATTGACTTGCAAATTGGCGCACACGTTCCAGCTTTGCATATAAGTAGCTGTATAATTTTTATTGCTATATTTTTTATAAACTGTATACAGGGACACGCCAAAATTCTTAACATTACGGCGTATGGGGTGAATTTCGTTTAAACGCATTTTAATATCATTACTTTGCAATGAAGAAAATGAAACTAGCGTACGTGAGTAAGATGCTTAAATTTATGTTGTTTGAAAAAGATATGTGCTCTTAAGCTTTCTAATTAATTTACAGGACCTTACAAAAATGTTTTGACAATGCCACGTATAGTAATCCAAACGATGTTAAATTTCGAACAATTATTAATTTTAAACGCAAAATGAGCTGAATAGTTTTTACTTGTGTATACAATGTTTATGGTTCATTTACAAAGACACACGAAAGAATTTCGTAACATTAAAGTCTATGGACAAGTTTTTATTTTAAGCGCGCACTTTAATGCGTTTATGCTGAATTGAACTTAATAAAGTTAACATACATTATAAAGATGCTTAAAATCATGTTTACTCTTAAAAAAGGTTATGTACAGACTAAATAATTTATGGGACCACACAAAATAAATCCGAGTATGTACTGTAATCATCCAAATGATTTCAAATCAGTTTGAAATATTAAAGAGTTATAATTAATTAGGTTTATTCTTATTATTTGCGTTTATAATGAATATGGCTACTTTTCCAGGATACATAAAGGAATTTCGTACTATTACGGTCTGTAGTCGGTATTTTATAAAAGTGTATTTCAACATGGTTACACCCAATCAAATATAATAAAATTTTATTAGAATTTTAAAAGCATGTTTTCCTGTTGAAAATTGCGGGCATAGAATTGATAATTAGTTTAAAGGTTACGCAAAATATTTCCGATATGCTATGAAATTTTTTTTGTATGAAATTTGATAGTTATGAAATTTGGTATTTACGAATTTCAGGGAAATAATACAAGACCGTAGTTTATAAGGAATACATATTGTTGCGTAGTTGGGGGTTCGTAAGTTGTCCGAGAATAAAAGATGAAACTTGCAAAAATTCAGTGATTTTTTCAAAGAAAGCTCCAGAAATATACAGGTCTATAAACCAAGTATCAGCTTCAATGCAACCAGTAAACATAGCTTAAACAACAGCCGTTAGCAGCAAAACATCAGTACAAACTGTTTATCAATAACACATAAAGCAAATCTCATTCAAAGAGGCTCAAAGCAAAGCAAGCATTTGACGAAACTGACACAGATCTGAGATTGGCCACCTTGGCTAAAAAAATGCTCCTTTTATACTATTCTATCGAACGCAGACTGTTCTGGAAAATTCTCGTATCTCATCAGCCAATGAGATTAGAGCTTCCATATTTGGTATATCCCTAATAAGGATTTTCTCGCCAAGATCGCCAAAAAATCGCCATGGAGGGAAACAGTCACGAAATCCATTTCTTCCTTTATTGGAGCTTTTTAATGCGTTTTTAAAAGAAAATTAGGCTATTTTAGCGCTAAAACGACTAGAAATGCACAAAATTTGTATTTTATCGATTTACTAAGCCTCTTTGAAAGAATTTATACAAAAATAAATGCAATTATTTACAATTCCGTAACACTTTATATGATATACAAATAGGTATACAAAGTGAGATATAGCAGGGGGTTGATGGGGGCGGCAGACCCCTCAGGAATGTATCTGATTATGGTAATAAGTCGATCGAATCATTATATAATAAGGAGTAAATAAAAATGCAAATAGGACGTTGAGGCTCCTGATCTGCAGATCCAGTAGTTTTATTGGATTTGCTATTCGTCCCATAAAAGTCTTCGTGAAATGAAAAAAAAAAAAAAGAAAAAAAAAATCATTTTGCTGAAAAATATGAGAAAAGACATGTTTTCCTTATTTCTAAAATTCAAGGCCAAAACATTAAGTATTTTTCAATATATTCCACAATACATGAAAGCGCGAAAGTCTCAGAATACTTTTAGCCAAGACGACGAACATGTGCCGTCAATGTCTAGAAAACTTAAAAGGAGTTGTTCAAAGGTCCAGCAATATTACTTAACGGGTAAAACGTTAAAAATTTTATTAATTGTATTTTCTGGTGTTTGTCTCTTTACGTTTAAAGTTCAAGTTAGTATATTCAAAATAATAAACTAGTTGGCAGCGGTGGACTTTGATCATATTTTTGTTCTCTCATAAATTTCTGCTATTCTAAATATTTTTAATTCGATACAATAATTTTTTCTGAATTTGATGATTGGTTTTATTTGGGTCAGTTTCGAAATTTAGTTCGTTTTCATGCAGTGCTGTACAATTTACAATGCAATGATTCCCGTATGCACATTTGTGTGAAACATTGAACTATTGACTCGTATTAAGGAAATTTCTAAAAACGTCGAAAGTATTCAAATTAGAAAATTCATATTATTAATGGAAGACTTGGCGGAGGATTATACAAATAAGGCAAACAACAATGTCTAGAACACCAAAAAAGAAATAATTATTATTTCTTACTTCTTTTTGGTGTTTTATGTGTTGTTGTTTGTCTTGTTTTTAGACTATTCATATACAGTGATGTCAATATATATGTCATATTTCAAAAGTGGTCCGACATCTTTTCAATGAAATTGTTTATTGCAATGGATGTTTATGAGAGTTTTTACATTATTTAGCTAAAATAGTAAATACCAAATAACTTACGAAGTTTTTAAATAGAATTTCTATAGTTACATACTTGCAAATATCCTAATCGATATTCAGTAGTGTTGTTAGTCCCGCACATTTTTTCATACCAGTAAAATTTCAGATTATTGTAATCGTAAGAAAAATACTCTAAAAAGATATTGGTGTGAAAAACAATTCTCGAAGAATAATACTATGGAAGCAGATATTCCATAGAATTATTATTCGAGCATATTGGCAAGTATGTAGTTAATTATTCTTATGCAAGTATCCTAACTAATATTTCAATAAAGGTTTTTTTTTTTTTTTTTTTTTCATCATTAACATGAAAATATCCATCAAAATTTTTGTTTATGCGAAATTTTGTAAATTTTGGCCCTATTAAGTAATTGTTAAATTTCGAATAACTTGAAAATTCAGAGCTGCCAAGTTTTTAAACTTTTAAATCAGAAATGACACAAGTATTTTCAAATGGAATACGTCATCAGCGTTCCCAACTTTTATAATTTGTTCACGAGCATTTTTAGCCACGCCTTCTTTTCGCACCAGAAACTTTGTAGATTATTTCTCACTAATATGTGACAACGATTAAATAAGAAGAAAATCATTTTTCAAAATTTCCGGTATGAAAAAGAGGCGATATGATAGGAGCGAAGATATGATAGGTTTTAGTTCCGCTTTTGCTCATAGAATTAAAAATGAAGGAAAGAAAATTTCAAAAACTGTTCATTGCACATATTTTTTTTTTTTTTTTTTCGTTTTTGATTTAGTTAAAAATAATTTTTTTTATTATTATTTAATTTGAAAAAGGCACATTTTAGCAGTACTAATGCGATCGCGATTAAATTTTTGGTAAAATATGTAGCAGATTAGTATAGATAAATATGAACGTAATTCTATGAAATAAAAAATATATTTTAATATGTTAATTCCAAGCCAGCGTTCCCAACTTTTATAATTTATTCACAACCATTTTTTGCCCCACCTTTTTTTCATAACGGAAAAATCTGAAAATGATGGCAGCTATGATTTACTTCACGCAAAATCATTTGTTGAATATTTTTCGTCAATATATAACAACAATAAAATGAGAAAAAAAAAATACAGTGTTATGAAATAAGTGTTATGAAACAAGGCTGGAGTAATAATGATCCAGAATAAAGATGTTGACTACTCTTTAACTCTTTAACAGTATAAACGTACAGAATTCTGACAGCCTGACAGCCAGTATCCAATTAATATTCCGTAAAATGGACATGCGAGTATTAACAATACTACGGAATATTGATTAGGATTGTTGCAGCTATGACTAACAATCGCTATTGGCATAACATCATCTAGAGCTGCCAACCTAATCCGGCAAATTGTTTGTACTGCCCCTTTTTCTACACCAATATATTTTTAGAGTATTTGTTTTCTTAATTCATCGTAAATATATTTGAAGAGAATTACTCTAAAATTTAAGTGGTGTAGAAAAAGGGGCGTTACTAACAATTTTCCGGATTAGGTTGGCAGATCTGATCATCTCATTCTTATTTTAATTATAAAATAATATTGACACCAAAAAATCACTAAACAATGGTTTCATAAAAGATTATCTTTATCCGAAGAATTTATTGTGACATAGTTGGTTTCACGTAACAGGGCTGCTTCTTTGCATGTTCTGATTCTGATGTAAGAGTTAAATTCGTATGCGGTTCGGGCACGAAAAAAAAAAAAAAAAAAAAAAAACTAGGCACTGCTTTGGTTGAGTTTTACGTCGCACTAGTGCTGCGTAGATGGGCAATTAGCGACGGTCTGGGACACAACCCTAGAGGTGGTCCGGACACATGCCATCACAATTTTGATTCTCCACGGAAGGGATGGCTCTCCCGCTTCGGTGACCTCCAGAAGTATAATTTTTGATGGGAACATGGAGGGCATTCTGACCACAACAGATTTTACGTGCACCAGCCACCATTAGTGTACACGACGGTGTTTGACCGGCTCGTACCGAACCCGCAATCTCCTAGATACGAGGCCGGCGCTCTACCGACTAGGCTACCGCGGCACCTCAAACAAAGAAGAAATTAATAAAACTCTGCTTTGATCAATCTAAACATAAAATGAAGAAACAGTGAGTACTTTTGAAAAAATGTCAAATTGTGACTTTTTATTTTGATATTTTTTAAATGAAATTGAATTCAAACGAAAAAAAATATTAATTGGTACTTTTATATGCAATATTTTTTAAATATTCTGCTTCAGTTATGCTATACAGCGAGGGAAAAACAAAGAGGCTCTCCTCGACAATTTCTGCCGCAAATTGCCGTATAGACATGTGGCTGGTACAGTCATCAAAGAAATAATCTGGTGTGCCATTCACACGAATTTCTCTTATCCTAGGGATAAGACACCAACCCAACACCATACTTGCCAACATCCTGATTAATATACCGTAATATCGTTAGCTCCGCCTTCTTTTTTACACCAGTATATTTTTAGAGTATTTTTCGTCTTATTCTATCGTAATTGCATTTGGAGAATATTACTCTACAAATTTACCGGCGTTAGAAAAAGGCTGGTACTAACAACACTACGGAATATTAATTAGGATGTTGGCAAGTATGCAATACTGTTATGTAAAATTACGTTAAAATAAAATTAGAAAAAAATAAATTAGTCTTCAGAAGAGCTTTATTTGAATAATAAATTTGCGTGAGGAAGGAGGAGGAGAGATTAAGACCCCTAAATTCCCTTTTTATTATTGTACTAATAATTATACAGAATTTAAATCTGTTATTAAATGCAAAAGTTCATTTCAAATTATCCAGACAACTTTAACACACAACATTCCTTGACGCTTATCAATCTTGATAAAACTTTCCTAATAACAAGTGCATGAACTTAAAAAAAAAAAAAAAAAAAAAAAATCAATTGCCTGAAATTATTTGCTTTTAACACTTTCACGACCGCATGTTTTTGTCTTTTTGACACTAAGGTCCGCCTGTGGGCGTTATTCTTCCAGGTTACAATATTTCAGAACAACATTTTCTACATTCAGATTCGCATTACAAATGGATATGCAATATAATTATACTCTTTCTAATTAAAGTATTTAAATCCATAATATATTGGTTGTCCAAATATGAATATTGTGTTTATAGTTAAGTAATAAATGACATACAAATTGCAAAAGAAACTCCCACAGGCGGAGTTACAGATATTCCAATGACGTGAAACTATGTCAGCGGTCGCGAAAGTGTCAATTTACAGGCACACACAAAGATCAAATGTTAAACATTTTACTTCCGTATTCACAAAGCTCCGGATCGTGTAAGTATACAAAAAACCAAGCGATGAAATTAATTCCTAATAGCCATGTGTTAAATATATATATATATATATATATATATATTTGTAAGCTAAATGTTTAATTCCCGAGCAACTTTTCTGGACATGGTAAATATTATAGCAAAGCATTTTCACTAGCACTAAAACAAATGTTATGGCTTAACTATTGTCAGCCCTGTATATGTTCTGAAGTTTATGCACACACCACATGGTTCACATAAATATAATCATACTAGCAGGCTACGCCCGCTTCGCTGGTCACTATTTTTAAATGAATCACAATAATTAATGAATTCTCAAAATTGCATTAATTTTTATCATGTGATAAAAAAAGAAAAAAAAAATCTGATCAGGAAAAATGTCGCACCGGGTCCCCACTGCCTTCGGCAGCGTAGACCCGTGCACTGCGCGCAAGTATTCCTTCACCATCCTTATGACTTCTCAAAATTCCATGTTATTACTCATAAACTTTCATTCTCAAGAAAAGGAATTAAAAAATATATCATTTAGCATCGGGTAAAAACTCACACCGGGACGCCACTGCCTTCGGCAGCGCAGACCCATGCGCGCTGCGCGCGCACGTTTGAGGATATACGTGCGCTGTACACGCATATTCCTTCTCAAATCAAACTTTTATTAAGAAAATTAAATTTTAAAAAAATCTTTTATCATCGGGTAAAAACTCGCACCGGGTCCCAAACCCATGCGCGCTGCGCGCCTATTCCTTCCCCACCGTTCCAGCCCCTCCTAATTAACTTGCATATACCAATTTTGAACGGTCTTACTCAATTAGCTGAGATGCAAAAGAAAACCTGATCAGGACACTTTAAATTGTAAATCAGGTGAAATCTCGAATTCCACTTTCGATAATGTAAAAGAACTTTAAAATATCTTTCGAACGATGTATTAAAAATAATTTAATCATAATTAGAATATGAAATATTGAAATTAAAAATATTACAGCGCCATCTGGCGGTAGAAATTTCTGTAATCTATTGTTCCATTCCAGATCAACAAAGCTTTCAAATGATGTATTACTCATGAAATTATTTTAATTAGTAGATGAGATACAAAAGAAAACCTAATCAGGACACCTCAAAACGTGTAAATCGGGTGAAATCTTGAATTCCATTTTCGATAATGCAAAAGTACTTTAAAATGTGTATCAACTAAAATAAGCTTTCAAATGATGTATTACTTATGAATTTTTTTAATTAATAATTGAGATACAAAAAAAAAACTGATTCAGGGCACCTCAAAACGTGTAAATCTGGTGAAAACTTTCAATAATTTAAAAGGACTTTAAAATATCTTTCGAATGCTGTATTAAAAATAATTTAATCATAATTAGAAATTGAAATATTGAAATTTTAAAATATTACAGCGCCATCTGGCGGTACAAATTTCTGTATTCCACTGTTCGAAAAGCTTTCTAATGATGTATTACTTACGAAATTATTTTAATTAGTAGCTGAGATACAAAAGAAAACTAATTCAGGAGACCTCAAAACGTGTAAATCTGGTGAAAACTGTCGATAATATAAAAGAACTTTAAAATATCTTTCGAATGATGCATTAAAAATAATTTAATCATAATTAGAAATTGAAATATTGAAATTTGAATGTATTACAGCGCCATCTGGCGGTAGAAATTTCTGTAATCCACTGTTCGATTCCAAATCAAAAAAAGCTTTCTAATGATCTATTACTTATAAAATTATTTTAATTAGTAGCTGAGATAAAAAAAAAAAAAAAAAAAACCTAATCAGGTCACCTCAAAACGTGTAAATCGGGTGAAATCTCGAATTCCATTTTCGATAATGTAAAAGTACTTTAAAATGTGTATCAAGTCAACAAAGCTTTCAAATGATGTATTACTTATGAAATTTTTTTAAATTAATTTCTGAGATATAAAAGAAAACTGATTCAGGACACCTCAAAACGTGTAAATCTGGTGAAAACTTTCGATAATTTAAAAGAACTTTAAAATATCTTTCGAATGATGTATTCAAAATAATTTAATCATAATTAGAAATTGAAATAATGAAATATTGAAATTATAACAAATAATTAGCAATAAATTAAAATTGCGACTATAATTTGAGATTTAAACTATCCTATCTCTCAAGTTGGATCGAACTGCACATGGTGTGCGAATTTTATTATAATCGGTTAAGTGGTTTAGGAGTCCATTGAGGACAAACATTGTGACACGAGATTTATATATATTAAGATATGTGTAACACACGGCGCAACTTGAAAATTACTTTAATCAATTTTCAAGCATTGTCGCACTATGATCTAGTTCTTTTGTGCAGCCCTGTAAACGAACAGTCATAGATTTCTTACCATATTCTATGTGAAACATGTTTTTATGCGTATAAATAATATATATTCGTTTCATTTGGTTTAGTGCAGTCTACAGAAGTTAAATTCTGCCTGCATTTCCCCCATAGGCGTATTATATTTGAATATTATTTAATATTAAATAATAATTTAATATTAAAATATTTAAAATTAAAATATTTGTTATATTCCATTTTCGTGTCCTTGGCTTAAATAATCGCGTGTAAATATGTAAAAAACTTTTACTGATAACATTTAAAAAAAAAAAAAAAAAAAAAATCTTGTTAAAATTTACTTTTAAAGAAAAAATTACATTTTTATAATTCTGAGAATATATCAGCCTATTGCAACTTAATAGTGAAAAATAAAACCAATTACCACCAGAAAAACTACTTAATTAAATTTTAATACATTATATTTGTGAATTATTAATTCAGTTGTCTGGAAGAGAAAAGAAGTCAAATTTTCACGGAATTGGCGGCTGGTAAATGCTGTCCAAATCATGTACAGTCGGGGTACAAGAAACGCATCGCTCTTTGTGACACTGTTGCTAATCGATGCTCAAAATTGCCGTAGGTATGGTATCATTCGACTGGGTATTGTTAGTACTTTCAGAAAATGAAGCAAAATTTTCAATTGGGGGTCGTCTGCATATTAAAACGCGCACGAATTTTTTTTCAAAGGTAAATATCCCATAGGCATTTTTATATTATTTTTGAATTGCGACGATGTAAAAAAGTATATTGATTATATATTTTACTTATTTTTTTTTATAGAGTTATAAGCGTTCAAAGTTTGAAGCTGCTAATTTTAAATTCATATTTCAAACTTTTATATCTTCACAAAAAATAATTTGATCGATGTAACTTTATTTTTTTACGAGATACAGTGAAAAAACCCAAACAAAATCCATTATCATTTTTGATTCGGAAACATATTTTTAATTATGAAAAATGTTAATAAATTTATATTAAAAACAATATATATACATGAATTATGGCCTATATTAATTTTTACATAAAATGAATCCTAATGCTGAAAAATATGTGTGTACAAATTTGCTGCTCATTGCAGTTGTTAGTTTTTGAGATATAAGTAAATCTTTCCTTTGGAGAGGCTGAGGGAGCTGTCTCTTATGAAGTTTTGGATGAGATAACGATGAAAATATTAAAAAGTATCAAACAAAATTAAACAAAATATTTTAATTTTTTTTATTTTCGGGTCAAACTGTATAACAACAACGTCGATCGCAACGAAATGAAAGAAGAAAGATGAATTTTAGACATTAATGTTAGCAAACGAAACCAGAGCCTGATTAAGGGGGAAGCACACATTATCTTCGCTCTCACCGGAATATTTTTACAATTATTTTTTATTTCATGTCATGGAAATTCCACGCTTTGACGAGGAAATATTTTTTATAAAAAATGAACGGTGTAAAACAATCCAATTTACTCACCGTTATTAGACCCCAGAATTCTTTTAACACGTTAATTGCCATGTCAGTCATATGTGCCTGACGCATTTTTAACACGCATTTTTAACTAGGAAATAACCCTAAAAGGAATATGATATACGCCGAGTAATTATTAACACGTTAATCGCCATGTCAGTCATATGTGCCTGACGCATTTTTAAAACGGATTTTTAACTAAATTGTCTAGTAAATTTACCATGGCTCATGTGAAAATTTTTCTGATATTATCGTGGCGATTAACGTGTTAAAATAATTTTTAATGAGAATTTTTTGTTTATTATAGGAGGAAAGTATTTGTTAAAAAATAACGGTGTAAGTATAAATAATGTGTGCTTCCCCCTTAATCAGGCTCTGAACCTGAACGAAACGCCTTTCATGGTTCTTCTAAAACAAAAGAATATAGTAAAGAAAAAGAAAAAATGACTATGCGTATTCGTATTAAGCCTCTTATTTCACGTTGGTAAAGTAAGTAGCATTTGCCTAATCAATTACTTTTGAATCCTTTAAACGAACACTAGAAAGAAAAAAAAATCAACTAAGTAGGCGAAGTTTACTGTTTAAAATAGAGAAATAGATGAAACGTAAAAATTGTCAATTAAAAACAAAAACAAAAAACGAATGGTTTTGGAATGCTACGCAGACTTGTTAAATCGCTTGTTAACTACCATCATAGTCAAAACGTTAATCATTTAGTTCATATATAGCGCTATTTTTTATATTTGTTTATTTTTTTGTGTGTGGGGGATTATTATTTTAAGGATACTTTAAGGTCTTTAAAAATTACTTTTATAAATATAGTTTAATTAAGAAACTATATTTTCATTGAAATTATAAAACATATCGTGCAGTTTCAAAGAGTTAAACAGATTGTAACTGATAAGTACGATTAAAATTATTTAATGTTTACTTCATGATATCTTACAATAATTTATTAGAAAAGATTTAGTTCATGCATCGTTATGTGTATATGTATATAAATTGTTTCAGTTCGTTTATACTTTCACACCTACAAAATAAAGTGAAAGAATATTAAAGTTTAATTTGTGATTAGTATAGCCACGATGACACTTTTGAATGAAAAAATATCACACATTTATTAAAGAACGCTGTCTGATCAATCTAAATTTTATTCTCTAATGAAGTATTTAAATAAATATATACGTATTTAAAAAACCGAAATCAGGTCCAACAAACAAGCAGCAAAATTAATACAGTTTATTATTATTATGTTCTATAAATCTCGTTACTAATATTCTCGTAAATAATTTCCGTTGTGAAAATGTAAAATTTTTATTTTTCTAGGATCTAAATTTTATTTTTCTAGATTTGCAGAACATATTTTTGGTTATAACTCTATAATACTAAAGTAAAATATACAAACTGCATGCTTTTTTGCACTGCCGGACTCCCAGGAATTTAATTATGGAGTCAAAAGTGAGTGTTGCAATATTGGCGCTCATTTCAATATGCAGATGAGCCCTAATTAAAAATATGTAATCATTTTCAAAAAGTGCACTTAATTTTCTTTCAAAAATGTCTATTAGATTTTTTTTTTGCGTCAATTAATAACGAAATTACAGAGAGTGTTGCGTCCTCCCCCCCCCCCCAACTGTGTAATAAACTCACGTATAACGCTCTCTTGCAAACCTCGAATCCGAATAACTGGACAAAAAATCCACCACTATTACTTATACAACCCGATAAAGAGTCTCGTACTAAGATAAAAGAAGCATTTTCTCACACTATTAAAAAAAAAAAAAAAAAAAAGAGAGAGAGAGAGAGAGAGAGAGAGAGAGAGAGAGAGCGAGACTATGTTAGTTAAAAATATTTCTTAGTCAAAAAATATATATTAGGCATTACCTATTTTTATTCTATATATTTATATATTTTTTAAATTGTTTTTTCATCGCAATGAAATTTAAAAATGTATATTTCTACTTCGGAAGAGTGTTGTAAATTACTAATATAATTCTGCCGACGGTGAATTATACTTATATTTTCCATTAAAACGTGTATATATATATATATATATACTTAAACGCACACTTACATATATATATTACACACACACATATTTTTATATTAATTTTACTTGAAATATAATGTAAATAATTTCCAGTGGTTTTTCTGTTGAAAATTACAACACAGCAAAATTTCTGATTTTTTGCTTAGAAAATCAAATGTATACATCTACATGTTGTTTATATATGAACAATAAAGCTCTCAATTTAAAGAAATAAGCGGTTTATATAATATATATATGTATATATTAAAAAAAAAAAAAAAAAAGGTGAGGTAAGAGTACAGTAGTGGACATTCTTAAATTAAAAAACAAGTTTCCTAATTCTTGTATAGGTTCGATAAACATTCAGAATCGATGTTATAATTATGTACAGTCAGAAAAAAAAAATGATATCCCCCAACTATTTTCGCCGTAAATTGTCGTAGAAATATGCAGCTGTACCAATCGATTTGTAATAATGTCTAGTTTATAATGAGATATTTCGATTTTGCTTAGGGGTACAACTACATATTAAAACTGGCATCAACTTCATTTTTTTCAATCGTAACCCCCATTTTTTATAATTTCTTTGAATAGTTTGGATCAAATCATCGCGGAAAATGTTATAGTTTATATGTTTTGCTCAATTTTTCATAGAGTTATAAGCTGTCAAAGTATGGCGATGTTCCTTTTAAATGCATGTGACAAACTGTCTTTAGAAGATCTTTAAAAGAATGTGTTCTAAATCTGTGTCATAAGGATTACCTAGCAATTACGGAAAAATAATTCTGCAATAATGTTAAAATTTTCTTTTATACTAAATTATTTAATAATTTTAGTTTGTTTTTAAAGCTGATGGGATTGTTAAAACTTTATGAAGAAATTATGAAACAATTCTCTAAAGCTGACACTGTAGAAAATGATTATAAATTTAATTCTTCTTTTACGCATTA
Source organism: Salticus scenicus (assembly GCA_963930645.1). NCBI lineage: Eukaryota > Metazoa > Arthropoda > Arachnida > Araneae > Salticidae > Salticus > Salticus scenicus. The sequence goes on along the minus strand of OZ005659.1, from coordinate 208,953,907 downwards.
TTTCTGAATGTACAGTCGGGGAAAAAAAAAACGCAACACTCAACGTAACTTCGTTGCTAATCAATGTAGAAAAATGTAATAGGAATCATTCGACGGGGAATTGTGAGTATTTTCAGAAAATGAATTGAAATTTCGAATTGGGGTCGTCTACATATTAAAACGCGCACCAACTTTGATTTTTTCAATGGTAAGACCCTATTTTTATTTTATATTTGAATTCCTGGGATCGCGACAACGCGAAAAAGTATATTGGTTGTATATTTTACTCATTTTTTCACAGAGTTATAAGCGTTCAAAGTTTGAAGGTGCTAATGTTAAATTCATATTTCAAACTTTTATTAATATCTTTATAAAAAATAACTTGATCGATATAATTTTTTTTTTTTACGAGATACAGTGAAGAAACCCAAACATAATCCATCATTACTTTTGATTCTGAAAGATATTTTTAATTTTGAAAAATATTAATAAATTCATATTCATAAAAAATATGAATTATGACCTATATTAATTTTTACATAAAATGAATCCTAATGCTGAAAAATATGGGTGTGCAAATTTGCAGCTCATTCCAGTTATTAGTTTTCGAGATATAAATACATCTTTCTTTTAGAGTGGTTTAGGGGGCCGTCTCTTATATAGTTTTGCATGAGATAACGAATCAAATCTTAAAAAATAACAAAGAAAATTAAACAAAATACTTTTATTTTTTATTTACGGGCCAAATTATATAACAACAACGTCAAACGCACAGAAATGAAACAAAAATGATGATTTTTAGACATTAGTGTTAGCATCAAGAATTCCTGTTTTCCCCGCCTTCATCGTTCTTCAAAACAAAACAATTCAGTAAAGAAAAGTAAATGTGACATTGAGTATTCGTGTTAAACCCCTTATTTTATGTTGACAAAAATATGCACAAGTGGTATTTACTTCATCGATTAATTGGTGATTAATTTTGAATCTTTCAAACAAACACTAGAAGAAAAAAATTAACTAAATAGGCGGGGTTTACTGTTTTAAATAGGAAAATAGGTTTAATGTGAAATTGTCAAATATAAAAAACGAATGGAATTGGAATGCAAGACATACCTGTAAAATCGTTTCTTAACTACCGTCATAGTTAAAAAAGTCTTAATCATTTACTTTATACAGGACTGCCAACCATTTCATTAATAAGCGTAGACTTGTTAACGCCCCTTGAAAATACGCCCCTTTTCCCACACCACTTTATATTTAGAGCAATTTTCTCCAAATAGTGTTACGATTAAATAAGAATGAAATTACTCTAAAAAATTACTGGTGTACAAAAATAGGCGGTGACTAAAAGTACTACGCTTCATTTGGTTTTTAGATATTTGCATTATCTATATTTTAGGGCAAAAATTTCACGTATATCTATTTTTTTGTTTGAGATATATATGATGTTGCGAAATCACGTTTTACGCATGTGAAATCACGTTTTGCCCCCCGCCCCCCTTGGGGACCGAATTTGGAAAATTCCAGAAATTGATTTTTAGACATTTGTATTAGCTATATTTTAAAGCAAAAATTTTACGGATATCTGTTTTTTTGTTTGAGATATGAAGGATTTAGTAAAATCACGTTTTGCCCCCCCCCCTTTCCCCCCCTTGTGGGCGAATTTTGTAAAATCGCTTCTTAGTGGATGCCTACGTCATAGAAAGAACAATGTCACGAAATTTCATGCTTCTAGGTCCAGGGATTTGGTCTGGGCGATGATAGATCACCCCCTCAGGAAGTGTTCTTTTATATATATAGATTATAATCTAGCAAATGCAGAAAATTAATTCTGCAATAATAATTAAAAACATCTTTCATCGTAATCCATTTAATAATTTTAGTTTATTACTGGTGCTGATAGGGTTCATGGAGTAACCATGAAAACCTTTAAAGTTGACACCTTCGAAAATTATTAAAAATTTAGTTCCCTTTGCATATCATATATAAATTCTCAGTATACCTGAACACCTGGACCTGATATATGACACGTTATAATAAATAAACACATACCAGAATAAATAGTTTACAAATTAGTGATAAATTTTTTAAATGGCTGATATATTTAATTTAGCTTGAAATTTTGTCGGCTTGTTTTAAAGAACATGCGGTAGATAATTGTCGTCTTCCGATTGTAATGTTATGGCTAAAGTAGGTGCTGTCACTGTTTGGGTTATGTTATTTCTATGATGCAGAAAAATATAGCAAGCGTTTTAAAAACTTCATATTTCAATTTCTGTGAGTCTGACATTTCGGAAAAGTATACACTATGTATACCTTTTCATTGGTTTTCATAGAGTTCTAACGAGAAATTTGTTAGGGGTTTATCCGTAGATTTAGAAAAATTAAATTAAGATCGTGCAAGAATAATAACAAAATTATACGATAACGTATGCCATTATTTGGTAGTTTTACTCGGTAATAAGAATTACCCAAAATTTTCATTATAAAATAATGATGTTAAAAAATCGTGAGAGTAGCTAACTATATATCCTTGAGAAAGATCGAGGAAATGTTGATTTAGTAATATTAATTTCGACTAGAAATTCGTGTGCTTACAACTTCCAGTGATTTTCTAGAAAAACTCTCTTTAAATAATAGTAAGGTGTCCTGAATCTTTATGAGATAAGGATATCCTAGCAAAATACAGAAAATTAATTTTACAATAATAATTAAAAATTTCTTTCATTGCAATTCATTTAATTATTTTATTTTATTATTGCTGCTGATCCGGTTGAAAATCAATGGAGTAATTATTAAACAATTCTATAAAGATGACACTATAGAAAATTATTATAAATATAATTCCCTTTGCACATTTATTCTCAGTGTACCTGGACATAATTTAAGAATTTTAATAATAAATAAGTGTTGCCAGAATGTGTAATTTACAAAATAGATTCAAAATACATGTATCCATCTCTGCTAATAATTCTCTGGTATGCTAAGTTTTGCGGTTTTAACCACAGGTACTTGGTGCGCACTATCTCTCGTATACTAACTGTGCAGAAATTTCTCCAGACTTACAAAAAAAAAAAAAAAAAAAAAAACTGACGGCTGATAAATGGCGTTTTATGAATTAAATAATGAGATTAGCGTAACTTTCGGGTATGGTAAATCAGGTGTCGGCAGTATTTTCGGTAATGTTATTTTTGTTATGCATCCTTCATATTATTTAACTACAGCAAAATACTACAAGCCTTTAATATATATCTGTATTAAGCGGACTTGGCGCCTTTCAATTGGCACCACTGGAGAGTTCATATTAAAGCTTATATCTCCATTTAATCTTTAAAAATTGAACTACTAAATTTAACTATATTAGGTTTGTTCAATAAAATGCATAATCAGGATACAATTCTGTTGGGTTTTTATAAGTTTTTTTTTTTTTTTTTTTTTTTTTCCCTAACAGATTTGAAATCTTTAAATTACGATTTTTCAGTCTGCATTTTTTCATAAACTCATGATCTTAAAAATGCTAAAACCTCTTCAGATATATTTAAAAAGACTACTGCATTTTTGGAATCATTAATAGAACCTATTAAAAAGAATTTGAGATGAATTTTGCTGTATTTTAAAAATAAATAAAAATAAAAACCTAAAAAAAAGGTATAGCTTCTTCTTCTTCTTCTTCTTCTTTTTTTTTTTTTTTTTTTTTCAAATTTTACATAGGCACTTTTTTTTTTTTTTTTTTTCAAAAACTATTTATTAAATGAAAAATATTAATATCAATGTTTAGTAACAATTTTGCGACCTCATGCTTTTGTCATTTTGTCACTAAAGTCCGCCTGTGGGGGTTGTTCTCCCAAGTTACAATATTTCAGAACAATATTTTCTGTGTTTAAACTTATATTACTAATGGATATACATTCTGATTATATTTTTTCTAATAAAAGTATTTGTATCCATAGTATATTTGATTATAAAATATGAAAATTGTATATAATCTTAAGAAATAAATAACACACAAATTTCGAAAGAAACGCCCACTGGCGGAGTTACAGATATTCAAATGAAGTGAATCTATGTCAGCGGTCGCGAAAGTGGTAAAGGTAAATTGAAAAAAAAAAAATAATATTGAAGTATTTTTAATGAATAATTTTTATTAAGCACGGTCTTAACTAAAATTTAAAAAAAAAAAAAAAAATAATTTGGCTATATATATATATTTTTTTTTTCTGCCAAGGATGACCGACATCAAATCTATTCCGCTGCAACATATTAGTATCTTATATCAGATACTTTATTTAGACATTTGAAAACAAATTTGACTTCAAATTATGATAGAATATTTATCATTTTCCTTTTAATTAGTATATTAGTTGGATATTTATTGTGTAAATATCATCCTTTGAAATGAAATGTTTGTGTTTTCAATCGAATATGAAAGTTTGCCGATTTTTTTCTAGTGTTTTGAAATTAAAAATTCAAATTTTGTCAATTTTACAACAAAAACAAAAACATTAAATCATTAAATTCATATTTTTACTTTTTTTTTTTTTTTTTTTTCATATTATTTCACGCGCACTTTTTATTTCCTAATTCAAAATTATTGAAAAAAAAAAAAACTTTTTCGATATCGCTTGTAACGATACTTATTATTATTAATTTTCTTTTCCTTTTCTTTCAATAATAATAATAATAATAATAATAATAATAAAAAGATTTTGATGAAATTCTGGCAAAAGCAGAATTTAGTTTAGGACGGAGGACTATTAGTTTTTTTTTTTTTTTCTTCCCAATTATAACATCGCTTTCAAATTATTCAATTATATTTTCGATAAATTTTAGATTTCGATAAATGTCCAACTATCGAAAAATGATTTCGACAAATGTCCAACTATAGAAAACGACAACGCAAAAATCCCAGATTGAGACTAATAGGCCCTCAGTCTTAAAAAATCGAAAATTATTTCTCTAATAAATCAAAATTTACTCTTCTTTGATTTTACAGTACTTTTCTGTCATTCTTCTGTAAAAAATTATGTTCAAAGCATCGTTCTTTCTTTTCTTTCTTCCTTTCTTCAGATCTCGAGGATTTTTTAACACTATTATTATTATTATTTTACACTGCAAAATATATCTTGGTTTTATTGAATCGAAGCATTTTAGTTTATACATAAAGCAGAAATTTTTATGCTGAAATGTTAGTTTCAAAAAAAAAAAAAAAAAAAAAAAAAAAATCTAAAATGATTTAACTACACATTATTTTCATGGGATGGGCAATGCTAAAATCGTTATATTAATTTTGAATACGTATTTTGCTACAGTTTTCGATAATAAAATTGCAAGTAAAATTTTGTTTAAGAGATGGGGTCTCCAGTCTTTGTATCAGAGTTATTTCCTACCAAGTATAGAAATTCAAATATTATTAATATTAAAATGTTTCTCTTATTCGAATTTAGTTTATAATATTGCTTTAAATCATCATGTGTAAATATATGGAACACTTTTAACGAATATACTTCGCAGAAAATACTGTGAAATTATTTTTCAAGAAACTTTATTAATATTTAACAATTAATATAATATAACTTGATTTAAAAGAAAAAAAAAAAAGAAAGAAAGAAAGAAAGAAACAGACACCGGAAGAAACATTTAGTAAAATGATGGTCAACAAACCATGCAAGAGTAGAATGTTGCAATCTGGTGAGTTACGAATATACTTCTCTCGAAATTGACGGCTGATGTTTGCTGTCAAAAATTTAGACTAATGTAGCTGATATATTACCCGTGTGCTTCTACCTATCCACAAAATTTTTTATTCGGCGGTATAATTAATATAGAACAATTTTAAGATTTTATAGTAGTTTTCAGTGATTAAATTTTGCGAAAATATATATTCGAAAGTAGGAACGGTTGTGAGCTACGTTCTATTGATCGATCAGCTAATGCCATGTTGCCAATCTTAGGCGACATATACAAATAAAAATCTTTATAGCACATACGAATCTTTATAGCATACAAGAAGTCATTTAAAGAAAAAATTAAATTTTTAGTAATTTGCAACATAATGTAATTGTAGTTTTATCTCGTTAGTTTCTTGAAGGTATTATGCAATGGTATTGCTTAATTTTAATGGATATTTCATTTTATCTAGTCGCACTTGTTCGCCGCTGGTTGTTTTAATGTCGCTTAACCACTGCAAGAAATTGGCGCTAATGTAGGATAGTTTTCAGCATTATATTGTTACCTTTTGAATAAAAGTACATAATAAGATTTAAGTATTATTGCCGACAGATGATATAGACATAAGACTGTGGATAAGAAGGAGGAATAAAAATGTGAATTTTTACAATAAATATAACAATGAAGTCTACTATATAGTTCAGGGGCTCTAATTGCAAGCGGAGACCTTTAGCTGCGTGAAGAAAGACAGCTTCTCTAGACTTAATGTAAATAACCAAGCCGGTTAATGCATAGTCTGACAACAGTTCCAAACTTTGGTCCTTTTTGTGCACCAGAAAAATTTCAAGGATTTTTTTTATATATTTCTGTAAGAGTTGCATTAATGAAATAAAATAAAAACTTTTATTAATAAATACGAGTTTAGCTGAGCGCGAAGTAAAACCGTACGAGACAGCTAAATACTTTTCATCATCATTATTATTATTTAATTATATATATATATATATATATATATATTCTCCCAGGACATCATATTTTGAAGTTTATTCCGTGCATACAATATTCTTTGATGTAGGAACTTTTTTTTTAGAAATGCTAAAACTTGTTTTCCAAAGTAAAAAAAAAAAAGAAGAAGAAAAAGGGGAGAGGAGAAAAGTAAGAGAAAACTGAATTTGAATAATATACCAGGTGTATGCATTTTTTTGCGGGGGGGGGGGTTAAAAAAAACATAATTTTCAAGGGAAATTAATTTTTTGTTATTCAAAATATTCGCCATCGGCATCTACACATTTCGCCCATATTTCAGGTATTTGATGAATACAATGCCAAAAAAACTGCTTGTCTTTTGCGGCAAACCCTTTGTCGAACCATTTTCCAACTTCCTGGAAATTGCTGAAGTGCTGCTCTGTGAGCGTGTACCTCATTGGTGCGAAGAGGTGATAGTCAGCTGTCGCCAGGTCTGGCCATCCAAGCGATTTCAAGGTGTCTTTTACTGGTTTTTCTGTGTGAGATGGCACATTGTTGTGTAATAAAATCACTCTGCCATGTCTTCTGGCCCATTCCGGTCGTCTTACGATTAATGCGTGGTTTAAATTAATCATTTGTTGATGATAGCGTTGTGTATTAACGGTTTCGACGGGCTTCGAGTGTTCATAATACACAATACCGCTCTAGTCCTTCCAGACACAGAGCAGGATCTTCTTGTCGAAGCGATTTGGTCTTGGTGTTGACGGACCGGGTTTGCCAGGTGAAAGCCACATTTTTTTCCGCTTCAGGTTTTGAAAATATATCCATTTTTCGTCACCCGTCAGAATTTGATGCAAAAAGGATTTCCTTTCGTGGCGTTGAAGCAGCATTTCACATGTGACTTTGCAATTTTCTTTTTGATGTTCATTCAAATCATGTGGGATCTATTGACCGAGTTTATTGATCTTCCCCATTGCTCATGAACGTCTGTTGATTGCTTCTTTTGACATATATAATGCTTCTGCTGTTTGCCGTTGAGTTTCACTTTGGGCATCATCCAATTACGCCTGCATTTGCTCGTCTTTGCATTTTGTGGTCTACCAGAGTGCTCACTGTCTTTCACATTGAAGTCACCATTTTTAAATTGTCGAAACCATGTCTCGCATGTATTAATGGATGGAGCGTGTTCACCATATGTTTCTACCAGCAAACGATGACTTTCAATAGCCTTTTTCTTTTAAATAAATAAGAAAAGCAATGCGTGCCGAAAATGTTCTTTTTCAGGCACAAAATTCGACATGATCACTGAACGATAAAACATAGACGCTAGTTTTTGGCGGAATCAACTTGTGTGTGTTTGTAGTTCAAATTTCACATGAACAAAATGACGTAGGTGTCAAATTAATACACTGCGAACTTTTCTCTGGGGCCATCTCTTAGTTAAACCGGGAAAAAAAAATCTTATGCATGCACCGGGTATATCCAGATTTTTCCAAATACTTCTTTCTATATTTAATTTTTAATTCTTTTTTCCCCAAAAAAATCTTTTATTTTCTTGAAATGACAAACTAGCTGATAGAAGGAAGCTGCTATATATATATATATATATTCAATCGGATTCTATAAACTTTAACAAATTAAATTAATGGATTGTGATAAAAATGCAATGCCGGTAACTGACATAGAGAATAAACTAAAAAACAAATTAAATAATAATAATATTTAAGATCTAATACTTAACAATTTTGCGACCGCTAACGTAGTTTAACTTTATTTAGAAATTTGTAACTCCTCCAGTGGGCGTTTATTTTGGAATTTGTATGTTGCTATATTTCTTAAGAATATTTCCTATATTCATATATGTACAATCAAAATACTATGGTTACGAATGCTTTCACTAGAAGGAGTATATTTACTGCCTACAATCAGAAAAAAAAATAGAGTTAGATCGTTCAAACATGGTATATATTGGTTTTCGATACTTACAAATCGATTGCGGATATTTTCGAATTTATAAAATTATTAGGAGGGGCAGGAAGGGGGGCTATGGGCAAATAAAAATACAGTTAGGCTGTTCAAAATTGGTACACATGGGTTTTAGAGGCCAGCAAGTCGAATGGGGATATTTGCGAAAGTGTAAAGTTATTAGAAGGGCCAGGAAGAAAGGGGCAAAAAAATAAAATAGAGTTAGATCATTCAAAATTGGTACATAGAGGTTTTCGATACCTACAAATCGATTGCAGATATTTTCGAATTTTTAAAATTATTGGGAGGGGCGGGAAGGAAGGGGGAGCTGAGGGGCAAAAAAATAAAAATAGAGATATATCGTTCAAAACTGGTGCATAGAGGTTTTTGTTACTTACAAATCGATTGCGGATATTTTGGAATTTGTAAAATTATTAGGATAGACGGGAGGGGGGAGCGAAGGGGGAAAATAATAGAAATAAGAGTTAGAGCATTTTGGGAATTTTTCCGAAGGCAGCAATTTTAAGAATTCAGTAATTATAGTGATTCATTTAAAAATAGGGACCAGCGAAGCGGGCGTTGCCTGCTTGTATTTTAATAAACTTAGTGCATTATTTAGCTAATAAAATAGAATTTTATCTTCAGAAATTTTATAGGGACAGTTTTTCGATTGAACAATGATATAATACTGAGCATTTTATTATTATTTTATTTATTCATTTTTATTTTTTGTGCAGCATTTTATTATTATTATTATTATTTTAGCTGTTCTTATTAAATATAAGAGATTTAAAAGAAAAGAAAAGTGAAAAGAAAGAAAGAAATTCTGCTTACATTCTATGGAAACATAATTTAATTTAGTACGACTGGACTTATTTTATCTTATTATTTCATTAAACCATGCACTAACTGTGTTTCATTCACTAGCATTGATTACTATATTCATTTTTTTAAAATGTCTTTGGTATAACTTTAGCAAAGGAGCCCCTTTGTGGTTTTTAAATTTTTGTTGTCAATTTATTGATGATTTAAAGTGGATATCGAAATTGCATAAGTAAATATTTTGGAAAAAAATATCCGGGTTACTTCGGTGCCAAATTTTAATTTTGCCAAGGGGTTCTACGCTGAAGCGGTTCCATTCCTTTAGCACTGTTTTTCTCAAATTTATTTATTTATTTATTTATTTAAGTTTGTACATTTATATATTTTTTTCGACATAAAAGTAAATATATTTACTTACATATTCATTCATTTTTTTTTTTTTTTTTTTTTTTTTTTTAGATATTTACTTATTTATTCATGTTTGTTTTTTCTAGAGTTACTTAATATTTTATAACAACTTCTGAAATTAAATGGTAAAATTGTCGCACTAAAATAAAAAAAATAAATAAAATACTAATGCTTTAAATGCAAAATGAGTTATTTTAAATAACAAAATAAAACTTCAGCGTAAAAAGTTTATTATTATTTTTTTTAACATATTATTTACATACTGACAATATATATATATATATATATATATATATATATATATCAGGGATGGAACACGGGCGCAGAATTCATACCGTAATCTGTTTAAGAAATTTCTCTACCTGTAATATCGTTGATCTAAGATGCGGAAAATTTTCTTACATTGATAGTGGTATGAATTCTGCGCCCGTGTTCCATCCCTGATATATATATATATATATATATATATATATATATATATATAATAAAATTTCGAATTGTTATAAAACTGTTACCAAATATGAATTCAATATATATATTTAAAAATATATATATAATTGTATGGTAAGTACATGCAAAAATAAAAACGGCAGGTAACTGAACTTTAGAATACTTATGAGTTTTGAAGATTTTAAATTAAAAATATTACTCTACAACCGAGAAAGATTATTCTATGGCAATACTGAAGAAAGTTTACAAACAACATTTCTATATATGTACACTGTGCATTTCTTATTCACTGAAATTATTTTAATTATATCCATATTCCTTATTTTAATTATAGTCATCAATGACTCTCATGACTACTAATAAATAAGCTCTCTTTCTACTTATGGGTGGAATTTCGGCGCAGAACGCATACTAATATTTATTTTTAAAAACTCTGCATTTAAGTGAATCATTGATATTGATTTATATATATTATAGAGATGAATTCTTTGAAAAATTTTATTAATCATCTACATTCTAAGACAGTTTCCTTTTTGTTAAGTTTTTATCTTTATTATAATTAGGAATTTTTATGATCTTTTTAACCCATATCACATATTAAACCCATATCACATGGGATTTTAAACCCATATCACATATTAACTTTGTTAAAATGTTATTTTAAAATAATTAAAGCTGAAAATCGGAAAAATGGAATACAAATTATACACAAGTACACTGAGAAAAAATTCTGTAACTGACATCTAGAATCTAAATTGTGGCTAAAGAAAAAATAGTACCATGTCATTCTTTAAATTCTAGTCCCCTTGGAAAGCGAGTTCTAGAAGCCCCTATTAGAGTTCTAGAGCGTTTGCCTATATTATTGAGGGCAAAGTTATTTAAAAATCTCTGTAAATAATTGAGACTACAAGAGGCGGGTTTCAGAAACTATAATCTTGGTTTATGACCCAATTCTAGAAAATAAGCGAGAATTTCTCGCAATAAAAAAGGTTCAGAATATCCGGAATATTCAGAATATTGTTTCACCATCTAGAAATGTGTAAACTAGAAAATCTCGATCATTTCGTCAATTCAGTTTATTGGCGTGCCTTATGCACATAGCTCGGTAATCCCTATTTCTAGTTAAATGATTTAGAAATTGACCACTTATTCATTCTAGAAGAATGTGGTATATTCTTTTTCTCAGTGTATACTTAAAAGCAATGATATATATTAAAATAATATCAAAACATTGATTCACTCTTTATGCAGTTTTTTGTATTAAATATTATTATTATTGTTATTATTATTATTTTATGAAAAAGTTATGGAAGTAATATACTAGAAAATATATAGAAAACAGTTTACGCTTGTATACATTAAAATTGGTGTTCATTTGTCTTTAAAAAGTAGCAAATGTCAATTTTCTTTTCCTTGAAAGAAATATCGCTAATATATCGCTAATATAACATTAATATCGATATTAACTTTGTGAAGTAACGCGATATTTAATTTCTGCTATCGTCCAGCTCTAGTTCTTAATTAATGTTTTTCTAGACCAACCGATACGAAATTTGTAGCACTGCAAACTTCATGTAAATTGAAACATAATTAAAAACACTAATTTTTACATACTCGATATTTTACTTCCTAATTTGCTGCATACAAAAAAAAAAAAGTAATCCTATTGAAAACTTTTTTGTAAAATGCAACGATTTAACTTCGAAATTAACAAGTAAAATATCTCGGTCATTTTCAATTCACGATTAAGATTAGAAACAAGAATGTACGCTACCATTTTGAGCTTGATTTAAAACTCTATTAGTACAAAATGTAACCCCCCCCCCCCCCAATACCCACTAAAAATATATAGATTAAAGCAATTGTCAGATATAATACAGTTTCATATTTTCTTTTTAGAAATAATACAATTGTTATAAATAATATTGCGTGTGTGTGAAATGTCAAAAAAGGCATGCGCACTATAATTAAATGTTTATAATATTGATACAGATTTGAAAATATTGAAATTATAGGAAGGGAGGCTAAAAAGTTTCTAGCTTTACCTCTTTCCAATATAAATAAAAGAATAAATTTGATGGCAAATAAGAGCTAAATATTTTGATATGTAACAACACAAATATCAAGCCATTCTGATTTTTACAACAATTTTTTTTTTTTTTTACTTCTGCAATAATGTTCGAAAAATGATCAGAAAAGAGAGAGTTGAATTATCCAATGCCATTTTGGCTCAATTTGAAGCTTACGGGACTTTCTGTCTTGGTTAATGACAGAAAGGGAAGCTTCGTTGCACATGCACATTTATGATACTGAAACAAAAAGACAATCAGAAGAATGGTGCTCCAGGTGTCCCTGCGCCCGAAGAAGTTCCGCATTCAGAAATTGGCCGAAAAATTACAGAACAAAAGTGGGATTCTTCTGGTGAACTTCTTACTTCAGGCTTCCAGTAAAACTGGAGAGTACTATGCTAACTTTCTAAACCAACTAAAAGAAGCGATTAAAGATAAACGCCGGGAAAAGTTGATCAGAGTAATCCTGTTTTTGCGAGACAATGCATCTGCGCACACTTCGAGCTAAATTGATGATTCTAAGTCTTCAATTGATCCACCTTAATCCCTAATCCCTATTCACCTGAACTACCTTCTTTTGATTATTTTTGTTTCATAAACGCTTGAAGGAGCAACGTTTCGAAGGTATAATTCCATTAAAAGCTGGTTTCAGGGACAACTAAATGCCTTTTATTTTAACTGTCTACAAATGTTAGAACAACTGTGTAAAAAGTACATCTGTCTCCAAAGACATTATATTGATTAAATATATAATTTCATTACTCTGACTCTTTTCTTTCTCGTCAAATCTGGTAAATTTTCAGCCTCCTTATTATTATTAAACAGCAACCCTTACATAAAGTCGTTAAATAATTTTGTTCAATAAACCAGATAATATTTTTGCGATATTGCTTTCAATAAAATGCTTTCAACTTAAGATAAATTAATTCTTTTAATGCTTTATTCAGTAAGAAGCCTAAAGATTTATAAATGTTCGATCACTAACGCCATACATAGGTGGTAAGCAGCTTTCTTAGGCCATTTATACTCTCAAAGGAGTAATCCTATGTGGGATGCGTTATTCTATCCTTCTTTTACACAAGGTTTTTTTTTTTTTTTTTTTTTTTTTTTTTTTTAATGTTTCATTATCATGTTTATACTCTTTCCGGATTTTTTAACACTTTTCTTTTGAAATAGTTAACTTTGTCTTAATGAATTTTAGAACTTTTGTCTTTAAATAAATGAAAAAAATATTTATTCCAGAATAGTGGTGAATAAAAATCGAGAGATTTGGTAACTATACATAATTGTAATTTTATTAAAGAAGGCTAATTCAGTAATATTAATATGGAATAGGAAATTGTGTATTATTATTTTCGAAGGTACACCGACAAAAAAAAACTCTGTTCAAAATAAGTAGCCCTCGATCATTATCTCATAAGGTTAACCTACCAAATGTATAAATTCAAAACTAAAATAATATAACAAATTTGCTTTGAGTCAATTAATTTCATCATCTTCATTAAATATTTTTTTGATGCAATTAGGTAAAAATTTTATAATAATATACATTGTATTATATATATATATATATATTGTAATTTTCGTATTATGTAAGCTTTAATATTATTTATTATTAGTAATAAGAAAAAAATGTACCTGCAAAACAAATATAAAGAAATATGTACCAGAAATAAAATTCAGAAAGAAATATTAGGTTTTACATATCGGATTACAGCTGACAGATGGGTCTTGTATAGGTTCATTGAAAGCTACCCAGAATTTGGCGGCTAAAACTTTGTCGTCAGTACTGTAAATATATGCATGTAAGTGTTGCGAACAAAGTGCAGAAGTCGTGAAACTGCAGATTAGCTAGGTAATAATGTATTCCATAATATGTAATTAAGATCTTTCATTTAAGGTTAAATAATGTCTTTTTCAAAAGTAAGTTGGGTACTTTACTTATTTTTGAGTATTCACACGTGCAAATTTACCACATATCATATTTTGACCTGCTGATTACAAATCTGTAATAAATGTTTTCTCACATAGGTTGGGATCAATGTAAAAACTATTGAATTTCCATAGATTAGGGCAGGTTTCCTTTTTTAGGTTTCTTTATATAATAGCAATGTTAACTTTTCAATACACGTTACTTAAAGTAGTTTTCATAAGTTTCCACCACTTTTACTAATCACACATAAGTTGAGGCCTACATCTGCATTTTTTTTTTTTTTTTTTTTTTTTTAACCAGTATATTTGTAATTCTCAACTGAAAATACTAGAATTTTTTTAACAAATCTTTCAATTATTTAACAACTAACCCTTTAGATTTTTGTAATGAATGGAGCATTATATTATTTTATTTTTTATAATTTTTTTTTTACTAATAAATATATATATATATTAAGCTTTTAATTAAGCAACTCTATAGTAAACATAAATTTATTTTAAATCAGTTATTATTTTTGTATTGTGTTTCTTATTAATTGAAACTCTCACAACAATCCTTAAAATAAATAAATAAATAAATAAATAAATAAAATAATTATAGTTTATAAATATGAGAAATAAAAGCAACTGGCGAAGAATAAGAAACTGGGGAAAACAAAAGTCGATGGAAGGGGAAAGGAGTAAGGAAAGGAAATGATAGGAGCCAAACTAAACTAAAAGTAGAGGTAGAGGAGTTTTCTGGAATTTACTGGAATTTTCAGTTGAAAATTACAAATATGGTAAAAAAAGAAAAATGTAGGCCTCAACCTATGTGTGATTAGTATCAGTTATGAAACCTCACGAAAAATACTTTAAGTACCACTGTTCCAAAGTTTAGAAAATTTGCAAACGAATAGTTTTTTTTTTTTAAATTAAAAACTCATTTCTCTATGAAATGTTTTCAAACATTGGGTACTTAAAGAACTGGGTCTTCCTCATGCTTTTCAGTGAAGATTGGTTTAAGACAACAATTAGGGGGCAGGTAACAAATTGAGCAAAATTAATAATGTTTGCAATCGCCCTGTATCGTTAATAAACGAAATGATTTGTAACTTTAGGATATGTTAACATAGACCCAGTTCAATTTGTGGATGAATTTGTGTGATGATAGCATGTTAAATATGGGAGATACAAACATTTATTTTAAAACTCAAAAAAAAAAAAAAAAAAAAAAAAAAAATCAACATGTTTTTTATTTATAATATACAGTGATTTTAACGAAAATTATTCCCACTTTCAGATAAGCTGGAAAAACATTTTTAAAACAATATACTGCAATCAAAATAAATATCCTACATATTTCATGAAATATGAACATTTTTATGAAAATTTTTTACTGCGCATGTACATTCGGGGGGAAAAAAAACGCAGCACTTGATGGTATTTCGTTATTAATTGACGCAGAAAAACTTAATAGACACCATTCAACAGGAAATGAAATGCACTTTCTGAAAATGTCGTCGAATTTTGAATTAGGGGTCATCTACATATTAAAATGAGCGCCAACTTTGATTTTTTTCAATAGTAACACCTAAATTTGATTTCATGTTTAAATTTCTGAGAGTCTGGCAGTGCGGAAAAGTATACTGTTTGTATACTTTATCTTTAGTATTCATAGAGTTATGATCAAAAATGTGTTAGGGGGCTATCTCTAAATATAGAAAACTAAAATTAAGATCCTACAAGAACTAGACAAAATTATACTGTTTCACACCGGAAGTATTTCAAGAAAAAAAAGATTTATAAAAAGAAATAAAATTATTACCATCTTTGCAGTATCTTAATTATCATGAATT
Source organism: Salticus scenicus (assembly GCA_963930645.1). Taxonomy (NCBI): domain Eukaryota; kingdom Metazoa; phylum Arthropoda; class Arachnida; order Araneae; family Salticidae; genus Salticus; species Salticus scenicus. The sequence goes on along the minus strand of OZ005659.1, from coordinate 208,937,814 downwards.
TAGATTTTTGGATATGTATATACTTTAGTACTTTTTTAGATAATTTTAGGTATATTTAAATACATTACACCTACGATTGGTCAGACAATACTTTTTATAAAAGTGTAATATTTTTCAATTAAAAAGTATCTATCATGGATATACTGATCACCAATAAAGCTTAAATTTTCTTTCGTATGTGTAACATAATATACAAACTGAAATAATATAGCTATATATATATATACATACAACAACGCATAAACTAAATCTTTTCGGATAAATAATTGTAAGGTTTCATAAAGTAAATATTAAACAATTTTAATAGCGCTTACCAGTTTTGGGTCAGTTGAACTCTTTGGAACTGTACGATTTGTTTTATATTTTCTATGAAAATATAATTTCTTAATTAACGCTTTCGCGACTGCTGACGTATTCACATCATTTGAAAATCTGTAACAATGCCAGTGGGCGTTTCTTTCGTAATTTGTGTGTTACTTATTTCTTAAGCATGTACCCAGTGTCCATATTTTTGCAATAAAATATACTATGGATAGAAATATCTTAATTAGAAAGAATATAGTTATAATGTATATCCATCTGTAATATAATTGTGGTACAGAAAATTTGTTTTGAAATATTCTATTTTGAGAGTATTTCAAACAGTAAACCCCGCCTATTTAGTTAATTTTTCTTCTAGTGTTCGTTTAAAGAATTCTAAATTTATCACCAGTAATCGATGAAGTAAATACCACTTGTGTATATTTTTGTCAATGTAAAATAAGGGGTTTAACACGAATACTCAAAGTCACATTCACTTTTCGTTTCTGTATTGTTTTATTTTGAAGAACGATAAAAGGCGGGGCTTTAGAAAACAGGAATTCTTGATACTAACACAAATATCTAAAAGTCAACATTTATGTTTCATTTCTTTGCATTTGACGTTGTTGTTATCTCATTCAAAATGTTTTAAGAGACGGCCCCCTAAACCACCCCAAAAGAAAGATTCATTTATATCTCGAAAACTAATGACTGGAATGAGCTGCAAATTTGCACACCCATATTTTTCAGCATTAAGATTCATTTTATGTAAAAATTAATATAGGTCATAATTCATAATTTTTATGAATATGAATTTATTAATATTTCTCAGAATTAAAAGTATTTTTCAGAATCAAAATTAATGATGGAATATGTTTGGGTTTCTTCACTGTATCTCGTAAAAAAAGAATTATATCGATCAAGTTATTTTTTCTGAAGATATTAATAAAAGTTTGAAATATGAATTTAACATTAGCACCTTCAAACTTTGAACGCTTATAACTCTGTGAAAAAATAAGCAAAATATACAACCAATATACTTTTTCGCATTGTCGCGATCCCAGGAATTCAAATATAAAATAAAAATGGGGCATTACTGTTGAAAAAATCAAAGTTGGTGCGCGTTTTCATATGTAGACGACCCCCAATAAAAAATTTCCGTTCATTTTCTGAATCTACTCTCAATTTCCCGTCGAATGATACCTATTACATTTTTGTGCATTGATTAGCAACGGAGTTACATCGAGTGCTGCGTTTTTTTTCCCCCGACTGTACAAAAAGTAAAACATTTTTTATTGCATTTGTTGAAAGCTAGATGTATTGGGCAACTTTCATCAAAAGTGCATTTAAATAGAATAGAAATTAAGTGAATTGTACAAAAAATAACGAGCTAGAGTTGAGGTATTTTCCAAAAGTTGAAATTTCTTAAGGGATTTTTCACATGCCGCGTAATTAATTTTAAGATCCAATTTTTCAACAACACTCCAAATGTACTTTTTTGTGAAAAATCCCTATAAGCTTGTGACTCTAACATATTTTTGTTTATTTACTATGATTTGTGAGATCATAAAGGTCCCCCCCCCCACCCACACACAAAAAAAAAAAAAAAAAAAAAAACTTTTGGAAAGTGGTTGAAATAATTGGATCTACAAATTAATTGCACAACATGTGAAAAACCCCTTAAGAAATTTCAACTTTTGGAAAACATCTAAAATCTGGCTCGTTCTTTTTCGTAAAATTCACTTAATTTTTATTCTGTTCAAATGCACTTTTGATAAAAGTTGCCCAATAAATCTAGCTTCCAATCTATGCAAGAAAAAGGGTTTTAAATTTTACACATGCGCAGTAAAACCGTTTTTCATAGAAATGTTCATATTTCATGAGATATTTACGATATTTGTATTTCGATTGCAGTATATTGTTTTAAAAGTGTTTTTCCAACTTATCTGAAAGTGGGAATAATTTTCGATAAAAACTCTGTGTATTATAAATAAAAAACATGTTGATTTTTTTTTTTTTTTTTTTTTTAGTTTTAAAATAAATGTTTATATCTCCCTTATTTAACATGCTATAGTCCCACAAAATCCTCCACGAATTGAACTGGATCTATGTTAACATATCCTAAAGTTACAGATTATTTCGATTTTTTAAAGATACAGGGTGATCTCAAACATTATTAATTTTGCTCAATTTGTTACCGGCTCCCTAATTGTTGTCTTAAGCCAATCTTCACTGAAAAACATGAGGAAGACCCAGCTCTTTAAATATCCAATGTTTGAAAACATTTCATTGAGAAATAAGTTTTTAATTTGAAAAAAAAAAAAAAAAAAAAAAAAAAAACAGATCGTTTGCAAATCTTGCTAAACTTTTAAACAGGGGTGTAACAAGTATTGAAAAGTTAATATTGTTATAATAAACCTAAAAAAAGGAACTTATGTAAATTCAATAATTTTTACATGATCCCAACTTATGTGAGAAAATTTTTATTACGGGTTTAGAATCAGCAGGCCAAATTATGATATGTGGTAAATTTGCACGCATGAATACTAAAAGTAAGCAATGTCCCCAACTTACGTGGGAAAAAGAAATTAGTTAACTTTAAATGAAAAGTCTTAATTAATTATATATTAGGAACTAAGTATTTACCTATTGTTAAAATTGGTCGTTCCCAAAATGAAAAGTGAAAGGATATTAGAGAAACAAACATTTTTACTTTAACGATACAGAAGCCACTAATGTGCAGATTACCTCGTTAAAACGCGGAAAATTCTTGATTCCGCATCTTAACGGGTCTTTTTAGTTAATTTGAAGATTAGCTAGGTAATCTGCACATTGACGAATTTTGAGCTTTAAAGGTAACATATATATACAGTCAGAAAATAATAGCTTTTTATTACTAATAACGTATACCTGTCAACACTCCCATTAAGAATTCGTAAAATTGCTCGTAAAAACCCTTTTACACGTGCCACATTATTTTTAGATTAATCGTCTCCAAATGTAATTACGATTAAATTAGCTGCAATATACAATTGCAAGCCTCCCAGCGTTCCTAAATCTTTAGCACTATTTTACCATATTGTCGCCACCGTGGTAAAACGATACTTTTTTAGATGAGGTTAGACATGATCATTAAAACATCCAAGAAAAAATTCTTAGCTAGGTATTCTAGCTACTATAGCTACGTAGCTATCTCAACTACGTATAACTGCTAATTCTTAGCTATATACATTGTAATTTTAGTTTTATGTAAACTATAATATTTATTTTTAAGATTCAGAAAAAATTACCTGATGAACTAATCTAAAGAAATATACACCATAAATAATATTCAGAAAATAATATTAGGTTTTACATGTGGCCGTTGGTACCTAGTATATCATTTACTTGTTATTATGAACTTATCAAGAATATGGCGGCTGAAAATTTGTCGTCATTACTATATATGTGATGTAGGATTTATATTAGCATATTTTAACCATGTTTCTTACGCCTAGCGGTGAGGATGAGTCGAAAATCTTGGAAGGTTTCCAAGTTGACCTACAGGTTTGAATTTAGTAAACATCCAGTCATTCGGTATTCCCTTATCGCTTATTTTCTCTCAACGAAAAGCTTGTCTCCCCTATTTTACTAGTGGATTCGTTGAATCCGCACTTGCGCAGAGGCTTCCATGGTCGCAAGAAATGTAGTTAAAAAGTAATAATGTTATACCTGCCTACATTTTCATTAAACATTCATAAAATTGGTAGCAATCATCCCTTTAACCCACGCTACTTTATATTAATCGTTTCCAAACGTAAATAGGATTTAATTAGCTGAAATATACACATACAGGCCTCCCGGGGTAAGCTTCAATATAATTTTACTATATTGCTGCCACTATGGTAATAGAACACTTTTTTAGATAAAGTTTGGTATTATCATTAATAGATTCAAGAAAATCTTTGTAGCTACGACAGTGGTATCAATACAATAAAACGAAGGTAAAATTTTAATAACGTTGCGAGGTCTGCACTAGAAAAAGACTGATTTCAGGAAATGTGGAACCAAAAGTTTTACAGCGTATTAATTAGAATGTCTGCAAGAAAGAATATCGGTTCTAACATATTTAAAATTGAATGCCAGAATTGTTGTACAGTTTTTTTTTTTTTTTTCTAAAATGATCAAATGTTAGTGAAGTCTTAAATTACTGTATAAAATATTGGTATTGAAATTTCCTTTTGAGAGAACCCTGTTTTGTTTACAATGAAATAATTAAACTATTCTTAGGCAGTGTTGCCAGATCTAGCGAATATTTTATTCATTAATTGCCAATAATTTTAAATTGTAACATTTCCGTAAGCACTTCGAAGACCGATAATTACTAAAAATATCAAATATCACAGCTCAAAATTTCTGGTGACTATTAAATAAAAAATTTGCCAGATTTGGCAACAATTGTCTTAGGCGTTTGTTTATATATTATATATACTTCATTTTTAAAAATAGTATTACATATTTTTATCTTTTTTTTTTTTTTTTGCCAAATCAGTCAGTAAATGTATAGTTTATACATTTTTTATAAGATTTCATAATTAATAATCCGTTCCATTGTTAGCAAACACATTACTAATTTTTACAGTAATTGTTTCCAAGTATATAATTACGATTCAATGAGAAAGAAAAAAATAATCCAAAAAAGTCCAATGTGAAAAAAAAAAAAAAAAAAAAAAAAAAAACACGTACTAAGAATTTTAAGGAGTATTAGTTAGAATGTTATCAGGTATGAATATGAGTTCTACCACAGGAAAATCTGGATAGTAGAATTTTTAGATAGTATTTTTTCTAAACAGCTATCAAACATTAGTCAAGTCAAAATTACTGTATAAAATATTGGTATTCTAATTTCCTTTTGAGAGAAACTCTGTTTGTAATACAATAATTAAATTATTCTTGGACGCTCTTCGACATATTAAATATACTTCTCCCTCTCTCTCTCTCTCTCTCTTTTTTTTTTTTCCGAATAGCATTATATATATATATATATATATATATATATATATAACCAAATCAGTTAGAAAAGGTACAGTTTATACATTTTTACAAGACTTTTTCTAGAGTCAAATGGAGTCAAATTATCATGCAGGGTATCCAGAGTTGAAAATTTTCCCCGGTATTCGTCTACCTGTATATTTATATAATCAATTTTTACTTATTAATTGGGCATACTTAGCACTAAAAATTCTGAAAGAATGATACTAGTGGAAAAATTAGGAAAATATATCGACTGTCGACACCCTGTATCCAGCTTTTGCTTGTTGAACGCAACATTCTTTAATTGCTACTCAAAAACTCGTTAATTACAAATTTCCCTTTTTCAGAATGTTATAATAAAATATGCAATTTATAATTATGCTTTAAAAAGATTTTTAATTAGGAAAATTATTATTGAATACGTATTATAAAAAATTATGAAATATGTTATTATCGTTATTTGCATAAATAAGAATAAGTGCCATAAAAACATATATTTTCAATCTTATACCTCTTTCTTAAATTAGTTTTCTTGTTATAATAATATTTTAACTCTTATTAGCATTAAGGTGCCGCCACTTGTTATCGTGTACATCTCATGGGGAAAAAAAAAAGACAAAAATCTATCGGGTAAGTTTCCTTTTTCTTTTAAAATTTATTTTAATATTTCAAGATCCAATGTGATGCCTTTTATTTTTTAAATAATGTTCGATATTTTCTATAAATACTGACATACTTTTGAAAAATTGACGCATTACATGTGCGGGGAGAGACTGCGATCACAATCCAAAAGAAAAATGAGCGCCATAATCGCAATTTAGTAACAATACTGTACTTTTAACACCGCTTTCGCGACAGCTGACGTAGATTCACGTCATTTCAATATATGTAACTCAACCCTTGGGCATTTCTTTTGCAATCTGTATGTCATTTATTTCTTAAAAATATACACAAAATTCATATTTGTACAACCAATATATTATGGATAAAAATAGCTTGATTAGAAAGAGTACAATCATAATGCATACCAATTTGTAATATGAAACTGAATATAGAAAATTTTGTTCTGAAATATTGTAACTTTGGAGAGTAACGCCCTTAGGCGAACCTTACTGTAAAAAGGAAGGAAATACGTGGTCGCCAAAGTGTTAAAATAATGCTACATCAGGGCTGCCATGTTTTTTAATATATTCCGGAATGTTCTTACCCCGCCCTTTTTTCAAACCGTAATATTTGTAGAAAGATTTTTTTTCAATATACAATTACGATTAAATATTAAGAAAATTTTTCTAAAAATATTACGGTCTGAAAAAGAGGCGCGGGACTAACAACATTCCGGAAAAAAATTAAATAATTTGGAAGCTATGCTACATGCCAATGTTTAAATATTTATGTGATATTTACTGCTATGTTTGCGGTAGACAAAGCTTAAATAGTTCGAATACGTATATATATATATATATTATAAAAAATGCGACGGTTTAGAAAAAAGGCAGAAATTGCGGCCGGCTGTTGACTATATGTATATCATACCTGCCACAGTGGTCGTACTCTCCACGTTTTTTTTTTTTTTTTTTTTTTTTTTTTCAGGACACTCTCAGAAATTATTATTATTATTATTTTTTATTTATTGCCACCACTATTTCTATGTAATATTTTCTACCCTGTACAACCATGGCACATCACTTTAACATATTCAGAAATATTTCTTCAAAAAAATATTGGTGGCTAAAAAGGCGAGAATTCGTTATCGTTGAGATTATCCTGAAAAAAGGGCGGAGAGTACACCTGACCTTCCAGCATTCTAATTAATATTACGTAAAATTTTTCAACCCGGCCTTTTTCCCGCTCAAATATTTTTTAACAGCATTTTCCTTCTTATTTAGTTGCAGATATATTTGGAGAAATTTGCTCTAAATAGTAAGTGGTGAGGAAAAAAGGGCAGTACTAACAATTTTAAAGGATTATTACCGTAATTTCTGGTAGATAACCCGCAGGTTAGATGTGTCATTTCTCCACCAGAAATTTTGTTTAACAGAGAAATCTATACTTTTTCGAAGGAAAAGCTCCTACAAATATACATTTATTTATCAACTGAAATTTCTGCTGCAAAACTGGATTATTATATAACCTGCAGGGTATCTACAAGAAATTACGGTAGTTCGAATGTTGCAGGTATGTTATGTACCGAAGACTTTATTTTTTCCTCTGTTCTCTTAACCCTAGTGCTATTCATTTCAAATGTTTAAATTAAACATTCATTTTTCAATGTAATAAACTGAGTATTTGATGTCTAAGAATAGTGGAGGCATAGCGTTGAGTTCTGGCCCAAAATTGTTTGGGTTCATCTTTCTGGAAAGACATGGATGTTTGCGAAATCCTCAAATATATTTCAAATATTGTGCATTCTAATTCTAAACTGATGTAACATGGTTAAACGACACGAAACACATTGTAATTATAGGTGTCATTAATCGCAATTAAATACCAAATATTTAAGTGTTCTTTCGTTTTCGTCTTTTAAATTAAATTTATGTAAAATCCTATTCTCTTTCACCGATAACATTCTACGTAAAAAAAGAAAAAGAAAAATTATGAATTTCAAATTTAGGTGGAAATGGAAACGAACTCAGCAGTCGGGTAAAATATCAAATATATTTTTCTAAATTGTTACCGCTAGCAATTTTATTTCATTCTTGTAATAGTGTAATAGTGTAATAAAATATTTAAATACTGGGTTCGTGTGCCTTAAGAACTTTCAGTCGTCTAATATTAAAATTTTATTAATGCTTGTATTCAGGTTTGTCATGGTCTGTATTTACCTTTACTCTTTCATCACTATATTTTTATAATAAACTTCTCCACGACAAATTGAGGGGGAAATTACTGTATAGTTATAGTGGTATGAAAGTCGGGGGAAGAGGCGTGAACATTGCAGCGCTGTGTTTTATATTCTTTAATTGAAAGACACAGAATAATAATCACGCAATAGCATATATGCTTATATTTTAATTTATTCCGGAATATTTTTAGCCCCGCCTTTATACCATACCACTTTTTTTTTTTAAAGTAATTTTTTCTTATTTCACCGAAATTATACATTGAAGGCAATTTTTCTATAAATAAAGTGATGTGAAATAAAGGCGGAGCTGAAAATACAGCGGTATAAATTAATCCTTTGCGGTCGGCATATTTTCCGTAAGACACGTCTTTTGGCGATCCTTTAAAACGTCACACGTATAGTTTCCAACTTATTACCTTTTAGCTACCGAAAAATTGTAATAATTTGTTTTATTTTACTTCATCATTGAATAAAATAAATCTTTCTGTTAAAATTTTACGCTAGCCGAAAGGTAGCCTATAGTTACACGTTTTAGAAAAATAACATTTCATTTGCAGAGGAACACCTTAAGGCGTGGCTCGATTTTTTAATGTCCCCTTAGAAGGGACATACGAACGATAAGGGTTAAAGATAGAAGTACATTTTCTCCTTGCTTGTTAAATATAAATCTATAGTTATCTTTCCCTTTTCATTTATATTATTTCTTATTTCTATTAACTCATTTTTCCCATATTTCAAGGTTTAAATTCAAATTCTAAAAATACTTTAGTTAAAAACACTTCCGATGAATAAATGTGCGTTGTGAACAGGAACGTAGACTCAGACATATTTGAAGTGTTAGAATAACCAAATTATTATTATTTTTATTTTTTTGGCAAAATTTAGATTACATGAGGTACTTCAAAATAATTAAAAAATAGTTGTCTAATAGAATAAATTTATTTATTTATTTATTTATTTTATTTATTTTTTGTGCTTATTCATTACATAATTGTTTCAAAATTGTTTATTCATCTCTAAGTAGACGGAATTAACTAATAAAAGCAAATTATTTCTCAGTAGAAATTTTAGGGGTGTAATCTCGGGACACCTTCAAAAACAAGAATATTTTGCCTTTTTTTTGCTACTATTTTCTTCGCGAAATGTTTATAACATTTTCACAAAAATACGTATGACCACTAAACGGAATATTGATATTTTAAAAGCAGAAAAGGTCTTCATTCGTTTCGGGTTTTAAATACAATAATTTTATATTTATTTATCCGTAACTACATTTAGATACAATTACTCAAGAAAGAAAGAGGTGTGGAGAAAGATAAATGTACTAAAAATCTTTCGATTCACAATTAGAATGTTGGCAGAAATGCATTATATATTCTTGTCCTTTTCAAAACTTTATTTAAATCATCCAGGAAAGTTATATTTTATATATTTATTATAAGATTTTATAATGTCAAATGGAGTCTCATTTTAAGGAAGTTAATGTTAAATGAATGCAGCACACATTAATTGGTGCTCGGAAACTGGCTAACCCTTTCAAGGACGGTGGTATATATTCTTTACTATCTAATTGTAATTCCCCATTTCGGAAGTTTATCCGGGAATTTTTTAATAAATTTTTACCTTTTTGATAAAGCCGAAAAACTCATTTATTCTTTATCATCTAAACCTGCTCTCAATTTCTTTTTTCAAAATGTTCGAATGAAAAGACTCAAAAATTTTCCACGTGTTTTTATGTTTTGGGAGGACCTATAAATTGGAAAATTATTATGCAGTTCTTACTCCAAAAATTTACTTATTATTCCCCACATTATTTTTTGTTTTTTCGTGAATAAGATAAAACCTATAAAAAACAAGAGTTTTAAAACTTTCTAACATTCATTTTCTTATTATAATAATATTTTACTTACTATTGGGGCTGAGGCGCCTTCTTTTTTTTTTTTTGCACCCTATGGAGGAGAAAAAAGAAAAAAAAAAAAAAAAAAAAAGACAAAAATTTACCGAACATGTTTTATTTTTCATTTTAAAATTAATTTTTATATTTCAAGATCCCATGAAATACCTTTTATATATTTATTTATTTTATTTTATTTTTAATAAATGTTCGATATTTTTTTTTAAATATTAACTTTTATTTTAAAAGCTAACGCATTACGATCATGGGGAGAGATTGTGATCTCAATGAAAAAAAGAAAAAAAACACGCTCCTTAAGCGTATCTTAGTAACAGTATTTTACTATTAAAATGATGCTACATACTAATATCTAAATTTTAATTTGACACCAGCTTATAGTAAATAATATTTACTGCATCAATTGTGCAGACAAAACTTAAATAGTTCAAATACGTAAATTTTATTATTACTATTATAATTTTATAAATAATGGAACATTTTAGAGGAAAGCCAGAAGGTGAGGTAAACTGTTTAAGAAAGAAATATACCCAAACATGTTATTATAACTCTGTTTTCTTAATTCTACAACTGTGTTCGTTTCAAATGCGTGAAATGGCATTCATTTTTTACTATACCAAATGGTATATAAACAGTCCAAATGTTTTTAATTTCATTATATGAGCGTTTGTGCAGGAAACTGATTTCTGACCGAAAATAGTCTTGGTTCGATTTTCACGAAAGGAATATACAGGGTGATTATAATCAAAGTTACAATTTCAAAAAGCTATAATTTTAAAACTTCCCGTTAGAACGATTTCATATTTTATCAGAGCATCGTGAGGCAATGAATGTTTGTTTGTGGGAGGGAAAAGTAGTTCTAACATGTTCCTATAGATGGCGCTGTCAGGGAAAACGCTTAAATGGACATCATTAAATGCAGGAATGTTTTTAGCAGCACAATGAAAAAGCAGGAAACAATAGACTTGAAGGGTTAACTACAATTATTTACCAAAAAGACAAGAACACATGTTTACAGCGAAAACAGTCATAGTGGAAAGAGAAAAAGCACCTTTGTGAAATCCTCATATATATTTAAAATGCGGTGCATGTTAATTCTAAACTGATTTATTATGGATCATTAAAAAAAAAAAAAAAGGTCATTGTAACTATATGTCTCAAAGCTGTCAAATAAATACCAAATACCAAGTATATAAGGTAAAGTGCACTAATTTCGTCTACACTTCACCTTTAGGCTCTTGGCTGCTATAATTTTCCCTGAAAACCTACCATATTTGGTTGTTACATTTACTAATTACCCACAAACATTTTACATAGCTAAACTGACTACAAAAATATTTTTACCACGTCAATAAACTGTGTTTGAAAGGTTACCTATATTTGGCGAAACGAAAAAAAAGGGAACCCACTTTCGTTACCTTCGAAAAATCCAACAAAACGAGACATTAACTTATGACCCATAATATATTTAAAAAGAATAAAGGCACAAAGAACTAGTAGTCAATGTAAGAATAACTGAAAAAAATATCAGGCACCTTAATATGAGGAACATATATATATATATATATATATATATATATATATGTTCCTCATATATGTTCCTCAAGCAAAAGGCAATCCATATTGCCTTTTGCTCAGGCGCTAGTGTTTGTTTCTAGCGCCTGAGCATGTTTCGTATGACCAAGAGCAGCAATCAATCCACTGGACACATTTTTTTCTTTATATTCATTATCAGAGAAACGATTCAAATAAATAAGGCACGTTGCATCATTGTCGTCATCACAATCGCTTGTATCATCATCAGATGTGTCGACTGAAGAATTACTCTCGTCATCTGAATAGCTGGTTAGGATATGTTTGATTTTTTAGATAGCTGATTTTCCCCCTTTCCCTTGGAATTGATGGATTCCAAAAGTTGTTTTTAAGACAAAAGGGCCTTCTTTGTGTTAGTGTCTTCTTTTCCTGGGAATCTTTTACTCTTTTCCTATGAGCAGACCCAATTATCAATGTTGCCGAATCTCCTCTTTTAGAAATTGACGATATAATCACTGGCACTTCCTTTGATGTCTTTAGGTTTCATTACAGCAGTAGATTGCTGAACATGGTCACTTGATTATGGTTTATCAGTTACCATGGAATTTTCGCCATATGAATAACGAGGAAAATAGGAGAGGGGAGGGGGTGAAATTAAGGATTTCAAGGGGGACAAAACTAGAACAATGTTATTTTCCAGCATAACGCGATTCAGTTGTAATATAAACTAAACTTTCGAAGATTCACTGCATGCTACTATTAGCAGATTACCAACATACGAGGTGTGGCTATTAAATAACGAGACTACTGCTGTTACAGATGAACTACACATGAACTACAGATGAACTACAACTTATTCAAAATTCAATATCGTTATGATTTTCGCAGTAGTAAAGTTATATAAATATGATGCAACATATTCATTTTTAGAAATTAAGGTAATATTTACATACATTGAATGTAGGCAAACGGGCAGATAGACCAGCGGGCAGTCAGACACAGATGCACTAATTTAAGTCACATTTACTCTTAAAAATTGTTTGAAAGTGTTAAAAATACTTAATGTAAATGAAAATGAGATTCTAGCAACCTTTCTATAATAGGCCTTAATGTAATAGAACATTTCTGTTTGTCCGTGTAAATTTTAAGTACAAATTAATATTAGAAATTTTATTTAATCTATTTTTTTTCTATTTACAAATGTATTAATTTATTTGTGTTTTAAAAACATCCGATTTTTGTAGCAAAGGTGATAAGTGATAAAAGAAAAATAAATAACAATGCTACTTTCAGAAAAGAACAATCTAATCCTTCTGTTTCCACTCATTCATCCACCCACACATATATACCCCCCTCCAGAAAATAAATAAATACATAAATAAATAAAAATTATAAATTATAAATAATAAATAAGTAAAAATAAAAAACATATATATATAATCAAAAATTGAATTGTGTCAGAGATAATTTTAAATAGCTTTAACTTTTAAACACAAACACATAAAAGAAAAAAAAAATAATTTAAAAAAAAAGTAAGAAGTTATAAGAACACAGTGTGATAAAAATAAAATAAAAATCATAAAATAATAATAATGAGATATCTAAATTCTTATCGGCACGTGCCTTCTGTTTTCAAAGTTTAAAAAAAAATAATTATAAGTAAAAAAATCGTTTTTTTATAATTAGAAGTTTTTTATGGTGAAGCCCTAATGAGCATAATATATAGGTATTGAGGTAAAGGCATGCTATAAAGAAATGAAAGTTTTAACACTAATTAAATTTTAGAGAAAAATATAGATATTTCCCATTTCAGGGATGGAACACGGGCGCAGAATTCATACCACTATCAATGTAAGAAAATTTTCTACTTATTAAATCAGCGATATTATAGGTACAGAAATTTCTTCAACGGATTCCAGTATGAATTAAGCGCCCGTGTTCCATCCCAGCCATTTGCAAGATATGAAAATTTTTAAATATTCAAAATATTTTAAAAAGCATTCGAGACCAATATTATTAGTCATTAGTTTCTTATATAAAAATTCGTTAAGCCATAAACTCCAAATGTTTCTAAAGCTTTTTAAAATATTTTGAATATTTAAAAACACTTAATAATTCAAAATTCAAAATTTAAAAATAATTAATAATTTAATAAGTCACCCTATTCTCTGCCCCCCCCCCTCTCGAAAAAAGTTTTATACATTAATGAATTATACACTCACAAACGTATTTTTACATGTAATATTAATTAATACGTGATTTTAATACAAATTTTAAACTTTTAATAGTTTTAAATTTTAATTATATTTATACATACACTACTCTGCGACACGCCTGAATGAAATAGATTTGCAATGTGGCCCACCAAATGTCTGGGTTGGACAGGCCTTCTTTATCCTATCAGTTATTTATTTATTTTGTTTTTTGTTCTAATTATACACTTTATAATTTATTAAGAATAATTAATAGAACACCAATCATCCATTTTATCGCAGTGAACCTCTTTAGATATTTTGTAAAAGTCGTTTGCATAACGTTATATTCTTTCCTCTTATTTATTTATTTAGAAAAAAAGACTGGTGGGAAAAAATAGGCGGAAAGGAGCGAGACTAACAATATTCCGGGTTAGGTTGGTAATTATGCATATATATATAAGTGGTAATCAAAAGAGTGACTTCTGAAAACGCTGTAGTCGTTATAACCATACTTGCCAACATACTAATTAATATTCCGTAGTCTTATTAGTTCCGCCTTCTTTTTCACACCAGTATCGTTTTAGAGTATTTTTCTTCTTAATTAATCGTAATTGCATTTAGAGAATATTACTCTAAAAATTTACTGGTGTGAAAAAAAAAGGGCGATACTAACAACACTACGGAATATTCATTAGGATATTGGCAAGTATGTATAACACAAGAATGACTTAACAATTATGCATAATTAATTCTGCAATATTATCTACAAATTTATTTTGTTCCAATTCATTTCGTAAAATTGGTTTCATTGTGTATGAGTATGAAAATCTATCATAGGGGTATTGTATTATATATATACAGGGTGATTATAAAAATTATTCCGATATATGAGACCGTAACTATCAAACCGCCCATAGAATGTGAATAAAAGTTTATTGCAAGGTATTTTACGATATGCGCTCAAGAATCATATAAAAAACAACTGTTAAACTTTAAAAGTTAAGGTTACAGTGACAAAATTTCAAAAATTTCAAATGACAACACCTACTTTTTTTTTTTTTTTTTTTTTTTGGAATGGGATCTCCATAGCAAAAAAACACAAATAGCGTTGGAACGGCATCTGTAGCAAGAAAAGAGCCAGCGCTAGACTGACTAAGAAGAAAAAAGGAAACAACAGTGATGTGCCTACCAGAGCATGATTTTCATATTTTAATGACGTCAGGTTTGACACTGAGTCTACGGCTCTGACTAAAGCCTGCTGATTCTGCTTCGAAATGAGAAGAAGAGACCGAGGTAAGCTTACTTTCGAATTCACATTTCCAGTTAACGGAGAGTGACCATCGGCCGTCGACAGAATGCGCAAAGGCCAACTGTTATTCTCGTCATACCGGATAAAAAATCCGTTCGCAAAGTCTATCCATAGTTGTTATCACTCGCATGAAACTTTTGTAGATGTTGGAACCGATACGAAAACATTTGTAGAACAGAGGGCATAATCTTGCGAATCGTAGAATTCGGCAGCTGTAGAAATTGTAAAACACCAGGAACTTCGATTATCGTCTGAAAGACTTATGCAACAGTCTCCACAGGAACGGAATGTCGTTCAGGCCCAGATCGATCGAATGTTCAACCAATTTCCTAACATTTACGTGTCAAGTCCCGTACAGATTTTACAGTACATGGGCTTCAGCGTTGTCCATGGTGTCTGCAGGGGTCGTACTCTCCACCCTTTTATCAGGACACTCTCATGAAAGAAAAAATTTCAAATTTATTGCTACCACTAATTTTATAAAATAATCTCTGCCTTGTATAATCATGTCACATTACTATAAATATACCTGAAGTATTTGTGCATGAAATTAGTGGTGGCAAAAACGGCAGACATTTCCTATTTCTGAGAGTGCCCTAAAAAAAGGGCTGAGAGTACGACCCCTGTGTCTGCGATACACAGCCAAAGACGCAACGTTTCTACGGCATGTTTTCCGTTCAGGTATCGTTACAATTTTCCTATGTTGTTTCCCTGAAAGCGGCATATTGTTCATAGAACGAGAAAGTAAGATACACATACGCATATCACATCACTAGGTGAAAAATAAAGCATTCACAATGCTTTATTTTTCACCTAATGTGATGACGTCAGTCATGACCGTGTCTTACAACTAACCAGTGTAAGAACCCGTGTAAGTTGTTTCGTGTAAGACGGTGTCTTACACGAAATTAGAGCCCTTATTCAGTAGCCCTCCACGAAATTAAGGATACCAAGGTCTCTTCTTCTCGTTTCAAAGCAGAATCAGCAGAAGTTAGTCTTAGTCGAAGACTCAGTATGAAATGTAAGTCATTAAAAAATGAAAGTCGTGCTCTTGTAGGCACATCACAGTTGTTTTCTCTTTCTTTCTTTATCTGCATAGCTCTGCAGAGCTGCCAACCAAATCCGGCAAATTGTTAGTACCGCCCCTTTTCCTACACCACTTAATTTTTAGAGTAATTCTCTTCAAATATATTTACGATGAACGAAGAAAACAAATACTCTAAAAATTAAGTGGTGTAGAAAAAGGGGCGTTTTTCAATAGGCGTTAACAATTTGCCGGATTAGGTTGGCAGCTCTGGCTCTGGCAATTTTCGTTCTACAGGTACCGTTTCAGCGTTATTTGTGGTTTTTTTTGGTATGGAGATCCCATTCCAATAAAAAATGTAGGCGTTGCCATTTGAAAATTTTTAAATTTTGTCGCTGTAACCGTAACTATTAGAGTTTAACTGGTACTTTTTATATGATTCTTGAACAAATACATCAGAATACCTTCCACCAAATTTTTATTCAGTTTCTGGGAACGGTATGATAGGTATAGTCTCATATATCGGGATAGTTTTTTTTTTTTTATAACCATCCTGTGCAGTGGCGAAGCATCCATGGAAGCGTTAGGAGCAGCGTTTCCGCTATTTAAGATTTTTAAAAAGTAATCAAGTAACGGCGCCTCGTCGAAAGACTGAATTGATTGTTCTTCTGCTTTTGGAAGCGCTTTGCTTCGGCGCTTCCATAGTTTTCTGTACACCGCCTCGCCCTTGAACTTGTATATATATATATATATATATATATATATACATATATATATATATATATATGATAGTTGCCAATATTTAAATTTACTTCAGAGCATTTTTAACTCTGCCTTTATTTTGTCCTACTTCACTTTTAGAATATTTTTCTCCAATGTATAACTAATAAGAAAAAATTGATCTTTAGAAAAAAGTGGTATGGATAAAGACGGGGTTAAAAATGCTCCTAAATAAATTAAAATGTTCAGAACTCTGATCTACATATAAAATTACCACTCTAGGAATATGTTTTACATATTATTGTTAAATAGACCTAAACTGACTTTCAAAATCAAAATTATAAGTATATTTATAAAAAAAAAAATGATTATCCACCAGAAAATATAATCACCGAAATAAGAGTAATTTATTTTCGGGGCAATTTTAAGCGTACGTTGATTACTCAGTTCTTTGAACGTCTCAGGAAATTGACGGCTAAAATTGTCGTCTTAAATGAAAGAAAATTTAGTGTTTAAAATGAACGGAAGGTGGGCTGATAGTCTGTAATCATTCATTTCCAACACAGTTCTCCTTATTTTGTTTTCGATTTTCCTCTGTAAGTGTATGTGGACAGGACAACAATATGCTTTACCGTACAAATTTTATTAACCCCTTGAAGCACGGTAGCTAGTTTCTCAAACACAGTGAAAAGACCAAACTTTACTGAAAGAAGTAAAGATATTTCTCCCCGATTTACTTTTCTGACATATATCAAAGGGATTATCTGTTTTATTTCACATAATCCGCTTAAATTCTGTAGAGGAAATTAAGACGGATTTCTTTACACTTTCGTGACCGCATGTTTTTGTCTTTTTGACAGCATGTTCCGCCTGTGGGCGTTATTTTTTCAAACTACATAATTTCAGAACAAAGTTTCCTGTATCCGTATTTATATTACATATGAATATACATAATAATTATACTCTTTCCAATGAAAGGTTTTGTATCCATAGTATTTTGCTTGTACAAATATGAAAACAGGAATGTTCTTAAGAAATATAGAAACATACAATTTTCCAATAAAGCACACACCGGTTGAGTTAAGAGATTTTCAAATGACGTGAATCTGCGTCAGCGGTCGCGAAAGTGTTAAGGATGGGGGGGGGGGGTAAGGAGATTTCAAGCAAAAGTTTAAAAGCAATCTCTTTAGCCCAGCCCTTTTTTCTTACCGTAATATTTGTATAAAAAGTTTTTTTCTATATATAACTATGATTAAATATAAAAAAAATTACTCTAAAAAGATAACGGTGTGAAAAAAGGTCGGGGCTAAGGACATTCCGGAATAAATTAAAAAACCTGGCAGCTATGTATTTCTCTGTTACATAAAAGGTGGATGTGGATAGGACAACTATACGTGATAAAATTTAAATTTTATTAACTCCCTGAAGCCCAGTAGCACTTTTCTCAGAGTCAGTGAAAAGACCAAACTTTACTGAAGGGAACTAGCGAAATTTCTCCCCCACTTACTTTATTGACATATATATAAAGGGTGGTCCGATTTCTTTCACATAATCCGCTCAATTTTGTAGGAGAAATTAAGAAGGATTTCTTAACACTTTCGTAACCTCATGGTTTTATCCTTGCAGAGCATGATCCGCCTGTGGGAGTTACATTTTCAAGCTACATTATTTCCGAACAAGGTTTCCTGTCTCCATATTTATATTACATATGAATATACATAATAAATATGCTCATTCCAATGAAAGAATTTGCATCCATAGTATTTTGCTTGTACAAATATGAAAACAGGGAATGTTCTTAAGAAATATAGAAACATACAAATTTCTAATAAAGCACACACCGGTTGAGTTAAGAGATTTTTAAATGACGTGAATCTACGTCAGCGGTCACGAAAGTGTTAAGGATGGGAGAGGGGAGGTGGTAAGGAAATTTCAAGCAAAAGTTAAAAAGCAATCTCTTTCAGCCTTTCTGCTTAGTATTTTTATAACACTATGGTGAAAACAACAGCTTCGAAAAACTAAATAAACATTTATTTATTTATGTATTTATTATTATTATTATTATTATTATTTTTAATCTGAGGGAAAGATAAAAAATATTATTATATGTAATTACTATCTTCAAATATATAATGTTTGAAACGGTAGGCACTTTTCCAGTATCACTCGTAAAATTTTAGTAAATTTTCAAATTATAAGAATCGATTTTTCTAAACAAAGTGAAAACCGATAAATTTTTAATTAACAATATTTAAAGCGTTGATATCACGATTTTATGAAAGATTTCAGTTTGTGCTTATGCGTAAAAAAAAAAAAAAAAATCAGACGCTGTTGTAAATTTTAGTGATAGAGGCCCCCATTCTTTTTAAATCTATAATACCATATTTTTATTTAGTTATTTATTTAAGGTAATTATTAAAAGTGAAAATTAAATTCCTTATTCTCGAAGCAATTGATATTAATGGCTTATATATATGGGAAAATATATATAACAGTTACAAAATAAGATTTAATTAATGTCAATATTCATGTGGATTTCAAGTTTAGAGATATATCTATGCAGGGGACGGTACACTGGCGTGGAACTTATACCCAGAGCCTGATTAAGGGGGAAGCACACATTATCTCCGCTCTCACCGGAATATTTTTACAATTATTTTTTACTTCATGTCATAGAAATTCCACGCTTTGACGAGGAAATATTTTTTATAAAAAATGAGCGGTGTAAAAATATCGAATTTACTCACCGTTATTAGACACCAGAATTCTTTTAAAATAATTCTTAATGAGAATTTTCTGTTTATTATAGGAGGAAAGTATTTGTTAAAAAATAACGGTGCAAGTATAAATAATGTGTGCTTCCCCCTTAATCAGGCTCTGCTTATACCACTATGAACGTAATAAAATTTTCTACTTCTTCAATCAACTATATTACAAGTAGAGAAATTTCTTAAACAAATACCGGTATGAATTCTGCGCCCGTGTTCCATCGCTGGTCTATGAGAAAAATTTATTTGAGGAAACAAAAAATACTTTTGAATTATAAAGCTTTTAAAATTCATTGTGCGTTTAAAAAATATAGACAACTTTCTATTTATGTTTAAGAAAAATAAATAAATGAATAAAAGTAAAAAACAATATGTTAAAGATCTTTTATTTTCATTCTTTATTAATTCAATCGTTTGTTCATTTATTATTATTATTATTATTATTATTATTTATTAATTTATTATTTTTTCTGGAACTATAGACTGAATGTATATATTCATAATATTGAAGAATGATAATAATTTAATTATAGAAAAAAATAGATATATTTTGTTTCCTATGTATGTGATATTAGTAAAACAATAATGTTACACCGTTAAATAGTAAAAAGAGAAAATGTTATAAAGTCACCAGTGCTCGTCACCCTTAAAATCTATACCAGTATTTTTCGCCCTCACAAAAGACATGTTAAAATAACCGAAAATTAACATCTACGGATTTGAAACTACCGGCACTAGATTCCTTAGAATAGGCGAATCTAGTTTGAGCAGAATCAAATCCATAGATGATAATTAACGGTTATTTTAAACCATTAGTAGTCACTAGTTAAAAATCTCAAAAATATACTAACTGTTAACCGCTATCCTGTTATTTTAATCAATAAACATTTCAGTATTATTGATGACAATCCCACTTAAGGTTTGTTGTCCCATTTTGGGTGACATTTAAGTGCTGGTAAGTGGCCCTACTAGCTGAAAAGGGTTCTATGTTTATAAAGAGGGGTGGTTTTCAATTTTCCATTTTCTGACTATTCCAGTTTAACCATGTATGTATTTATATATCCTTGTTTTATTTCATTTCTTGTATTTTATATTTGATGTATTATATTTCTTGAATTTTGTATTTGATGTATTATATTTTGTGCTTTATTTCTGAATTTAATTGCTTTTCATGCTATGTATTAATTGAAATTCGTTTGCTGTATGGTCGTGCTTCCATCTGTGAGAAATTGGGGGCTAGAAACGTGTTTTTTGGTTAATACCAGCGTTTTGTCAGAAACTTCTCATGTTCCTTTCCCTACATGGGGGAGCTCCCCTGATGAAGGCCCTCATGTGTTTTGGGATTAAATTTTCATCGGGTTTTGATTATTTTATTATATATATATATATATATATTTGAATGCTAAAAATCATATTACCACCCAATGATGTAAAGTTTATTTATTCCAACATTTTAATTTATTCGGGCATTTTTAGCCTCGCCTCTACTTCGCACCACTTTATTTTTAATATATAACTAACATAAAATGCGAGGAATTTGCTCTTAAAAAAAAGTATGGTATAAAGGCGGGGCTAAAAGTGCTCCGAAAAAAAAATTAAAGTATTTGCAACTTTGCATTCAGGTTAAAACACTCAGTTTTGAATATTTAAATATGTATACCTTGCATTTCTGCATTAAATCCTTTCTGATCAGTATCTCTAAATTTCGTGACTTTTCCTATATTAATTTTTTAATTTAATTTTTGGTTACCTAAACACATCAAAGCTTAATCGTCTATTACGTACATTCGGCAGCAATAGTATCCGAGCACTAGCAAAAGTTCCTATGTGAAAAAAGTACTCATAATGCTGTTTTGTTAAATACATGGCAACAGTACAAGAAGAACATAGCCAGTAGATGGCTCTTGATACCGTACGTAAAGTTCTGTTCATTTCCCGCGATTCTATTGAGTTCTTTATGGTTTATGTTTTATTAATTTAACAAATGTGAGAGGGTTTTTTTTTTTTTTTTTGGTAATATGGTGTATTGCGTAGTTCCATTTTGTAAATCAGACAGTCGCCGCGAAAATATAAGTTTTCACGAAATACCAAGCAATGCAATTCAGCGTAAAAAATGTCAAGGCAAGGTATGTAAACTGCATAAATAATTAATGCAAAATTACCAACCCTCCGGATTTTTGAATATCAATAATAATTTTCACAAAAAACATTATTTTTATTTATTATCGTAAATTCTGTGATTAAGACGAAGATAAATTTAAAAGAAATTATGATATAAAAATTCAAAGGGTTGACACCTCTGTTAGTAAGTTAGATTTAACAAATAAAATAGTTATGCTTATTAAAAAATGAAATGAATTTTTTATTTATTGATGAAGGAATACAAAAAAATAACTTGTTCTTAGTTACTTTGAAGTAACTATATTGGAGTATTTTATAGTTTTATTCATAAATTACATTAGTAACTTATGAACAAAACTATAAACTACTCCAACATAGGAACAAAATTGATTTATATTTTTTTAATACCATTGTTTTTTAAAGACTTGTGTAAATGCGTATAAAAATTTGATTATTTCAGTTAAATCGAAACAAAAGTGTTGGGAATCTTGAAAAGAAAAAATAGAAAATTTTTATTTCTACTTTTGTTCTTTTTAAAAATATTAAGTTTTAAGATTCAAAACATTACTTTTATTAACCTTTTACCACACAAATGGAATATGGAATTAAAAATTCATGTAAAAATTAAATATCATGAGTAATGATTTGAAAAATTATCAGATATAATAGAAAGATGACTTGATTTTCTGAAATAGAAATTGCAATTCAATCATAAAAGGGAAAATGTACAGAAAAACTTAAATATGACCTATTTTACCATTTTCCCTTCTACCCTACAGTTTAAAAAATCACATAATTATTTTGCTTTTAAACTTACCAATCTTGATCAAATTTTTTAGATTGAAACCTTATATGAATTTTAAAATATCAAATGTAAATTTCCTGCATTTACTTGTTTTTAAGAAATTTTGATGACAAATATAGATATACGTAGATCAATCGTTAAAAGCTGGACTTTCATATTTAGGTCCAGGGAACCTCAAAACATGATAATATTCAAAAGAGCAACTAATAGAGTGTTTATATAGGAACTTTGAAGAAAATCGTTGGAGCTGTTTTTGAGATAAGGGCTTACGGTCCCACTTCCAGTTTTCCAATTTTCACCAAAATTTGGGAAAATCATCTGTACACCAGACCTGTCTCAATTCTGAAGTTTCGCAATTCCATCTCTATTAATTTCGGAGATATAATAGTCAGAAAATTCCCCATATACATACACTCACATACACACACATATACTGGCTAATTGCCAAAAACTACTTTTTTTGGACCATGAGACCTTAAAAATATAAATCACGGGAAAACTCGATATCGAATTTTTGGACCGAACACAATACTTTCATTACCTACAGTAGTAGGTAATGGAAGTAAAAATATTTCAAGGATGTCATAAATTTGTCCTTAAATTTGCAAATCTTTATCCAATTTTTAAAATTGAAACCTAATACGAGTTTTAAAATACAATTGTGAATTTCCTGCATTTGTTTGTTTTTAAGTTATTCTGATAATAAATATGCATATAAATCAATCGCTAAAAACTAAAAAAAAATTGTTTTTTGTATTCAGGGAACCTCAAAACGTGACTTTATTCAAAAACCTGAGTTGAAAATAGATACTTTGTTTACATTATAGGTTCGAAAAATTAATTTTCCTTCTTCAACAGTATTCGTCGACATAAAAAAAGTGTAGCAAAGCACTTTCGTCAATTACATTCTACAGGAAAGAACGTTTAGCTTAATTTTGGATAGCCCTGTATGTTTTCAATAAACTATGTGCACATCAGATTGTGCATTTAAATTTAGTCTTATATGAAAAACATCTAACACAAAATGAAATACACTTTCAGCATTTTCCAAGTATATCCGAGAGAGACAAACAGACGCGCACAGACCAACCGCTAAAAACATTATTTTTTTGTTTCAGGAGACCTCAAAACATGAAAATATAACACAACTTTATTTCGAAAATGTCTATCAGTTTCGAAAGCATACCCTCTCGGAACTGGTGGAGCTAATAAAATCTTGAATAATAATAATAATAATAAAAAACTTGGTTGCTCAAGAAATCCCTAATTTTAAAAATTTTAAACTTAATGGTTGTTTATTTATTTTTTGTGACGGACTAGACAACAGATTATTTTCTTCTCCAATTTTTATTACTGAATATTAACTTATATCGTTAATGTGCTGGTTTATTTTTCTTATAAATAATATAAAATTTTCGATTTAAGAAAAATAATTCACACCTAATAAGGTAAAAATGTAACGTAAAGGACATGATCAAAAAAAAAAAAAAAAAAAAAAAAAAAAAGACATGATTTTAATAATTTATCATTATAAATTATTCATTCTAAACTGAAACTCATTCAAAGTTCAGAGATTTTAATTTATATAAACGAAACTTTCATCTAATATCTAAATTAAAAAGAATTTTGAAATTTTTATTGAATAAATATATAAAAAATAATTTAATCGCGTGATAAACATGCCATGTTTTTGCTTATTTAATTTTAAATTTCGTTTTTTAATTAATAATATATAAAAAAAAAAAAAAAAAAAAAAAAAAAAAAACAAAGGGTGTTATTTATTTGATACGTTGTAATTCAATTAGTTGAAAATCTAAAATAGGTCTTGTCCACTTTCGAAGAAAATTAAACCGTATACTTTTTTAAAAATAAATATTTGAATATTTTATTGAAAATATTTACGATAAAGCACTTTCACATCATTTTTTCAAATTAAAAGAAAAAAAAATATACAATTTTGGACTTTAAATTGAAATTAATAGCTAGATTTTTAGATGAAAAATGTAACATATCTATGAAACAGAAGAAAATTGTTGCTCTGCGTAGGTGCTGTCACCTAGCGTTAGTTTTGTTTTTTAAATGTTGCCTAATTTAACATTGGGATTCGCTGCGCGTGGAAGGCATCTACTTAAGGAGGCTCTGTTCTGTGGATCATAGAAGCGGGAGAGCAGAGTTCCCAACATATATAATTTAATCACGAGCATTTTTAGCCACGCATTCTTTTCGCGCCAGAAATTTTGTAGATTATTTCTCTTTAATATGTGACAACGATTAAATAAGAAGAAAATCATTTTTCAAAACTTCCGGTAAGAAAAAGAAGCGGGGCTGAAAATGCTCGTGAATAAATTATAAATGTTGGAACTCTGCGGGATAGCAATCTCATTTGTGGAGGTTCAAAATTGTGTTGGTATGTCTCGGAACGATCCTTTGTAGATAATCCAAGGCCGTCACTAATTGTTTAATATCGCTACACTAGTGTGACGCTAAACCCAACCTACATCTTAATTGTTTAAAAAAGAAAGGTACCTGAATTTCATTATTCTGGTATTTCACTATTCAAGTCATTGATTTTTGTAAAAAGTTTTTTAACTTAACTAAACTTCGTATTTTCCAAACTACTTTTCAATTTAATAGGAAAATTTAAAAATAGTGCTATGGTTTAAGTGTAACTAATTCTTTACCCACTATTCTTACCGATATTTATACGTATTATATTGAACAAAAAATATTAAATGTGATAAATTTAAAATGTTCATTGCTTTACCTGAATTTCAATATGTGAATTCCAATGATAGCCCTGTTCAATTTACCTCTGAGTTAGAGAATTCTAATCAACTAACCATCCTTCATGTTTTAGTTATTAAGCGTGATACCTATTTTAAACTTTCTATGTATAGAAAATCCCTTTCTATTTCTCATCCCAATTATTTCAAATCGCCCGGCTAAACTGAAATTTGGCGACTTTTACATTTATGTGCATCGTGCCCTTAAAACTTTTCTGACACTTCTTCTTTTAAAGAAGAACTTAATTACTTAAAATATATTGCTGTCAAAAGTGGTTTTTGCCCCTTTATTATTGATAAAGCTCTTAAAAAGTTCGGTAAACCTACCTTTAATTCTACGCCTTTAACTGATGTTTAAATTAAACAAATTTGTCATCTTTCATTTTTATTTACCGTTATGTTTTTAATCAGCCGAAGTTCTAAACAAAGGCAATTATTTTCGTGCCATTTTTAAACCTGTTCGTAAATCCCAGTTTCCTTAAACACAATTCCTGTGTTCCTGAGCTTCATAAGTGGGTTATCTATAGAGTCCTTAAAATAATTGTCAGTTGTCTTATTCAGCTGAAACTAAAAGCAATCTTGAGAATCGTTTACGTGAACATTTTCCGTATGTTACTATGTAAGAAATTTTTAAATATTTTTTTGCGAAAAATAGTTGGGAATTTCTTTACAGTTTTAACTCTCAACAGGCCAAAATGTTCTTTCATGTCAAACCTGTTTCCGTTTTAATTTATTTATTTATTTATTTTTTTTTTAATTAGTCACTTATCTTAATTGTATTAAAATCGTTAATGTAAAATCTGATTTTCAACCGACAAAAATTACCTTTCATGTCAAAGCTATTTCCGATTAAGGTTTTCTGAAAAAATTAGCCACCTATCTTAATTCGGATAAAATCGGTAATGTAAAATCTGATTTCACTCTTCTGTGCTTGACTAGAGACAGCTTGGAAAAATCTTCGTTTCATTAAACTTTTTTTTTCCTAATTTAGATATTTCGCCTCGTATTTCCGTATGCAGTAGCGCACCAATTATCCGCGAAATCGGGTGACAATCACAGATAACCCGAAAACAATGTAAAATGGGGTGCAAACATGAACAAAATACGCGGCAGAGCAGTATAACCCTTATTTCTAAAGTAAAAAAATATATTTCCTCCTAAAACCGTCAAAATAATTCCAAGCAGGCCTATAGAATTAAGATGCACAGTAAGCATGTGGATGATTTTCAAATTTCGTCCTGTAGAAACTATTGTGTTTTCCTTGTTGTTGGCTTGAATTAAAATTGGGTTTTTTGGATGTTAATAATTTAAATTGTTTTTCGAGGTTCTCAGACTTTCAGATAATCCAATCGCGGATTATCGGTGTTATACTATACTTTTATATTTTTAAAATAAATCAAATCTCAAGACTTACATTAAGAAAGATGTAACATATAAATTCTTTTTTTTTTTTTTCTTTCAAATTTTTTTTCTCATTTACTCGTGTGAGTGTGTGTGCGTTGTTCCCCTTTTGTCTCTTGTTTCTTATATGTTTCTTAATATTTTACTCTATGCTTATAAAGCTACCATCAAAGTTTTTTGTACGGAGGAAAAAAAAAAAAAAAAAAAAAAAAAAGCCAATTTGAGTCCCTCAATGTTGCCTACCATTTTTACTTTTCATAAGTGAGCAGTGGGCTTTCGGAATATACAAAATTGATATTTAAATTTTATTAAAATGTGGAATTACATAACAATAGTAATGAGTGAAAAGAAAAGAAAAATAAATAAATTTTCATCATTCTAAGCTATGTTATCATAGATGCCAAGTCTCCGTTATTTCAACGGAGACTTCACACCAGAAAGTTTATATAAACGATTTTAGTTTATTTATTTGCCGAAAGTATATATGACAGATTCCTTCTCATAGATACTGGTGTTGTATTTGATTTGAAACATAAAATTGTTGGCAGCTATGTGTTGTTATCGTTTATATATTGGCTCTGCTGAAATTTTTTATTTACAATAAACTTCATCAGAATTTATATACAAATCTAGATGAAACAAATAAATGAATTTTCCTGTATTATTAATCTTCTACACGTCAATGTTCAATAAATGGAAAATGGAATTAAAAATGCATTTAAAAATTAGCTTTGAGTGCTGACATGAAAAAATATCAGATATAATAGAAAAATAAATTGATGTTTTTAAATAAAAATTACAGTTCAATCATAAAAGAGGAAATGTACAGAAAATTGTAAATAAGACCTATTTTACCATTTTCCCTTTTACCCCACAGTTTAAAAACTCAAATAATTTAGAAAAATAACCAAATGCTTCTCTAAATGGGCTGGCATATTTAAAATAGTTTCTATTATTAAAATATAATATAATATAATAATATTAGAATATAATAAAATTTAATCAATTATATTAAATATAATAATATTAAGTTAATATTAAATGTAATAATCTTAAATTATGTTAAAAAAAAAAAAAAAAAAACACAATTTAATGATAGAGTTTTTTAAAATGAAGCGTTAGAAAGCAGAATATGTTTAAAAAAAAATACTCCGGGATCTAAATGCAGGGATGGAACACGGGCGCAGAATTCATACCGGAATCTGTTTAAGAAATTTCTCTAACTATAATATCGTTGATTTAAGGAGTAGAAAATTTTCTTTCATTGATACCGGTATGAATTCTGCGCCCGTGTTAAATCCCTGTAAATGCGACGTGTAAAAGTTTAAGATTACTCCAGAGGAATGTTAGTACATAGTTGGTAATATTTTAATTTATTCCGGGGAATCTTTAACCCCGTGTATATTTCACACTGCTTTTCTTTTAGAATGGTTTTTTTTTCTGCAATATACAGGGTGATTATAATTAATGTTATGATTTCAAAACACTACAATTTAAAAACAACAGTTGACAATAATTGAAATTTTACCAGAACACCAGTTAGGAAATGGAAATTTGTTTGACAAAGAAAAGAAAAAAAAAAAAAAAAAAAATTCCAAAATGTACCGTTAATTTTTTGTAAGATGTTTGTTTCATGAAGCTTTTCTTTTTCTCTTGTCACAATCACTGTTTCCGCGTTAAACCATGCTTTTTTTGTTTTTGCTAAAACTTTCGTCGTAAACTCTTAAGTCTATCGTTTTCTGCTATTCTATTTTACTGGTAAAACATTCCTGTGTATAATGAATTTAGGCATTTCTTTTGAAATTACCATGACAGCGCAATCTATAGGCACATTTCATAAATATTTTTACTTTCTTATATATGTAATATAGAGAAAGTATTGGATTCGCGAAAATTTTCGAACTCCACTTTTTGATGGATTTACATGTTTTGGGATGTGGAGAACATGAATTAATAGTTTTTTGAAAATGTCTGTCTGTCTATCTGTCTGTATCATTTTTTTGTGGACGCTGTATCTCACGAACCAATGAATGAAATTTAACCAAACTTGTTATTTAGTTGCACCCTGACATGAACTGGTGCTGGTTAGATTTTGGGATCAATAGCTCAACAGGTGGCGCTGTGATCGCATTTTATGCAAATTTTTAACATGGCAGCATAGGATAAAATTCCGTATAAAAGGGCATAATGAGAGTTATTTTAAACTTGTGATTGTAAAATTAATATGAATTATTGATAATAGTAGTAGTTAACTAGGAAAAAAAAATTGTGCATGTGGGGGCATCGGTTCCCCCATCTGGGGGGGAAGTACCCCCCGGGAAAGTAAATTTTCAAGATGGGTATCTTTCCAAAGGTCTCGTTGATAATAGTAATAGTTAACTGGGAAAAAATTTTTGTGCATGCGGGGGCATCGGTTCCCCACCACCGGGGGGGAAGTACCCACCCGGGGTGGCAAAGTTTCAAGATGGGTATCTTTCGAAAGGTCTCGTCAATACCTTTAAAACGAATCGTTGAACCATAAATCCGTGATAATTTAAAACAAAGTTATCGATTTTTTTTACTTTTAACAAAAAAAAAAACCTTAGAAAAAAATCGTTTTTTTTTAAACGAAATTTTACCAAACTTGGTATTTATTTAGTTGGTCCCCGACAAAAACTGGTGCTGATTATATTTGGGGATCAATAGCTCAACTTGTGGCGCTGTGATAGCATTTTATCTAAATTTTTAACATGGCAGTATAGGACAAAAATTCGTATAAATGTGCATAATAAGAGTTATTTTAAACTTGTGATTGTAAAATTAATATGAATTATTGATAATAGTAGTACGTAACTAGGAAAAAAAATTTGTGCATGGGGGGGGGGGGTAAATTTTGAAGATGGGTATCATTCGAAAGATCTCGTCAATACCCTTAAAACGAATGGTTGAACTATAAATCTGTGATAATTTAAAACAAAGTTATCGATTTTTTTTTACTTTTAACAAAAAAAAAAAAAAAAAAAAAACAGAAAAAAAAATCGTATATATATATATTTTTTTTTAAATATTGTTACTGATTGAATATGTATAGGAAAATATAGAAGAAAGTCTTGTGGGTGGCCACAACATACTAGTTTTCCTTCGTCAAAGAAATTCCATTGCCGCGCGATTGTTCTGGTGAAATATCAAGATGTTTTGATAGTCAGTGGCCCGTATTATATTGTAAAAGTTGACTACCCGGAGACAATGACGATATGTCAACTATCTGTAAACCAAAAAAAAAAAAAAAAAAAAAAAAAAGATTTAAAGTTATGGTCCATATTTCTCATTTATATCAATTTTTTTTGGGGTGGGGATGCGAAATAAAGAGCAATTCCCGATTAATTTCGCCATAATATACCAGAAAAAAAAAAAAAAAAACAGCTTGTAGCAATTGATTTGTAATAAGGTCTCTTTTATAAAGGTGCAGTTAGAGTTTCCTTGGGAATTTCGTAATATTATGGAACTGGCATAAAATCATTTTTTTTTCAATGGTGACGCCCGTTTTTGATCTTTTTTTGTTTGTTTGTTTTAATTATTTGAATCAAATCATTCCGGAAAATGGTATCGTTTACATATTCTCGTAGTTACAATTTTTCATAGAGTTATAAGCTATCAAAATATGGGGATGCCAATGTTAAATGGATGTGACAAACATTTTTTCATATATTTTTATTTTATGCGTCAGAAGCAAGTGACCCAAAAATATTTCATGCATACTCTTGATTGGAAAAAAAAAAAAAAAAAAAAAAAAAAAAAATCTGAATTAGGAAAATTATTAATAAATGCATATTCGAAAAAAAAATGTGTTTTTTTGCCCGAAAAGAAGCAGAATGTTAATTTTTACACGAAAAGAAAAAAAATCGTTACAAAAATGGGTTGTTTAATTTACAGGTCATTCCTATGAATATTTTGGATTTTACACTTATATTAAATTTTTTATTGCTGTCAGGGGACATCACATGTTATCACTTGTATACACAGTTGAAAAAATTTCAATTTATTCGAGATTTTTAGCACCACCTTTATTTCGCGCTAATTTATTTATAGAATAATTTTCTTGAATGCAGGGATGAACGCTGGCGCAGAAGTCATACCGGTATTCGTTAAAAAAGTTTCTCTACAAATAATACCGTTGATTTAAAAATGAGAAAACAATAGTTTCATTGACAGTGGTATGAATTCTTTGCTCGTGTTCCATCCCTGCCAATGTAAATTTTTGGTAAAGTAAGAAAAGAAAATATTATTAAATATAAGTAATATAAAATAAGGCATAGCTAAAGATACTCCAAAATAAATTTAAATTTTGGGATCTCTGGTATATATCTATACATAATCTGACAGAAAACTATTTTAATTTACTGTTATGTTATTCTTTAGTTTCATAAGCAACAGTTCGATGTTTATTATACAAATTAATTTATGTTTGTAAAATTATCGCAATGCAGGCGAATGATTGTGGAAGAATTGAAATAAAAACAAGCTCCGCCTTCAATATCGCCGAATCCATATTAGAAAAAAAATATTTAACATGTTTGTATTTGACGATGGTATGCATAAATAATTGTCAGTGGCATTTACTACATCGATTGCTGAAGGCAAAATTTAAATGATTTAATCAAAAATATGCAGCAGCCTTTTTATTTTACAAAGCAAAGTTTCAGAAAAATGTGTAAAGATGGTGCTTATTTAACCAAATAAGTACACCTCCTATCTTGAAAAGGTAAGTCTTTCTTCCTAAATAATAAATAACTTTCCTATTTTTTTTCTCGCTATATATTCGTTTTAACCCTAATGTCCATTTTTCGTATTTGAGTATTGTAGGGTTCGCGCAGCTCAATTTAGATGTGATGTTTTAGAAAACGCCCTGAGACGAAGTTTATTCTTTGAAATAACAATATACTCTCGATATTTGTTTTTATAGCTGGCAACCTAATCCGAAGGTTTATTAGTTCCCACCCGTTTCCACACCAGTCTTTTTCTTAGAGTACTTTTCGTCTTATTTAATTGTAGATACTTTAAAAGAGAATTACTCTAAAAATTAAGTGCTGTGGTAAAAGGAGCGGTGCTAACAATGTAGATGGCAACATTTAATTTATTCCGAAATATTTAGCCGAAATTTTATTTCATGCCACTATATTTATAGAAAAATGTTCTCAAATACATAATTTTCATAAAATAGAAAAGGATTACTTTTAATTATAAGTGATATCGAGTAAAGGCGGTGCTCAAAATGATTCCGCTCCGGAATAAAATAAAATATTGGCAATTATTCTAACAGTCGTCCTGAATCGGTGGACTTCTCTGTGTTTGTTTATTTTATTATTTAATAACTTTTGTCCACATTTTTGTATTTGTATACTATACAGTTTGTACAGCTTAAGTTATTAAAATTTTATCGCATAATGTAACATATTGTTTGTTTTCGTTAGCTGTGACCCTGCTCACCTATGCGCATGCGTGAGGTCTGCATTGATTTTGTTAAAATAGGGTAGAAGCGTAGAAGATGAGAGAATGTTTACATTTTACGAGTGAGAGATAAGTTGCGGTTTCTTTTTTCTTTTTTTTTCTTTTCAGGACATTATTGAATTTTGAGGCGATACTTCTTCGTTATATTCGTATAAAGGCAAAATGCTGATTTTTCCCCCTTGTAATTTTTAAATAAGTGTAGAAGATCAGTTTTATTCTTCGATGCAAAATAAAATCCGTAAACTTAAAAGTAAATGCCTGTTTTCTTTCTTCTTCTTCTTTTTTTTTTTTTCAGTTAAAATTATTTTTATTTGCTTACTTGATCTCTAAATTCGTACTATATCTGTCATACCTGAACACTTGTTTCATGCACTGATTATAGTAGTAAATTAATTAAAAATGACTTAAATTAGGTAAAATTTACATAATTCATTAATAAAAGAAGAGAAAAAGAACAACGTTTACAGTAGACTTTACCTGTAGTAAAAGTAATATATTTTTTTCTTTTAAATTATACTGCTAAAATAAAAATACCATATTTTTGGATCTCTATTTTACAGAAATTTACAGAAAATCGTATTTAACCACTCCTGAATGGTTTATGTTTACTTGAACTAGCCATGGAGGAATAAATACTAAATTAATTGAATAAACTTTAAATTCGCGTAAAAAGGTAAAATAAATATTGAAGACTCATAAAAAGAAAACGAACACGTGTAGAACGAAAAGCGCATTTGGCTAAATGCCCATCTCATTCAACGCATCACCCCTTTTCCGAGTAGGATCGTTCCGCGAGAGGTAGACATGGTTTACGAAAACGGACAGTAATAAGATATTTATTTATTTATTTATTTATTTTTTAATTCTGAATCATTTAATACTGAATAATTTTTTCTTGCCAAACGTGTAGGCTCACCAGCGGCCGAGCGGTACGGCACTCTTAACTGGTAGACGTGAGCTACCGGGTTCAATCCAAGGTCGCGCTCGTCGACTTAGCCGTTTGGAGTTTTTTGTGGTTTTTACCAGAAGTTGGGAAAATACGGGCTGGGACCACGAAAGACCCCCTGCGTAGCACTCCTCCTCAAGTCTAGGACTCTAGCAGTCCATCGGTCTTATTCGCAAACACACGACAACTTATGGCGAAACTCATAGACCTTATATATATTGACCACGCATCCCCCCTCGTTATCTGTCTGCATCATGAAGGAGCTTCCCCAGCAAAATTGTCACGTGATGTTGGCCTGGAGGAAGAGTGAAGAATGATCACTGTGTAATTTTTCTGTAGGAACGAATTTTGTGTTTTTTAATATTTTTATTGTACACGCACTTTTTTTTTTTAGCATTTAGATTTACGCATAGATGGAAAGCTAAACTTTCATAGATTAATTGCATAGAAAAAAAATTATGATAAATCATTTTGCAAGCGAAAAAAATTGCGTTTGAATTGACATAACCATTTTAAATCGTTCATGCATACAAATGAAAGGGGAAAAAAGAGAGAGAGCTTTCTTACAGATTTCAGAGGAATCACCCCTAAGTCCAGTTCACGTGACTTCCGAGACTCAGAATAAAGGATGGAGGTATCAGATTACACCCTCATGTTGAAGACATTCGCTGTAATGGTCTGTCCTATTGGTGGCGTGGTCGAGTATATAAGGTTTATGGCAAAACTGGATAGGGTGTTGGAGTTTTTTTTTTTTTTTTTCTCTTTTTTGCCGACTGTACATTAAAAGAGAATTACTCTAAAAATTAAGTTCTGTGGTAAAAGGAGCGGTGATATCAACGTAGATTCCAACATTTAACGGCCCTCTTCACTTACCGTCGCCGGAAGCCCGAGCCAATGTTATTCTATGGGGAAATTTTCTTTACAAATAACTTATTAACTAATACATATTTTTAAATTCTGTTTACACATTCAGAAAATTCCCAACTGTAAAATTGACCGACCTTTTTTAAAAATGTATTTTTTTAATTATTAATATTTTATTTTGAAATTGCAAAATGAAAAAAAAATCGCATATTGAAAATTCGTATTTTTCAGCATCAAAATAAAATATAAAAAAATTAAAAAATAATTTTTAAAAAAAGGTCCGTCAATTTAACAGCTGGGAATTTTCAGAATGTGAAAACAGAATTTAAAAATATGTATTAGTTAATAAGTTATTTGTAAAGAAAAAATTCCCACAGAATAGCATTAGCTTCGGCTTCCAGCGGCGGTGAGTGAAGAGGTCCCTTAATTTATTCCAGAGTATTTGTAGCCGGAATTTTATTTCACCCCACTTTATTTATAGATAAACATTCTCCAATATATAATTTTCATAAAATAAAAGACTAATATGGCGGAACGGAGTAAAGGCGGGGCTAAATATAACTCCGAAATAAATTAAAATGTTGGCAATTATCCTAACAGTCCTCCAGAATTGGTGGACTTCTCTATGTTTATTTAGTTTATTATTTAATAACTTTTGTGAAATTTTTTATTGAGAATTTTCTATTTTAATACTGTCCACATTTTTGTATTTGATTACTATACAGTTTTTAAAGCTTTAGTTATTGAAATTTTATCTCATAATGTAACATAACAAGATATTTATTTATTTATTTATTTTTAATTTTGTATCATTTGATACTGAATTACGTTTTTATGCGAAACGTGTAGGTCCATCAGCGGCCGAGCGGTACTACACTCTTAGCTGGTAGACGTCAGGTACCCAGAGCCTGATTAAAGGGGAAGCACACATTATCTCCGCTCTCACCGGAATATTTTTACAATTACTTTTTACTTCATGTCGTAGAAAATCCACGATTTGACGAGGAAATATTTTTTTATCAAAAATGAACGGTGTAAAACAATCCAATTTACTCACCGTTATTAGACACCAGAATTCTTTTAAAATATTTTTTAATGAGAATTTTCTGTTCATTATAGGAGGAAAGTATTTGTTAAAAAATAACGATGTAAGTATAAATAATGTGTACTTCCCCCTTAACATGTTAATCGCCATGTCAGTCATATGTGTCTGACGCATTTTTAACACGCATTTTTAACTAGGAAATAACTCCAAAAGAAATATGATATACGCCGAGTAATTATTAACACGTTAATCGCCATGTTAGTCATATGTGCCTGACGCATTTTTAACACGCATTTTTAACTAAATTGTCTAATAAAGTTACCATGGCCCATGTGAAAATTTTTCTAATATTATCGTGGTGATTAACGTGTTAATCAGGTTCTGGAGGTACCGGGTTGAATCCAAGGTCGCGCTCGTCGACTTAGCCGATCGGAGTTTTTTGTGTGTTTTACCGAAAGTTGCTTAAATATGGGCTGGGACCACGAAAGACACCCTAAATAGCACACCCCCTCAGGTCTAGGACTCTAGCAGTCCATCGGTCTAATTCGCAAACACCATTATAAACTTATCAAATCTGTTATTGAAACAAAAGCGTGATATTCTTATTTGTTTAAAGTAATCGAGGCGTAAAAATCACATTCAAAATGGAAGAATAATTTAAAACAAACCGATCTGTCGTATCACTTTTAAGAATATGGATACTGATGTTAGACTATGCATATTTAGGTGTTCAAGTACAGTCGATTCATGTAAAACGCGGGGAATAGGGTCAGTGCAGTAGCGGAGCTGCCAACTCAATCCGGCAAATTGTTAGTACCGCCCCTGTTTCTACACAAATAAATTTTTAAAGTATTTTTTTATTAGTTAATTCATGGTAAATACATTTGAAGAGAATTACTCTAAAAATTAAGTGGTGTGGAAAAAGGGGCGTTACTAACAATTTGCCGGTTTAGGTTGACAGTTCTGCAGTAGGAAATAGCGTAATATGAGCCATACATTATCAGACCAATTTATGTAAGTTTAGTGCAATCTGGAAGTTTGTTTACTTTTTTTTAATTATTTATTTATTTATTGTAATTTTTATTACTTTCTAAAAAACGTTTCGATGTTTACTATACAAATTGATTATTACTATTATTTTCTATTTAATGCCTTGCTAGAGGGAAATTTAAATGGTATTCCAAAGGAATAATAAGCCCCGCCCTCATGCTTCCTCTAAAATAATACTTTAGTTTTATTTATTCGTTTATTTATTTTAATCCTATATATGACGCTGGCATATATAAACATGTGGCATTTACCATTGCCATTGCTGATGACAAAATTTCAGTTATTTAATCAAGAACATGTTAAATTATTTAATGTTTTAGAAAGGTGTGGCATATTACTTAAAATAAAAATGCTTTTAAACAGTATCTCTTTTTTCTTGAATATTAAATATCCTTTCCCAGATTTTTACCATTATATTTTTATTTAAATCTTATAGGGTAATTTCTTTGGCATCTGTACATTAAAAATAAAAATTCCCGGAATTTCTTTCTTTAACGTTTCCTCGACATTTCCTTGAACACCATTAACCATTTAACGTTTTATATTTTCTTTTTAAAATATTTAATCTAATTTTAAAGATGGCTTTTAGACACATAGCTGATAGTAAATAGGCAAAAAGAAAAATAAACATCATTTTTAATGTTTGAGATTCCTTTTATAAACATCTATGTATTAACTTGGTAAATTTTGATAAATACTAAACTAATTAATAATAACATTTTAAACAAGCATATAGGTTACAAAAACTCTCAAGATTTGTTTCAACTTAAAATGAATAAAATGGCTTTATTTCTGTTGAAAAAACTTGACACGAGTGCACCATAAAAGCAGCAAGCTGCTCTCACATTATACTGAGACATTTTAATGAGTTCCTTACCGGTTGCTTCCGCTAAAATATTATTTATTAAGTTTAAAAATCCACTTAAACAAGGAAAAGTATTGAAATATCATTCGATAAAAAAAGAAAAATAATAATAAGTGGTTGATCACTACCACCATGAAAATATTATGAATTAAATATAAATACTCCTTAGTTTAAGTTTTGGTTTTGGGGAATTGTCTCTTGGTAGTAATGCTTTTTCTCCACTGCTCGATATACGTTTTTTGAAATATAAAATAAGGCTAAAAAGGTTATATGTTTAATAGAAAGCGAAAATTTAATATTTTTGTTTCACTGCAAAATATGTAAATTTTGTATTTTGACTCTTTTTTTTTCTTTCTTTCTTTTTCTGTG
Source organism: Salticus scenicus (assembly GCA_963930645.1). Lineage (NCBI taxonomy): Eukaryota > Metazoa > Arthropoda > Arachnida > Araneae > Salticidae > Salticus > Salticus scenicus. The sequence continues at coordinate 208,900,462 of OZ005659.1, read as the reverse complement.
TTAATTTTATGTCATATTGAACCATAAAGGAGCACATTGTAGTAGTAATTAACCCTTTAAAAATAAGTGAAATATTTAGCAAAATTTTTTTTTTTCTATTTCATTTAAGAGAGGAAATTATTACTACAATTAATAACTTATAGATAAAACTAAAACAACATTAGCAGTTCGTTTCTTTCCTGTAAAACTATTATGTAGAAATTGGAAAAAGTTATTTGCGTACTTCTGTTTCAACGTTGTAATTGCGCATATATTACATATTTTAGTCTAAAAAATTGTATTTGTATTAGTATATTCAATTATTTTATGGCACGTTTCTGTTTCATATGGCTTCGGCAAAACTTAACTTTCTTTCAAAAAATAAATAAATAAATAAATAAAATAATAAAATAAAATAAAATAAAATACTTTTTTTTTTTTTTTTCCAGAAAATTTTAAAAGCCAAAAAAGCAATTTTTTTAGTAAATCTTTTCGACGACATATTTAAACTTTTCTTTTTTTATTCATAGTACAGTTAATAGTTAAATCAGAGAAGCAGAAATTTTTTACTAAAGGCATTTAAAAAGCTACCAGATATATATGTTTTGAGACTCTTACTCAAAAAGAAGAAGTATATCAAACAAGAAAACTATGGTTGCTAATCATAATTTTGAATGTTCCTTCAGCAAGTTACTTTCTTTAAGCATAATTATAAAGCAGTTGGCAAGATAAAGAAAAAGGAATATATTGATAAATTGCACTACTGTATAACTGAGCTTGTGTTTGTGTTTCAAAATATCCATTTGATATAAACGATGATGCTGCGATACTTTTCAAACTCAGACAGCAATTTTTATTTATGTCACCTTACGGCATCTCGTTCTGAGAATGACTTAGAAAGTTTGGACTTCATCATAATTTTGATCAATTCAATTCAATATTCGGTAAAGAAAAAAAAAAATCACTTAATCACAAAGCTGACATGATTGAAAAATTCGGAGAAAATCCTTATATAAAAACACATTACATATGTATATATATATTAAATATAAGTATCTGAAGTGAAAATAAAATGTTCTTCTTGAGCTGCCAATGGAAAATATAAGTAATTGCCTAAATAAATCAACAGCTTGTGTTTCAATAAAATTTATTAAATTCTAACAAATCATAATAATAAATAACTGATAATTCGACTTAATTTGTAACTGGGGATCCTTCAAAGGAACTCAGTAAATTTCCATTTGCTTAAAATATTTAAAATTCAGTAATTAAAAAAAAAAAAAAAAAAAAAAACCACCTCGTAGTGAATGTAGTAGTTCTATAGTGTCGTAGCCACATAGTGCATTCCATATTTTTTATTAATTGATTTTAAAAAAATTAATTTAATAAAAAATACGAAAAAAAAAAATTCTTTAAACATCAGCACTACCAACTATGATTTTATGTTCGCAAAGTATGCTTAACGCTTTGCGGCGCAAGGTAATTCCGATCATTTAAATTACACTACCACCGGAATTCACGAACAAAATTAAAATTAAAGAATGTGACGACGTTTTCTGCTATGTTATATAAGTAAAATTTTGCTAAAAAATTTCCGGGATGAGTTTTTCCAGTTGAAATTTAAAATTAGGTGATGCTGTAGTGGCATCACCGCCCCTGAAAGGTCTAAAAATAAAACAAATCGAAAAAAAATTTAAAATTCTGAAAATGAAAAGTATTTTGAAAAAAAAAAAAAAAAAAACATCCTTACGCAGAGATGTTGAGTTATTACGGATTCTCCGTAACTTTTCTGCGACTGTCAAACAAATCCCATGTTTTTCAATGGATAAATTTGTTAAGCGAATTTCTCATTAACTTTTTTTTCCGAAAATTTACAAACTATAAATCAAATATTTACCCCCCCCCCCCCAAAAAAAAAAAAAATACCTATGTAGATACATATTAATATATATATATATATGTATATATATATATATATTTTTTTTTTAAAGAAAATATTAAATTCAAATAATATAAATATAAATAAAAACCGTGATTAAAATTTTCCTCTTTTTTACTTCAAAATGATGTATTTAAATTTAAAGAAATAAATTTTGAAAAAAAAACTTTTTTTTTTTTTTTTTTTTAATGTAGACAGAATTAAAAAATTCCATAAGAAATAGTCATAACATTTTCTTTTATACAAGGAAATGGGATTCGGCTGCTGGCAGTGATACGTGGAGAATTTCAGAGAGCTACAGAACGCAGACACCTTTCTTATATCGATAACTCAACCTTTATACATGCATAGCAATCATTAAAAATTATTATAGCTTTATAGCTTTACACATATTTAAAACCATTAAATCGTAATTTCAGTTTTGTTTATGAATTTAATTTTGAATTGATTACTTACTCATATTTTTCTTTGAGTAGATATATTTACTTGTATAGCTTCCAATGTATTATATATATATATACATATATAACTTTCGTAATTTAGAGACTTTAAAATATTTCCATAAAACTTTCTGGAAAACCCACAACCTCATTAACCCTTTAAAATTGATAAATCACAATAATTATTTTTTATTATTTTTGCATAATAAATGTGAATTTTATGCCGTGACTTGTATTTATCGGGTTAAATAATATTGTGCATTTCTTTTGTTAATAGATTTTGAACGCTAAAGAACTTTAAAAGAACAAATGCCCAACATTTGATTCAGTAAAAAATAAATAAATACACAAGTAAGCAAATAAATTGATTATTTAATTTAAAAAATGCAATTATTAAATTATTTTACTATGTTAATTAAGCACGGTTGCAAAAATTATTTTATTTTAGAGACCACTTTTTTTTTTTAAGAGTAAGTTTTTCTTATTTTATCATAGTTTTATATTGGTGAAAAATACTCTAAAATTAAAATGGAACTAAACAGAGGCGGGGCTAAAAATGTTTCGAAATAAAATATTAGCAACTACGCTTTAAGAAAATATTATAATAGAAAGTACATAATTTAAAGTTTATACAAATCGTACAATAATCGGCTATAAAAAGATTAACAGAAAGATTAAAACTGGGAGATAAATAATTTAAAAAGAACTGTTAATTTTTTTTTTAATGAATACAAATATTTTAAAGAATAAGCACTAACTTACTGCAATTCCGAAAACAAGGCAAGCTCGCAACCCAATCCGGAATACTGCTAGTACAGCCCCTTTTTTCATTTCAATCCTTTTCCAGCGTATTTTTCGTCTAAATTCATCATAAAAACATTTCAAGTGAATTACTCTAAAAATTAAGTGGAGTTGAGGAATGGGCGGTACTAACATTTCCCCGATTAGGTTGGCAGCTTTGAACGTGCCATTCAACTTGAGGTGCATAAATCCTACAATATTAAAAAACAAAAATAAAAGAAATAAAAGAAAATAAAAGAAGAATGAAATACGAAATAAATATAGCGGTGAAAACAGTCAAAATTTATTTCATAGTTAAGATATCATATTTTATACAGTCATTGAATTTTCTTAATTTTTTGCACCAGTATTAATATTTAGCTAATTTTGATATTAAAAAAAACCTTAAAACTTAAAAGGAAATACATTGCAGAAAAATGCTGGTGGGACAGTCTTGAAAAAAAGGCGTGACCGTACGAATCATGCATATCCAAATCGGATATATTCCCGTCTTGTAAAAGAAATTCCACATTTGATCTCCTTTGTTTTCTAAAATATTACAATACAAAACATAATCCTTGTTAATACAAAACATAATCCTTGTTAATACAAAACATAATCCTTGTTTATACTCGTGTTTAAACCATTTAAATTTAGTCTTCAGCAATGAGTTTGGTATATACAGAGATGGAACACGGGCGCAGAATTCATACCGGAATCCGTTGAAGAAATTTCTGTACCTATAATATCACTGATTTAAGAAGTAGAAAATTTTCTTACATTGATAGTGGTATGAATTCTGCGCCCGTGTTCCATCCCTGTATATATCGCTTGCATTTACGAATAACAACGTCAAATATTGAGTGAAATGCGAGTATGAAAAATACTCGCATTAAAGAAATATTTTTTCTATAACTCGAAATTTAATGATAGGAATGAGCTGTAAACTTGTAATCTAATGTTTCTGTTGATACTTATTCTCTTCGTGTAAAAATCAATACAGGTATTAATTCGTAAGTTTCTGAAATGTAATTTTATTAATAAATTTCATAATTAAATATACTTTAAAATTGAAAATACGCTTTGAATATGATTGAGTCATTTTCTTCTAACGTCTGAAGAAAAGAAATTTAAATTTAATAAATTTTTAGGATGATATAATTTAAAGGGTAGGCGGTAAAAATGGCACCGGAAAAAATGGCACCGGTAAAAATGGCACCTGGTAAAATTGGCACCGGTAAAAATGGCACCGGTAAAAATGGCACCTGCGATTTGCGTAGCATATACTACAATGAAAAATAGTAATGAATAATGTATTGAAAACTTTTTCAAACAATGCTATACAAATATGAATCCCATTGAGCATTATATACAGCTGAGGGGGCCAAGAGGGTGGTGCACGTAGATTTTCTTTTTCTTTCTTTCTTTTTAATCATTCATGACTCTTCTTGTTTTTAAAAAGTTTTAATATTTTACTTTAAATGTGTGATATGCAAAAATTAAATAAGTTCAATTTTATCGCATTTAGCTTCAAAGTGAAATATTAAAAATTTAAAAATTCAATATTTGGAAAATGATAAAAACGGTAACGTTTACGTATTTTTCAAATGCGAAAACGGATTTAGAAAAATTAGAAAATGAGTAATTTAAGAAACTAATTTCTCCATTAATTAACAGAGTTACTCTGGCAATCAAAATAGGTGAAAAACATAGTTATTAATAATTATTAATACTTTTATATAACTAACAATAACGATAGTTGCTATATAATTGATATATATATGTATGTATAGCTGATAATAACCATTAATAGTTATCGCTATTATTATTATTATTCAAATAATACTATCAATAGTATCAGTACAGTATATATATATATATATATATATATTTACTATTAATGTATGTAATTATATTATATATTAGTATATATATTATCAGTAATTATTATATCAATACTATCTTAGAGTATTTAAATTTATTTAATGAAAACTTAATTTTAAAAATTATATATAAGATGGGTTCAAATGTAAAATATAGATTATTTTCAAATTTATAAAATTATTTTCCTAAAAATTCTAGGTTATAGCACTTTGATGTTTGCTTCTGAATGTGCAACTGTCATGCAGTAAAAGATAATTTTTCAAAAGAGGATTTGGCATATTAGTCAGTTTTGAAATGTGTGACAGCTTCAGTTGTCCATTTGTTCTTCGCAGGTGGGTACACGGTGAAGGGGGATTATATGATTATTGTATACGAAGAAAAAAAAAAAAAAATCACTTATTCAGCATGAACGTCACAGACCTGTTATTAGTGAAGTAAAGTATTATACACAGTAAAGTACATAGTAAAGTATTTCAACAATGATTTTCTTTCCAGAACAAAATGTCAAATTATTTAGTAAAGATATAATAATGAAGTATCAATCATATCATTAAAAATTTTCGATTCAAAAGAGTTACTTACAAATACCTCCATTTCATAATTTTTATTTTTGATTGACCCGCAATACCATAATAAAATTTTTACTACATTAATATTTGGTCTCCTTTTGTGGATAGTTCATGTAAGGGTGCTCTATTCCGTGGTGATTTTTCCATGGCTGATTTTTTTTCGGATACCAAGTAAAAGGGCACTTTTGTAATAAGCAAATCGCAAAATAATAAATATGAATAATACATTTGAAGAATGATTTCTAAATCACATTTCGAGAAATTTCAATTGATTGTGTACAACATTCATTTAGTATATACCTGAGGGACGGGGGTGGGGGGGTAGTACCAGTTGTCTTCTTACCGATTTTAATGAAACTTTATATAATCGCGTACAATTTGTGAAAAAATTACAGTGTCAGACATAATTGGAGGTGGGTGGCAGCGGAAAACAACATGATTTTTTTTTCTTGTATCACGATTTTACTTATTTTAATTATATATTCTATAATTATCACTTACTTTTTTATTAAGATCAAAATGAGGGTTATATATACCTAGGGGGGGGGGGGCAAAAGTGTTTGCAGATGAAAAAAAAAGTTTTTTAAACTGCCCTAGTATCGATTTAAATAAAACATTGAATATATACTTACTGTTAAAAAATTGCAGTGAGTGTTGCAGATATCTTGGGGGGGGGGGGGGAGCAGAATACGAAAAGTAGTCGATTTTATATCGCCATGCTACCTATTTATATGAAATATTGTATGACTATTACTTACTTATTTTATTAAAATTATAATGAAAGATACATGTAGTTCAAAAAAAGGGGGGGGAGTGAGTGGGGTAGATGAAAAATAAAATAATATTCTTAAATAATACTTATTATCGATTTTTTTATTGGCATTTTGTGTAACTATCAATTACTTTTAATGAGAAACTACAGTGAAGGTTACATGTCTAGGTGGGTGGGTGGGTGGGGGGGCTGTTTACAGAAGGATAGAAAATGAATGTTTTATACCCCAATGCTTTTTATTTTGATAAAATGCATCATAAATATCATTTAATTTTCAGGAAAATTTACGTTGACTGTTATATATATTTTCGGGGATATGGAGGGAGCAGAAGAAAAAAATCATTCATAAATACCATAATGCTACCAATTTTAATTAAAATTTCTACAGTTATCACCTACTTTAATGAAAAATTATGGTGAATGTTACCTATACTTGGGGGGGGGGGCAATAAGGACAGATTAAAAGATGAAATTATTATTATTTTTTTTAATCTTTTTATTTATTTTATTTTATTTTATTTTATTTTTTTCTACAGATTAAAATCATGCATTGAATTTTTGCGTCCAAACTTATGAAGAGACAGAAACTGAGATGCACCCTCATTGTAATGTTTTATAAACAAGTAAAATTTCATTAGATATCCAACAGGGTGGTGTAAAATATGTATTCTTTCCATGTGTCCTCTAGCTCTCAGTCGATAATATAACCCTCTCTGCAATTTGATAAACAATAAGAGATATTTATACAAAATTTCCTATAAATGTAAAGCAAAGTGATTTAAAAAGAACTTTTTTCCCCCTCACTATTCCACCTCCCCGCCCTCCTGAGTATATGTAACACTTTTGAAAATTTTCATTAAAAGTAGGTAATAGTTGTTATAATTAATTTAATTTTTATAATTAAATTTTATTATTAAATTTAATTGTTATAATTAATTTTAATTTTTTTTCTCCATTTCAACTACTTTTTATTCTATTCATTTATTTACATACTTATTAATTTTGTCCGATTGAGTTCATTGTAATTTTTATGTAGTATTAAGCTTTTCATTTTAAATTATTGATAAATGAAGAGTGCGTTATGAAAGACGATTCATATTATATGTAATTATAAACTGAATTATTGTATATGCAAGTATCGACATTTTATATATACATGTAAACTTAGAGATAAGAAATAACATATAGTAATAAATGAAATATTATATATATATATATATATATATTCGGGCATTGCATGCTGTAAATTTTTAGCAGTTTGCATACAGCATGGTAGGAGGATCACCTAATTCGCATACAACATTCATTTAATGCCCTTGAAAAAGTAATGAATTTGTATGTTTCTATATCAAGTTGCTTATTTTTTTCTTTTCGTCAAATTTATTCATTTTTTACAGTTCTTCATGTGATACTTGGTTTCATATAATTGAATGTTTGAAAAGGTTTTCGATATATATCTAATAAAAGATGCAGCAAAAATGGAGTTATTATTTTCGAATTTTTAATGCATATCAGGAAGAAAAAGTTGTCAAGCCATACTCCTACTATTTTTTAATTAATTAATTAAAGTAATTAAAACATTTATTAATTACTTTCAAATTTTTTAATACATAATAATAATAAAAAGTTGTCTTTTATTAGAGAATACTCATCTATTCTTTTCAACTCTATTCTATATGCATTATTCTTATTTTGAAAATAAATTATTTTACCACTCTCTAAAGGGAATGTGTAAAAACATTTACTACTACTAATACTAATAATAATAATAATTTGTGCTTATTTTGTTACTCTGAACTTTGAACGAAAGGATTTATTATTATTATTATTTTATTACATTTAAACGAAAAAAATATTTCATTACTGTAAGATTCTTAATAAGTAATAGCTACAAAAGTTAATTTTAATATAAAGCATTATACATATTTTTTTTTTCAATCAATTAATATATTTTGTTTTGTACCGTATCAATTAACTAAGGGTAAAAAAGGATTAAATAAATAAAAATAAAAATAAATAAATTAAATTAAATTAAAATTAAAATGACTGAAAATACATATGGTTTATTACTTCCAAATTATTATTAGGTAAGAGCGAGAAAAAGTTGTTTTTATAATAATAAATTATTTTATTATATAAATAAATCAATTACATTTTTAAACTTTCGCATATGACATTTTTAAAGCAATCTCCATTAATATATATATATATATATATATATAAATATTTATCAATCTGTGTATATATTTTCCCCATCATGCTATAGGTATAGGGATCTTAGGCAATCATAAAAATTTTCATCCTTGTTTTTTTTTTTTTTTTTTTTTTTTTTACATTTCTACAAGTTTTGAAGTGTCTAAAAATCACAAAACTGATATGGTTTATCCGTTTCTGTGTTAGTTAATTAATATATGTACTCGACATCATAAGATTTTTTTTAAATTAAAAACTTCTTATACATTAAGAAATTAAAAATTAATAAGTTTTTATTATTAGTTTTAAAAATAAATTTTAATTTTAAATAAAATTTTCAAAAAGTTAAATTTTTCATAATAAAAATACTTGTTTATCCTGCCCCACCAGTCTTAAGCCGTGGTGGCCTCTGCTCCTTCTTAGTTTTGTTTGAAATACTGCCTTTATTTCACATAGCTTTCAGTTTTTATACTAAACATGTGTACTCATCACATACTCACTCTAAAACATTCTTACAAGCTTTTAAAACGCATTTTTATTCATGTATGTTCTTTTATTACTTTTTTATGGTGACTTTTTTCCCGCATGACTTTCTTTCCGGTGACTTTTTTTGGTGACTTCTTTTTCAGGTGACACCGTTTATACGTTTTTTAAGGAACCGTTCAAAAAAACGTACAAATGAAAAAATCGTACAACTGAAAATTTGTTTTAACACATTAATACATAATAAAGGATTATATTATTATTAAAAAGCAAATTAATTTTCATGACTTCCTTTACATTTGTTCGGCTAAGATAATTTTTAATGAAATTTAAAATAATTTTAAAAAGTAGGATAAATTTTAAAGATAATTAAAAATGTAGTCATTCAGGAAATTTGCTTAAAATTTTGATTTTAACCTTTAAAGACAGTCTTTCGTTTTCTAAATAAAGATGGCATTTTTTGCAAACGGTTAAAGAAAAAAAAATTGCTTTGTCTCTCCAACAGCAAGATGTCAAATAAGAATAAGCATGATAAGAAATAAGAAAGTCTTCTGGTATCCTATTCAAATTTACCCAAAGGAAGTGAGTAATAAACCTTTAAGTTTACAAATTGCCTATAAAGTTGTGATACTTTTTTTTATTATTTTTTTTTTTCACATCCCGTCTCTAGAATGCAATTAAAGGAGAGAGTGGGACGAAGGTCTACAAGTTATCAGTTTTCTTTCTCCCAAAGAAATCCTGTCCACTTTTATACTTACCAATTCACCCAGTCCCGAATGCTTGCTTCTGAAAGTTTCTCTACCCCCCCCCTCCCCCTTGCAGGCTATCAGACCTACTTGGGCGTTATTGAGTTGCGCTTAAGAATAGGAGGTACTACTCAATTGCGCTTAGGGCCTTCATCCTCATAGACATCAGTTGCGCCGAGATCATATCCCCCCCCCCCAAAAAAAAAAAAAAAAAGAGCATAAACTCATCAATTGCGCTCGTAGGTTTTTCAAAAAATCAGAAAAAAAATTCTAAATGATTTTGACTATTCAAATTTGCATAATTTGTCGATAAAGCTTTCTGATAATCATTAATATTTGTTTTTTTCAATTTTTTGAAAGCTTTTCAGGAAAAAATTTGATTTTCAAAAAACATTTTGCATACCAGAACAAATTATTCAGCTTATTCTGTCATAAGTTCTTGATGGCATGAGATTTTTGGATTTCTTTTTGAAGTACTTATCTTTCATTTAAATGGGAAAATATTTTGAAAACTTTACAGATAAGACAAAACTAAATAAAAATAGGGAGTATATTCAATATTTAAACTTAAAACTTCTTCACAGACCATAAAATTCAATCCAGCGCAACCGTTTTCGCAAGGACTTGGCATTTCTTCATCAGGTGAAAAAATCATGTGCTACTGCCTTGGAGGCAAAAGCAAGACTTGCTTTTATTTGTGTAATATAAATATTTCTTTAAATAAATAATATAATATAAAAAAAATTTTAATTGCTCTTGTTTGAATTTATTGGAGCCTATTATCTTTACCCAGGAGATAACACGAGAATAAGTAAATAATTTTTTCCTTCCCAGAAATTATAATTCGTTACCTTCCCGTATACAAGAGGGGGGATGACAATGAATGTTATCAGTAATTTTTCTCGCGAGCGCAATTGATGTATTTTTAACAATGGGGGGAATAACGTACACACAATTGATGTGTGCCTGTGTACTTAAATGATATTTTAAACTTAGGAAAAGCTGTATTACGATACATGACAGGATACTTCATTTTGTATATGCCCGCCTTTTCTTTCTTTTATAGTTATCCATGTAAACCTATCTGTTACTTTATTTGAAGTATGAGAATGTCCCAACTGAAAATACCTCAATGTCATGACAAAATATTTCTTTTTCCTACCAAACACTAATATTCGTTATGCAATGTCTTTTTTTTCTTTCGATTGTACAGTATTATTATTGTAATAATAATAATAATAATTATTTATTTTTGTATAAATATTGGAAAAATATAATTCAATAAATTAAAATTGAGTTTTTCCGTAATGCACTTTTTAAAAGAAATTTTCTTACTTTATAAATTAATTTTTCTTTTCCTAAGATATTTTTTTTTAGCTGTTAGTTAGCTCGAATATTGTGCTAACTTAGCATTTCATTACCTAGATAAATGTTTCTGAAGGCTACATATATCATGTTGACCAAACAAAACTTTATCTCCTAATTCTTCTCAATAATGCGATCATTTTTCATTTTAGCATATGCTTCGCAAATCGCAGGTGCCATTTTTACCGGTGCCATTATTACCGGTGCCATTTTTACCGGTGCCATTTTTTCCTACATTCAATTTAAAGTCTGTCAGATTCATTTAATATTAGCGTCCTCAAATTTTGACATCTTATAACTCTCTGGAAAGTTGAGATAATTGTATAAACTATGCCATTTTCCGGGATGATTAGATCCAAATAGGTTTTTTTCTTTCTTTCTTTATTCTTTTTTTTTTTTTTTTTTTTGTGGAATTGTACATTTTGTATCAAGTAAATTATTTATTTTTAAAAATCCGAAATATCTACACTAAGTTAAAAAGAAGCGAACAAAAAATAGTTGCCTACCAGAAAATATACTCTATGAAATAATACTGGATTTATGTGTGGGTGGTTACGTTTGTGGAAATTCATTCCAAAATTCCAATTTTGTCGAGAATGATGGCTGGCCAAATGCCTTCAGTGAAATAAAATAAAATAAGATACATGGAAGAAGTCAAAAGTAGAACCGTAGTAATGATTTGTTGTTTAAAAATTATAAAAACTTAATTTTTTTTCTTTTTTTTCTTTTTTTTTTTTTTTTTTTGAATAGAATGACATATTAAAGATAATTTTTTATTTATTATTTTGATCAAATAAGCAAAAAAAAAAAAAAAAAAAAAAATGTTTGGTTTATGCATTTTTTTTAAGATTACATTGTGATAATTTGTTATTAATTAAAAAAAAAAAACTATTGTTAATTAAATGTGACAAAATTTAAATATCACATAGCTGCCAACTTTTAGGATTTTATTTTTTTTTTTTAATGATCAACCACCTTAATTTTCTAATGATACTTTACAATACAATTAATTTTAGGCAATTACTACAGAATTCATGTTAAAATATCTGTAGAAAATTAGAGTTCATAATTTTTCCTGGAAAGATAGAACCTTCGGAAGCAATGTGTTTTACATATTATACAACATTTACACGCACACACACACAAACATATATATTCATGCTTATTTTTTAAGTTCCCCCAATATATTTTTCGAAGTGTTAGAATTCATTATATTGTTTTGATTTCGATAACAAAATTAGTGATATTTACATCTTCTTGAGTATACGGGCACCGAATGCTACGTCCTCAATAAGTGATTTTTTTAGACCGACCGATGCGAAATTTGTAGTACTGGTAAACTTCATGTAAATTAAAGCACAATCACTAATTTTTGCATAATCGATATTTTACTTCCTAATACGCTGCATACAAAAGTAATAAGTAATGCTATTTTAAAGTTTTTTTTTTTTTTTTTTTAATGTACAACCATCCAACTTCTAAATTAACAAATAAAATATCTCCGTCTGTTTTCAATTCACGCTGATAATTAAAAACAAGAATGCACGCTTCCTTTTCAAGCTGGATTTTAAACTCCATTAGAATAAAATATAACCCCTTTCCCCCTCTCCCGCCGCTAAAAATTTATAGAATAAACAATCGTCAGAAATAATACACTTTTATATTTTCTTTTTAGAAATAATACAATTATTATTATTAATATTGTGTGTGTGTGTGTGTTGTCAAAAAAGTTATGTGCACTCCCAATAAAAATTTATAATACTGATGTAAATTTGAAATTTTTTTTATATGGAGGGAGGCTGAAATATTTCTTGATTTACCTTCTTCCAACATAATGAAAAGAATAAATTAGACGGCATATCAAAGCTGAATATTTTGATATGTAACTGCACAAATATCAAGTCATTCTGCCTTTTACAGCATTTTTTTTTTTTTTTTTTCTTGTGCCGTAATGTTCGAAAAATGGTCAGAAAATAGAACGAGTTGAATTATCCGAAGCCATTTTGAAGATTCGCGGGACTTTCTGTCTAGGTTAATCAGCGAAAACCAAACGTGGCTGCACATTTATGATTATAAAATGAAATAACAATTAAAAGAATGATGCTCCATGTTTCCCTACGCCGGAAGAAGTACCGCATCCAGAAATCGGCCGAAAAATCATAAAACAAAATTGGATTCCGCTGGTGAACTTGTAACATCAGGTTTTCAGTAAATTTAGAGATTAGAATGCTGACATTCTAGGCCAAATAAAAGAAGTGATTAAGAATAATCGCCATACAAAATGGTCAGAGGAATCCTGATATTGCTAAACATTGCATCTTTTCACACTTCCAGCTAAATTGATCATTTTAGGTTTCTAGTTGGTCCACCATCCTCCCTATTCACCTGATCTACCTTCTTTTGATTATTTTTTGCTTCATAAACGCTTGAAGGAGCAACGTTTCGAAGATATGATGCTGCTGAAAGTTGGCTTCAGGGACAACGAAATGCATCTTATTTTAATCGTCTGCAAATGTTAGAACAACTTTGTAAAAAGCGCATCAGTCTCCAATAACACTATGTTGATTAAATATATAATTTCAAAACTCTGATACTTTTATTTTTGAACGAATCTGGTAACTTTTTAGCCTTCCTCTTATAATTAAAAAACAGCAACATATAAATAAAGCCGTTTTATAAAAAATTGTGTTAAATAAAACAGATAATATATTTTACGATGTTACCTTTAATAAAATGTTTTTAACTTAAGATAAATAAATTCTTTTAATGCACTATTCGGTAAGAAGCCTAAAGATTTATAATAATCCATCACTAACGTCATATTGGTACATCGGTTGTAAGCAGCGTTCTTAGGCCCTTTATACTTTGAAAAGCGTAAGCCTAGGTGGGAAGCGTTATTCTACCCTCATTTCACACATTTTTTTTTTTTTTTATTATTATTTATTTATTTATTTTTATTTTTTTGTTTCATCATCATGTTTATAATCTTTCCGAATATTTTACCACTTTTCTTTCGAAATAGTTAACTTCGTCCTAATGAATTGTAGAATTTTTTTCTTTATATAAATGAAAAATGTTTAATCCAGAATAGTGATGATAAAAAATCGGTGAATTTGGTAGCTATAAAGTTTAATTCTATGAAAGGATGGTAATTCGGTAATATTAATATGGAATAAAAACTGTGTATTACTGTTTTTTGGAAGTAAACTGGCAAGAAAATTTCTGTTCAAAGTAAGGTGTCCCCAAACATTATCTCATTAGGTTAACCTACCAAATGTATAAATTCAAATCTAAAATAATATAACAAATTTGCTTTGCACCTATTAATTTCATTATCTTTATTGAAAGTTTCTGGATGCAACCATGTAAAAATTCTATATCAATATTCAATATATAATATAAATGTCAGGGATGGAACACGGTCGCAGAATTCATACCACTATCAATGTAAGAAAAATTTCTACCTCTTAAATCAACGATATTATAGGTAGATAAATTTCTTCAACAGATTCCGGTATGAATACTGCGCCCGTGTTCCATCCCTGAAATGTATATACATCTCTTAATTTTGTTTTATGTAAATTTTAATATATATTTTTATGGATCATAAAAATCTAACTTTTGAAGTAAAATAAAGAAATAAATACCAGAAATAAAATTCAGAAAATGATATTAGGTTTTACATGTGGTACACTTTTTGGCGGTGTCCGTCCGACTTGTTTCTGAATTACAGGGATGGAACACGGGCGCAGAATTCATACCACTATCAATATAAGAAAATTTTTTACTTCTTAAATCACCGATATTATAGGCAGAGAAATTTCTTAAACAGATTCCGGTATGAATTCTGCGCCCGTGTTCCATCCCTGGAATTATCTAGAATTTGGCGGATGAAAATCTGTCATAATTACAATAGAAGTATGCATATATAAATTTGGTCGGAAAGTAACAGAGTTCTATAACTAATTATGTTTACCTGCCAGCAACCCCATTAATAATTCGTAAAATTCCTAGTGATTATCCTTTTACTTTTGGATTAATCGTCTACAAATGTAATTAGAGTTCAATCAGCTGAAACATACATTTAAATGCTTCCAAACCTTACTAAAACTTTGAAATCATTTTTCTATATTGTCCCCACAATATTAAAAAAATACTCCGTTAGTTTATCATTGAAATATATAAGAAAATTTTCTGAGCAGAGCTAGTGGTGCCACTACAATAAAATGAAAGAAAATTTTTAGGAACTCTGTGAGCAGAACACTACAAAAAGACGGGTTTGAGAAAATGCAGAGCCAAACATTTTACGGCGTATTAACAATTTCGCGACCGCTGACGTTAATTCACGTCATTTGAAAATATTTAACTCCACCAGTAGGCGTTACTTTAGGTTACATATGTAACATTATTTCTAGCAATTTTCCCAATATTCCCCTTTGTGTACTATCGGTACACTATGGATACAAATATTTTGATTAGAAAGACTATAACTGTAATGTATATTCATTTATATTATAAATATTGATACAGAAAACATTGATTTAAAATAATGTAATATACAATAATAACGTCCACATGAGGAGCTTACTGTCAGAAAGACAAAAACATGCGGTCGCGTAAGGGTTAATTAGAATGTCGGCAAGCAAGAATGTAGATTCTAACAGGTAAATTTAAATGATAATTTTTATGTAGATTTTTTTTTTTAATGATCGAAGATTAGTGAAATCTTAAGTTACTTTATACAATATTGGTTTTCAATTTCCTTTTTGTAAAAACCCTATTTTGTTTACATTTAATAATTAAACTATTCTTTGGCTTTCGTTTACATATTATATATACTTTATTTTTTGATATAATATTAGCGGAGCGTGAGGCTGCTTGTAACAGTTTTTAGAAAATTAAATGTATTTTGAAATGTATTTACATTTTCCTGTTTATAATTGCGGTTATCCATAGCAGACATATTCATCTATCATTATCATTAAAAAAAAAAAAAAAAAAAAAAAAAGAAAGAAAGAAAAAAAGAAAGAAAAACTCTTGTTAAGTTTGATAATTTTAGCACAAAAAATATTTTTTCCAAATTATTTGCTTGTAACAATTTCCCCCGATTTAAGCAAATTGTAACACATATGGGGCAGATTCTGAAAGTTATGAGGGAAATACTAATAATAAAAAATGACAATATTTCCAGGGATGGAACACGGGCGCAGTATTCATACCGGAATCCGTTTAAGAAATTTCTCTACCTATAATATCGTTGATTTAAGAAGTAGAAAATTTTCTTACATCAAGAGTGGTATGAATTCTGCGCCCGTGTTCCATCCCTGTATTTCAAAACTTTTTGCTAGCAATCATTTATTAATTTAATAAAAAAAAGGGCAATAAATAAGTAATATTAAATTATATTTTCCTGGTATAGTAACAATAAATTATATCAAATGAGTTGCAGTGAAATGAAGAGAAAATTAAATATCTAATCAATATAGAAGTCACTCTTTGTCAGCACTGAAGCTAACACCTTCGCGACCGCATGTTTTTCACCTTTTGACAATTAGCTCCTCCTATGGGCGCTATTCATGATTTATACATTATTTAAAATTGATGTTTTCTATATTCATATTTATAATATAAATGATATATATTACAGTTATACTCATTGTAATCAATGTATTTGTATCCATAATACATTGATTGTATAAATGTGAATATTAGGTGTATTTTTAAGCGATAATGTAACCTATGTAATACAAAGATACGCCCACTGGAGGAGTTACAGATTTTCAAATGACGTGAATTCACGTCAGCGTTCGCGAAATGTTAATACAAAACAAAGATATATTGTTCATGTTTCCTCCCACACATTTAGTATGTTCCTAGATGTTGGAAATTAAGCATCATACCCATTCTTCTGCCCCAAGAAAGCTGTGGCAGGGATCATAGTACCCGCCTTTATTTTTTTAGGACACTTTGAGAGATGAGAAAATTCCTCCTGTTTTGACAATACTTTTTTATTTTTAAGAATTTTTAATTGTAATTTTAAAGTAATATGCTGCGATTAAACAGGATACAAATTATTGTATAAAAATAGCTGTAACAAAAAAGACATAAATTTCCCATTTATGAAAGTGTTCTGAAAAAAAAAAAAAAAAAAAAAAAACGGAGGCTAAGATCTTTGGCTTTAGGCATCTCCAGAAGCTAAGTAAAACCACCCCTTTGATTCAAAATTTATATCAGATGCTAAAATCATTTTTATTTATTTATTTATTTATTTATTATTATTTATTCCTTTAATCTTTTTTTTTCACTTTATGTTTGTGTTACTTTCATATTACTTCTCAATATATATATATATATATATATATATATATATACATATATTTTTTTTTCCAGGTGATTATGCCTAATATCTGTACCTTTCTCGAAACTTTCTGCTTTAGCCAAATTATATATGGCCCTCTGAAGTACTTTCAGATTTCTTTTTAGAGTTCCTCATTATAAAACAAACAAAAACCAATTTCAGAGAAAAAAACGTAGAATAAATAATTTTCTTCTTAACACTTAACACAGAATGTCTAATTATACGAATGTTATAACTTGCCCCAATATTTTGTTGCAACTTGTCACATCCCATAATTTCGAACATTTTTTTTTAATAAATAAATAAATAAATAAATAATTTATACCAAAAAAAAAAAAACATGCATTTTATAACGTAACACATCGAAAAAATAAATAGCCCTAAATATTTATTGAAAATATAAATTAACATACCTTTAATCAAGCAGTTTATACATATATTATAAGATTTCATATTTAATAATCCGTAACATTGTTAGTAACTGCCCCTTTTTCTGGATTCTTTTATCTTTACAGTAATTGCTTCCAGATGTTAATACTATTCAACAAGGGAAAAATAAAATCGCGTACTGAGAATTTTATATAGTATTTATTAGAATGTTATCAGGTAAGAATATGAGTTTTGCCATATATAAATTTACATACTAGAATTTTTACATAGTAATTTTTCAAACAGATGTCAACCATTAGTCAAGTCAAAATTAATCTATAAAATATTGGTATTGTAATTTCCCTTTATGAGAAATATGTTTGTAATAATAATTATAACTATTGCATAATAAACAGCTCTTCTAACATTCTAAACAGCTATAACATTGCTCTTCTACATATTAAACATACTACTTTTTTTTTTCCGAATAGTATTATATATATATTTAACCACATCAGCCAGAAAAAGTACAGTTTATACATTTCTTAAAAAATTTTCTAGCGTCAAATGGAACCAAATTTTCATGCATGGTGCCTAGAGTCAAATATTTTTCCCTGATTGTTCTACCAGTATATTTATACAATAATATTTTACTTAATTAATTGCGCATACTTAACACTAAAAATACGGAATGAATGATACTGGTGGAAGAATCAGGGAAACAGTTTCGACTGTCGACACCCTGTATGGAACTTGTGTAAAATGTATGCAACATACTTTAATTGGTACTCGAAACGATTTTAATTAGAAAGTTCTCTTTTTGTGAATGTTATGATAAAATATAACATTTATATTTATGCAGGGATGGAACACGGGCGCAGAATTCATACCGGAATCCGTTTAAGAAATTTCTCTACCTATAATATCGTCGATTTAAGAAGTAGAAAATTTTCTTACATTGATAGTGGTATGAATTCTGCGCCCGTGTTCCATCCCTGTTTATGTTTAAAAAACTTAATTAATAAATAAAATTATATTTCTTAAATTAGTTTTCCTGTTAAAATAATATTTTAACTCCTATTGGCGTTAAGGTGACGCCACTTGTTATTCCATAGCCTCCTTAACTAGATGCCTGTAGCTCGGAAACTAGGCAATAGACAGCTCCCCCTGGTACAGAATGCACGACTTTTTTATTTAACAGCCCAAAAAGTTTTAAAAGTAGGATATAATATACATAAAAGGCGAATAGGATCAAAGAAACGTCGGTTTTATATATGATGCATCACATCATTAAATTATTGTTTACAGTTGAATAACAAAGACCCATAATCTGTACTATGTGGCGCTGTCTACCGCTTCAACTTTTGCCTAGTTTCCGAGCTACGCGACAGGCATCTAGTTAAGGAGGCTATGGCATTACACTCATTCCAAATGTATAAGTGTTTTTTTCATTTTCTTCTTTTAAATTACCGTAATTTCTGGTACATAATCCGCAGATAAGATGTGTCATTTCTTCAACAGAAATTTTATTTAATAAAGAAATCAATACTTTTTCGAAGGAATAGCTCTTACAAATACTTTATCAATTGAAATTTCTTGTGCAAAACTGGATTATATAACCTGCGGCTTTTATACCAGATTTTACGGTAAATATACTTAAAATCCTATTGTCTTTCACCGATAACATTCTGCATTAAAAAAGGAAAAGAAAAATCATCAATGTCAATTTTAGGGGAAATGAAACCGAAGTAGCAGCCGGATGAAATAACTAATATTTTTTCCGAATTTGTTACCGCTAGCATTTTTATTTCATTCTTGTGATAATGTAATAGTGTATTACAATATTTAAATATTGTGTTTGTGTGTCTGAAGAACTTTCAATCATCTAATATTAAAATTTGTAGTATTTTGGTAACTTTAATCTTTACATACAGGTAATTAATTTCAATATTACCTGGATGTAAAGATAAATCGTTTCAAAAATAGTATAAATACTACCGTTTACCCTAAACCCACATCCAGTGTAGAAAAAGTCAGCAACCATAATAAAAATCCCGTATAAATGAAAATAAAAGCAGGTAGCCAGAAAAACTTACTAGATAAATTACGTAGAAAAAAATAATCTGGAATCTTAATTTTATTCCCAATCACCAAAAAGTCCTCCCGAAATTTACTTTCTCTATTCCTTTTGACCAAGCAGCGTCAACTAAAATTAAAAATACTGCCAAAAAACATAATCTAAATATCCCCATCAAACCAAACCCCAATATTTACCAATTAATTCTTAGTGACAAAGATCCCATCCCCGCTCTTTAAACTGCAGGAATCTACAAAATCCCATTTAATTATCCTAACAATAACAACGGATTCTATTTCGGGGTCTCAAAAAGCAAATTATCCACCAGTGTAATAGAACATAAGAGCGACATAAAGGATTTAAAAACAACTACAGCCCTAACTAAAGTTTACGCTTTCTGCCACAAAGCGATCGAAATTATTGATAAACAATCATTTTGCAACGGGCACGGGTCGTGAGCAGGATTGAGTAAAACGTGGCGCTACCTCCTGTAAAAGCGTCAGCAGAGAAGAAAAACTTCAGTGTCGATAACTACAAGCCACTGCAAGGTCGCTGGTGAAGAGGCGGATCCACCTTGAAATCCGCTACGGCCATTAATGATAATGGAGCTTAATAAGATTTTTATTTATAAAGTATAATTTTATACAAAATAATTTAAAATTAGATTCAGTTAGTTGTCTACTAGAATAAGAATTTTTTCATTGTCATTATTCATCATATAATTGTATCATAATTGTTTATTCATCCCTAAGTAGCGGGATTAAACAATAAAAGCTAATTGCTTCCAAGTACAAATCTCAGGGGTGCTAGTCTCGAGACGCTTTCGACAGATGAGAAAATTTTCCCACTGTTGACCTCTTTGAGAATTTTTTTATAACACTTTTTAAAGAAATACTTCGCGATTAAACAGTATAGAAATTATTCAGAGCTGCCAACCTAATCCGGCAAATTGTGAGTACCGCTCCTTTTTCTACACCACTTAATTTTTAGAGTAATTATCTTCAAATATATGTACGGTGAATTAAGAAAACAAATACTCTAAAAATATATTGGTGTAGGAAAATGGGCGGTACAAACAATTTGCCGGATTAGGTTGGCAGCTCTGGAGACTGGTGGTAAGAAAAAATGAATAAATTCCTAATTTCTCAAAGCGTCCTGATAAAAAAAAAAAAAAAAAAAAAAAAAAAAGGAGAGATGCTAATTCAGCTTTATTAATGTGGAACAGGCTAGTGTATATTAATTTTCGATGGTAAACTTGTAAGAAAAACTCTTTTCTAAAAAACGGAGTGCCCAATATTTATTTCATAAGTTTAACCTAACAAATATATAAAGTGAAATATGTAATAATATAAGTAAAATTGCTTTATTCCAATTAATTTTATATATATTTTTTTAATTTTCCTGATGTAATATTCTAAAAATTCTATCACGATATTCATTCTAATCGTATTCATCAAAAAATATTGTAATCTTAATTATAAGCAAAATTTAATATTTATTTTTAGGGAACACAAAAGTCTTCTTTAAAAAGTAGTACAGCGTGTGGTAGATAAGTAATGAGACTGGCCGCCGCGCGGCGACCCAGTCGCTCGCAGTGCGGTCTGCACCTGCAGGTCACGTGGTGGGGGATCTGAGCTAACAATAGAACCGGTTCGCAGTCGCGTCGGAGCTGTGGCGCAGTGAGGGTCGAGATTCGCGTATTAGTTGTTTGTGTGCACGTGACACTTGTGAAAATGGATCGCTCGATAGAACAGCGGTATGCAATCAAATTTTGTTTTCGCTTGGGAAAAACTGCTTCGGAAACTTTTGGACATTCCAATACGACCCGGAGACGAAAGCCCAGAGCTCGGAGTGGCACACACCGGCATCCCCGCGGCCGAAGAAAGCAAGAATGTCAAAGTCCCGCGTCAAGACAATGCTGATTGTGTTTTTCGACAAGCGGGGGTTAATTCACAAAGAGTTTGTCCCTCAGGGGAAAGCTGTGAATGCCGAATTCTACAAAGAAGTCCTTCAGCGATTGCACAGAGCCGTCAAACGGAAGCGACAGGACCTTGCTCAACGCTGGCGTCTCCACCACGACAACGCTCCGGCGCACACAGCGTTCCTCGTGACCTCCTACTTGACCCGAATTGGAGTTGAAGTTCTGCCACAGCCACCATACAGCCCTGACTTGAGTCCTCCTGATTTCTTCCTATTTCCGAAGGTCAAAAGATGCCTGAAGGGTCATCGTTTCGACGATATTCCGAACATCCAACGTGCTGTCACGAAGGCACTAACTGGGATAACTCCAACGGACTACAGTGGGGCCTATGAAGCTTGGAAAACGCGCTGGCAACGTTGTGTCGACGCCCAAGGCGAGTACTTTGAAGAATATTACCGTTTTGTACAAATCGGATCAATAAATTTGTTTTTCTAGACTGAGTCTCATTACTTATCTACCACACCCTGTATAAAGAAACACCCACCAGAAATAAAGTCTGCAAAAAATCATACGTTCTTTTCTACCTACCATTAATCTGCGCTGAGGCAGGTAGCAAAGCCAAATTTTCAAGAAATAGACGGCTGAGACATTGCTGTCGTTTTTTGTGAATTTTCTGGTGAGTAGGTAATACGTGTATTAAATGTGGGTTCTAGCAACAATGAATTGGAACATCAGAATTATTTACAGTGATTTTACTAAAAAGACATAAACGTTTAGCCTGGTATAAAATTACTATATAAAATGGTGATATTCAAATTTTCCATTGTAAGAATACTGTTTATAACGCAAAAACACTGCGCTACAAAAAAAAATGTAAAACATAATTTCAGTGGAATTTTACAATTTTGTATCCCCTCAGAAGATATTTAACAGTTAAAACAATCATTTTCTCCACTATAAATCAAATTTATTGCCATAAAATTACAGAAAAGTGATAAAAGTACGGAGGGGCATCCCTAAAAAACGGTGGATGATAGGGCGAAATAGGCGTCATATCCAAATTCCGGATGACATTTTACATTAGAATTTTCAAAAATGGCGTTGGAGCCGATTTTCATGCAGAGCAGTGTCGGCTACGTATTATATAAATTTCATTTTTCAGTTTAGTTTTATCATACCTGCCAACTATTTCATTCATAATCAGGAAGATTTTCTATCCTATTTTTTCACACCAGTCTTTTTTTAGAATATTTTTATACTTATTTATTCGTAACTACATATAGAGATGTTTACTCAAAAAAGAAAGAAGTGTGGAGAAAGGGACAAGTACTAAAATTCTTCCGATTCACAACTAGAATGTTGGAAGATATGCATTATATATTTTTGTCCTTTTCAAAACTTTATTCTAATCAGCCAGGAAAGTTATATTTTATATATTTATTAATTGTAATTCTCCATTTCGAAAATTTATCCGAGAAGTTTTCAATACGTTTTTACCTTTTTGAATAAGAAGAAAAACTGATTTATTCTTTATAATCTAACTCTGCTTCAAATTCTGGCGGAACTTGATAATAAATGACCCTAATTACATTTCCGCTGAAAGGGTTACATAGATATTTCCTTTTTTCAAAATATTAGAATGAAAAGACTACGCTTTCTCTTCCACTCATATATGATGTTAATTAAATTATAAAAAATATGAATAAACCATACTTTTCAGCATATCAAACTATTTATAAAATATCTTTACATTCTAAAAGTATCTCTACATTCCAACATTTTGGTTAGTATTCAATTTTTAACCATCGCCAGGGAAATAATGTACATAAACTGTAAGCAAATATCAAATCAAGCCATCCCATGATATTACAATTACACTAGTTAGTTTTATCATTAATTGATTTGGGATTTCATAAACACCTGGTTTTAATTTGGGAAGAGGGGGATCTAATTTCTTAGATCCTCTAAATTAAAATCAAGTGTTTATGAAATCCCATATAAAATTAATGATAAAACTAACTATTATATAGGAATGTCCTTTAGACCTTTTAGTGATAGAATAAGAGAACATATAGCAGATTTAAAATATAACAGATCCTACACTGTTTTTCACGTACTTATAAAACTAATCCCATTCAACCTGATTTTGAAAACGCCCGTATAATTTATAGTTCTAAGCATAGAAACCAAGCACTACTTTATGAATCTTTTGAAATTATAGAAAGGAAATCTGATATTTGTAATGATACATTATCCATAACCCGCATTTTTGCCAATATTTTAATTATTCCGGAGTACTTTTAGCTCCGCCTTTATTTCGAACCACTATATTTATTGAAAAAAAGTCTCCAATAATTAACTTCGATAAAATAAGAGAAAATTACTTTAAAAAAATAAGTGGTACGAATTAAAGGCGGGGCTAAAAATACTCCGGCATAAATTAAAATATTAGCAGCTATGGTTTATGTACATCATTTCCCTGAAGACGGTTAAAAATTGAATATTAATCGAAACGTCGGAATGTAAAGATATTTTTATAATGTAAAGACATTCTATAAATAGTTTTATATGCTGAAAAGTATGGTTTATTCACATTTTTATAATAGAATGAAATTTATGCAATAATAAATATTGCCATTTACAAAATGCATTCTACGTAAAAAGATTTTTATTGTTACAATTTTTAGGTCGAAATGGAACAGAACACAGCAGCAGGATTAAGCAATAAATATATGACCCGAAACTTTTACAGCTATTTTTTCTTTTATTCTTGTTATGTGTAATCGCGTATTTGAAAATTTGTATTCTGAAGTGTGCGTACTGATTTTTAAATAAACAAAATTACTGTGACCGGAAAGGGTTAATGCAATTACTCAGGTTTTCTACAGTTTGTAATTTATCCTTCATCCTTCCTTCACTGTATTTATATAATAAGCTTTCATTTCATTTTCCGCGACTAAATACATAATTGATGTATAAATATCATTGCGTTCCTAGGGTTCGTGATTTTTCCGAGAATGAAAGGCGAAACTGGCAAAAGTTCAGTAGTTAGTTTACAGAAAATTCCAGAAGAATACAGGTCTGTAAACAGGTATCAACTTCAATTTCACCAGTAAACACAGCCTCAATAACAGCTGTCAACAACCAATTCACAGTGCCGGCTGTATAGGAACATTAACATACAGCAATGCAACTCTATTTCCAAAGAGACTTCGAGTTCTTTCAGTATCAATGATAACATTTGGCAAAACTCAGCTGAGAGACTGATCGGGATTTGTAACGATGCAGCGCTTTAAATACCCCTCTATCGTACCCAGAATGTTCTGGAAATTGCTAGTATCTCGTTAAGCAATCACATTATAGCGTCCATCTATTGTATATCGATATTAAGAATTTTCTCGCCAAGGAGAAAAACTTTCCAAATTTGGAACCAAACCTTCCTTTTTGGAGCTTTTTAATGCGATTTTAAAGGAAACTTAGGCTATTTTAATGCTAAAACAAACTAGATAAGCAGAAAATTAACATTTTATCAACTTACTAAGTCTCTTTGAAAAAATTTCTACAAAAATAGACAAAATTATTTACAAACTTCTAACACTATAGTTGGAAAAAATTAAAGGAAAAAGGCGGGACCATAGTATCCATGTGTTTCATATTATTCAATTGAAAGAGATTGCCGTATTATTTTACGATTTTATTAGACCAGAAATTTTACAGGTCTCGTCCTACTACGAAGGGCAATTCTTTTTGAGCGGACTTGTAAATTATTTGAAGGATGTTTAGTCTCGTTCATTACTCACAGTGCTATCCGATCATTTGACATTAGGAAAAAGAGAAAAACATGTACTTATAACCGTAACGTAATCGTGATCCTGTTCTTTATTGAAACCATAGACTAGACGATATATCGAATAATGTTGATATGCTAAAAGATTTTCATATGTAGTTGCCACCGATTGTATCTCTAGCGAACTGTAATCCTACGGTGAAAGGAATATTGCCTACGATCATGTGTCTCTGCATTAGGGGAAGCCAGGGTAATAAGAGACAAAAGGGGTAATAAGAGACAAAAAATATTAATAAAATATATACTATTAATCTAAATAACTTGAAATAAATGTCTCGTATTAATTTCATTAAATGGACTCCTCTTGATTTTTTAGGTGATTTTTGAACTTAAATTTTTTGTTAATTTTGTTTTTTAAATTTTCATTAAATCCTTGTCTCTAATAACCCCATGTGGGGTAATAAGAGACCAGGCTTCTAACTGTCCATATATAACAATGTAAAATCATGTGGGATAATAAAAGACATCTGGAAACAATTCTGAATCAGCCAATAGTTTTTAATTTTTATTATTTACATCCATCCAAAAAATCTGTTTTCTCGAAAATTAACTGTCATAAATGTGTTTGTGAAATTCATTTATTTGAATATTAGGCCCTAAATAATATAATATTGTACTTAAAGATAGTTCTACATAATCAACATAACCTAGGGATTAACCGAAAACATTAATATAATTTTTAAAATGAACAGAAAATATTTTACCCATTTTCTAAAGTGTAGGTAAAAAGACGTATCTTTGAAGTGTATACAAGTGAAGAAAATGTTATAAAAGATTTTTCTAGTAATTATAAATAAATTTATTTATTATGTAATGAAGTATTAATGACTAAATACTAACTTATACACATTATAAACATAAATTTACGTAATCATAACAACTAAATATGGTCTAGCCAAATCAGTAAAACTGCTTTTTGATTTAAAGTGAAAAAAATGTTCTCTTCGTACAGTAATTAACAGTGGGGGTAATAAGAGACTCATATCTCTTATTACCCCCACAAAAATAAAAATGGGGTAATAAGAAACATGCCTAGAACATGTAAATAAATAATGTTTTCAAGGTTTTCAAAAATTGTACATCAAAGTCATAGTCTTGGTCAAAAGGTTACATACACATTAATAAATCCCAAACATCTTAACTACAAAAAAAAAAAAGAAAGAAAAATTTAGAAAAAGTCATGAACTTTCAGGGTAAGTTCAAAGTGAAGGTTTTTTTTTTCGTCGTATAAAAAGAATTTAAAATGTGTTATAAACTTCTCAATAAGTGTATTGTAGTAAAGAATACACATGATACTGAATATTACATATTTTTAAAGTTGTCTAAGTATATTTTTTGGTGGGTTTTTTGACTGCGTCTCTTATAATCCCTGTCTCTTATTACCCCGGCTTCCCCTATAGGAATTAAAAATGAAAGCAGGATAATATGTTCTATTGTTTAAACAACCCCGTTCAAATGCTGAAGTTGAAAGATTTATTTCTTCATTTTCGGACTTAAAAACTAATAAAAGGTACTGTATTGGACGAAATTGCTGAAATGCTAGGTGTGCTCTATGAATAAGGTCGAATACACGAACTGTTGAAAAGAATAATCTCTTATTGTCCAAGAGCCACAATATCTTTGAAAAAATCATCGTATTAATTAAGATTGTATACCGTATGAGTTGCAAGACATACGCTAAATGAATTCCAATCTCATTAAAAATATGTTATTGCCCATGTTTGCTTACTAATAACTCTACTTGGCATGAAAATTGCCCCCGACACCATTTTAGCCTATTCGTATGTAAAATGAACTCCTGAATCCGAATCTGGCCCCCATCTTACCCTATCACCCACATTTTTCTTGATACGCCCCATCCCCCATTTTTATCATTGTTTGATAATTTTATACCCAACAGTTTGATTTTCGGAGGAACGATGATTATTTTAATCGTTAAATGTCTTCTTACCTGAGGAGCTACGAAGGTGGAAAGTTCTAAAACACGAACATTTGTAGTAAGGAGGATATTTGAGGTGATTTGTATACAGAAAAAAAAAAAAAAATTATAGAAACGAACAGTTTCTGTTTCTTCTTTTTTTCCGCAATATTTATCTTCTTTTTTACATATTCCAGCTTCCAGTTTGCCATTTTCTTACCAAAACACCCCCAAATACTAAGAATCATACAGTGAATTTGTTTTCAAAATGTTGCTGAGTGTAGTAAAGGTCTCAAAGCCCTCGCAAGAAAGGTTGACTGATTCACTGTACGACGTTTGCTTTCAATAACTCCCATGTTAAATGTTTTGGGAAGTAAAACATGAACAGTAAAATATCCTCCTTTGACACGTGTTAAAGGTCATTGTTCTTATTATTGTAGTCTTCAGTCGTTATCGACGTTTAGCACACGTTTTGTGATAAGCGAGTGAACATTATGGTGTTCTCGATGGTGGTGATATTGTGTGGTGGTTTTTAACAAGTTTCAAAGCAGGATATTTTATTGTTCATGTTTTACTGCACAAAACATTTAACGAGGGAGTTACTGAAAGCAAACTGGAAGATGGAATATGTAAAAAATAAGAGAAATATTACGAAAAAAAAAACTGATTATTTTTATTGATTTTTTTTTTCTCGAGGCACAAATCCCCTCCTTACTACAAATGTTCGTGTTTTAGAACTTTCTACCTCTGTAGTTCCTCAGGTTAGAAGACATTTAACGGTTAAAATAATCATTGTTTTTCTCCAAATCAAACTAATGGGTATGAAATTACCAAACAATGATAAAAATGGGGGAGGGGGCGTACCAAAAAAAAAAAAGATGGGGGATGGGGCAAAATGGGGCCAGGTTCGGATTCAAGAGGTCATTTTACATAAGAATCTGCAAGAATGGTATAAGATATTTATTTATTTATTAGTGCTAGAGGCCTATTTCAGTCGGTTCAGCGTTGTCGAATTTTTTTTACGTCACTCTTAATAGTGCTAAGGGCCTATTTTAGTCGGTTTATTGAATGGGGATTTATTGAATGAAGATTTTATAGATAATTTGATTACTCATAACGAAAGTTACAAGTTTTTAAAAAATATAAAAAATTCTCCCAAGGTACAAATTTGACATGAGTCCCCCCAAGGCACAACTTTGACATGAGTCCCACCCCCAAGGCACAACTTTGACATGAGTCCCCCCAAGGCACAACTTTGACATGAGTCCCCCCCAGGCCCAACTTTGACATGAGTCCCCCCCAAGGTACAACTTTGACATGAGTCCCTCCAAGGCACAACTTTGACATGAGTCCCCCCAGGCCCAACTTTGACGTAAGTCCCCCCAAGGCCCAACTTTGACATGAGTCCCCCCCCAAGGTACAACTTTGACATGAGTCCCCAAGGCACACCTTTGACACGAGTCCCCCCAAAGGCGCACCTCCCCCTCATTGGGAAAAAGAGAAAAAACGTTGTTTTGCGGCTATAAGACAGTTTGGACTTCCAACGTTATTTGTTACAGTATCTGCAGCTGAAACACATTGGTTTGATTTAATGAAAACTTTATCATGGAATTTAGATCGTCACAAAATAACTAAAGAAGAATTTGTCGATATTAACAAGTTTAGCAGTAGGCCTCTGGCACTAAATTAAAATCTGTCAGTGTCAGATTTTCATGTTTTAAATAATGAAATAATGTCGTGTCTGTATAATTTTTTTTTTATTTATTTATTTCAAACCAAAGTGTTTGTTACTATGTTGTTTATTAATGCTTCATTATTCGACTGATGTTTAATGTTCTTTCACTATTACCTACGATTATTATACTGACATCTATTTTAAACTTTTCAACATTAACCCCTTAACGTGCGCTGTCCTCGCTGCGAGGACGCAAAATTTAAGATCCAGCTGCAAAATTTCATCCCGAAAAGTTTTTAGCAAAAATTCACGTTTATAACATATCAGAAACAGCAGGTTTTTTAAACATTAAAATTTAAAATTTCTTTTAGTTTAATTTAGTTCATGAATTCCGGTGGAGTATAATTTAAATGTTTTAAATTGTTTTGCGCCGCAAAGGGTTAAAGAGCTTGGAATATATGAATGCTTAATGTGTGATTTTATCTGTATAAGAAAGGATTGTTATATTAATATTTTTTTTTTCTGTGGAGTTTTCAAAAATAATAAATAAACTTAAAATCATTAATTAATTTAAAGGTAAAGCAACATAACTCTTAATTTATGAGACAGTTAGTAATGCATTGTTACGAATTTATAAAAAAGAGTCGTTAATTTAGTGTCATCTAAAGAGGCTTAGTCAGGTTATAATATGTTGATTTTCAGTATTTCTAGCATGTTTTGCCTTTGAAATAGCTCATTTTCGTTTAAGAATCCGTTAAAAATCTTCACTAGGCAAATAATGACCTTGGCGACGAATTTGACGACTTTATCACTCCTTAGCGTTCTTCTTTCTTTTTGTTACTTTGGAGAAAAAATTCTTATTATTGATATATCGATTATCTAAGCTCTAATTCGAAATATATACGAGTTACCGAGTACATTCTGGACATCTACGATGCTGACCGCCAGTCAGTTTTACGTCAAGTTGCGTGACAAATAAGAGTTCCCTGATTGGGCTCTAAAATTGATAAGGCACAGCTTATTTACTGTCTGTTATGCTTATGGTACACTTTATGCTGTGATTTTTATCTTGAGCTTGATTTTTATTTAAGCTGTGTTTGCAATGAAATGAAAGTTGATACTTGGTTAACAAACTTGGAATTTTCTGGAAAATTCTGAAATAAACTTTTAAGCCTCTGCAAGACCTGTCATTCATTCACATACAAATCACGAATGTTGTGTACGCAAGGGAATTAAAGCAGTACATTTATAGAAGAAATCTGTTAGAGAGTACCACCGTGGGAATTCACCTCAAAAAGAAGATATTCTTCTCAGTATGGGAAAAGATACAATTAGAATCAGTCATCACTGATAACACGTGAAATGGTTGAAACAATTTCCATATTTGGTTGAGAGCCACGTAATGATGTCTGTGCAATTAGATTGATATTTGACTTATAAAGAGTTGTATTAAAACCCGCAGACATGCCAAGATTTTTACTTTATTCCATAGCTTCATTAGTAATCTCATTAATTGAGATATTTTTTTTTTTAAATCAGTATCACTTACATTTTTATGTTTCTTTTAAAAATGCGTTATTTAATAAGTGATTTTACGTATTCGAGAAAAAGTTATTTAAGTGACATCCATAACAATGGAGGCGGTAACTGCCAAATGCCGTATATACATACTCTAGATTTCATAAAGTGACAAACGCGAATTCCAAAAATCGTTTTTTAAAAGTAGTATACATACACATTAGGGATAACACGGACGCAGAACTCATACCACTATCAATGTAACAAAATTTTCTACTTCTTAAATCATAGGTATTATAGGTAGGGATGATTATTAAAGAAATACCAGTATGAATTCTATGCCCGTGTTCCATCACTGACATACGCATAGTTAGAAAAACGGGGCGGAACAAGTTTTTTTTTTTTTTTTTTTTTAGATATTTTTACATGACATGCAAGCATTGCGTTTAACAAGAAAATAATGCTATTACAAAAAAAAAAAAAAAAAAAAAAAAAAAAAAAAGGAAAAAAGGAAAGAAAAATAGAAAAGGAAAGAAAAACCATTCGATTCGCGTAGATTTATTAACACTTTCCTTCTGTACATAAACGTCGCATCGTTTAACCTACAATGTTTTTTTCCATCGTTATCACAGAACGTTGGAAAATGTTCAGGCAGAATGATGGAAAAACAAACAGACTAATTTACCTTTAAAATAAATTTGGAATGCGATAAAAATGCTTAAAACAAACGAAAATGCAATTCAAGCATGTTAGAATGACAGCCAATAATGTAACTAAATATTTTAATGCTGTCTATTAAATCTGATGTCGAAGCAGATATTCTATACAAAATATTACCTTAGTATATTAAATATAAATGTCAATACCGTTATGCTTTTCGTAGTAGAAAGTCATTTAAATATGATTTTTAAGAATTTTTCACCTAAAACGCAATATCTTGCCATTATTTTGGGTGTCTTTGTACACAAACCAGTGATACGGGGCATTTTAATGCTATTTTATATAAAGAATATATCATGGTAACTCGAACAACATAATCATTTTTATGAAATGCAGATAATATTTACCGACGTTAAAGGTAGGCAAGCGGGCAGATAGACAAACGGACAGTCAGATAGAGATACACTAATTTAAATCATATTTAATCTTAAAAATTGTTAGGAAGTGTTAAAAATTCTTAATGTAAATGAAAATGAGATTCTAGCAATGAGATTCTAGCAATGAGATTCTATAACAGACATTAATGTAAGAGAACATTTATGTTTGTCCCGTAAATTTTAAAGTACATGTTAAAATAAGAATTTTTTATACTATTTTTTTTTTCTTTTTTTAATGTATTAATTTATTTGTGTTTCAAATACCTCCGATTTTTTGTAGCAAAGATGAGAAGTGATAAAAGAAAAATAATTGAATAAAAATATTACTTAAGGAAAGGAATGTGTGTGAAAAAAAAATAAAAATAAAAATAAATTAAAAATAATAAGATATCTAAATTCTTAGCAGCATGTGCCTTCTATTTTCAAAGCTAAAGAAAGGACGTAATAATCTATCCCAGACGTGGACAACCCATTGTCCACGGGCCGCATGCGGAACGCCATGTAGTTTTCTGTGCGGCCTGCAACGATACTAACATGTTTAAAGTTTGAAAACTTTGGTTAAGAGATTGGAATTTAATAAATCCATTCTGACTTTTGAAAGTGAAAATATATTTCAACGATTTTGATAGATAAAGAATCACAATGAAGTAAAAATAATAAAAAATAAAAAATAAAATAAAATGAATAAATAAAACTTGTCCTATTACTCATTTTTTATGATATGATAGTTAATAATGTATCGTCACGACTTTTCACTATTCTATTGTTAATTTATGAATGAAAATAATTTAAATTCATGTATTCTGCTCCGTATCTTCACCCTATCCTCCCAGCAAAAAGAATATACATAAATGATTTATACACTAAAAATCACATACACACACACATATATATATATATGTATGTATATATATATATATATATATATATACACTACGCTGCGACTCGCCTGAATAAAATAGATTTCCTATAGATTTGCCAAGTGTTTTAGTTTGAACAGACCTGCTCTATCCTATCTTTTTTTTTTAATTATACGTTCGATAATTTATTAAAAATAATTTTTAGAACAACTGCCATCAATTTGAACGCAGTGACCCTCTTTAGAAATTTTGTAAAAGTCGTTTGTTTAACTTATACTCTTGCTTAAAAAATCGTGCTTAATTATCTGGCACAAAATGTTTGTTGCATATTTTCACATTTTACGAAAATTGTTTACAAATATTTGTATTTATATTAATAGTGAGCATTTTTTTAAATCCACTTTGCTTATACTTAAAAACAATTAAACCAATGGAATATCTTCTTCTTACCTTTTTATCTCTTTACTACATATTTTAATTTATTTAAACGTAATAATAAAGAAAACTCTGAAATTCTTTGTAAATTATGAAAGGTTGAGTATAAAAGAAAAAAATGACTTCTATTGCCAACAAAACTATAAAATTTAAATTTAAATTAATAAAATCTAAATTCAACAAGTTGTAATGAAATGTATGTTTAATGAGATATGTTGTTTTTTAGTATTTTTTTTTCCACAATAGATTAAATATATATGTTTCATGCAAGTGCTAAAAAATTTTATTTCTTATATATATATATATATATATATATATTTAATAGTAGTCCTTTGTTATTCATGCATAATGACAACTCTTTCAAACTTTCAACTTTGCTATTTCAAAGTAGTTATCCTCATCATATGGAATTGCAGGTTTTTTACCTTTTAACACTTTCGCGACCGCATGTTTTTGCCTTTCTCACAGTAAGGTCCGCCTGTGGGCGTTACTCTCCCAAGTTACAATTTTACAGAACAGAATTTACTGAATTCCCATTTATATTTCAAATGGGTGTACAATATAATCATACTTTCCCTAATCAAAGTATTTGTATCCATAGTATATTGATTGTACAAATATGAATATTGTTTATATTTTTAAGAAACAAATAACATATAAATTACAAAAGAAACGCTAACTGGTGGAGTTATATATTTTCAAATGATGTGGTCTACGTCTGCTGTCGCGACAGTGTTAATAAACGAAAAAACTTCGAAAGTATTGAAATAATAATGTTCAGAAATCGCAATAATAGGTAACGAAATATTCTTCAATAGGTGGTGTGGTTTGAGATGTTAGAAATATTAATTTCGAATTAAAAATTTATGCTAACCCGTTAGTAATCGCTATATACAGCGCCACCTGGTACAAAATGCGCACTTTCTAATCAACAATAGTTTTTAGAAGTGATATAATCGACGTTTCTGCGATTTTGCTTCGCCTTTTATATATATCAAATGCCACTTCTCGAAATATTTGGTGGCTATTGAATAAAAAGAATCTGGCAACACTGAAGGATGGGCAACAAATCGTCCAACTAGCGACTACTAACTGGTTAATAGTTTCTATTGATTTACAGGAAAAATTCTCTTTAAAAGAAGGTGTCCTATTCTCAATTGATGGATTCTGAGCAGTTACTATTTTAATATTATATATATATATATAAATTTGTATTATTATTTTGAACTTAAGTGCTACAACTTCTACATACTTGCCAAGCTAACTCGGAAGAGTGTTAGCATAGCTGTTCCCCACTTAATTTGTTCCCCACTTAATTTTTAAAGTAAAATCAATCTCTTCAAATATATTTTAAATTAAGTAAGAAGAAAAGTGTATAATAAAATTAAAATTAAAATTAAACAAAGAAAAGACTGGTGTGAAGAAATAGTCAGAAAGGAGCGAGACTAACAATCTTCCGGATTAGGTTGGCAAGTATGCATGTATATAAGAGGTAGTCAAAAGAGTGACTGCTGAAAACATTGCAGTCGTTATAACACAAGTATAACTTAACAAACTTACGTAATTAATTCTACAATAATATTTATAAATTTAATTTTTTCCAATTCATTTCATAAAATTGGTTTAAATCTTCATATTGTGTGAGTATGAAAATCTAGCATAGTGATGCTCTAATATATATATATATATATATATATATATACAAAGTGATTAAACGACAAAGGTACAAGCTTTGAGGAGAGGTAGGACACATAATTAGGACTCAGAACTGCATAAGAACCTATATCCCCAAACATCATTTTAACCCTTTACGGACCATGTGATTTCTAAGAGTTTTATAACAGAAAGCTCCGCTGACTGCCATTGATTGTGAATGGAGCACTATTTAGCAGAAAGGGTCTTTCCTTTAGCAGAAAGTATCTGTCTTTTACTGTTAATCCTAGTAAATAGATGATAAAAATATTGTTTCTGAATACTTCACACTGATCAAATAAATGCTTACATTGAAAATATTTTTTTTTAATGTACTGTAACACACAAAATGTAAAACTTACGCAGTAGGCGGAGTTTCAGGTACAAACAGTTACGGCTACAATGACAAAATTTCAAAAATGTTAAATATCAACACCTACTTTTTTTTTTTCGTTCGAATGAGATAACCATATAAAAAAAAAAGCATAAAAAGCGTTGGAACGGTACCTGCAGCACGAAAATCGCCAGCGCTAGGCAGTCTATAAAGAAAAGAGAAAACAACTGTGATTTGCTTACCACAGCAACGTTCCCAACTTTTTTAATTTATTCAGAAGCATCTTTAGCCCCGCCTTCATTTCGCACCAGAAATTTTGTAGATTATTTCTCATTAATACGTGACAAAGATTAAATAAGAAGAAAAATATGATTAAAATTTTTGATTAAAAATATGATTTATTTATTATAATGATTAAAAATCATTTTTCAAAATTTCCGGTATGAAAAAGAGGCGGGGCTAAAAATCCTCGTGAATAAATTATAAAAGTTGGAACGCTGCACCAGAGCACGACTTTCTTCTTTTTAATGACGTCACATTTCAGGCTGAGTCTTCGGCACTCACTAGAGTCTACTAATTCTGCTTCGAAATGAGAACAGACCATAGTATCCTTAATTTCTTGTAACGTTTCTGAATAAGGGCTCTAATTTCGTAGTTCGTCGTAAGGCATCGTCATGTCTGAAGTCATCGGACCGGGTGAAAAATAAGGCTTTGTGAAATGCGTGATGTGTACGTTGTTTTCTCGATCAGTAAACAATATGCTGCTTTCAGGGAAACAGCGTGGAGGAATTGTAAAGTTTTATTGCCTGAACATACAAAATGCCGCAAAGTCATTGCGTCTTTGGCTGTGTATCGCAGACACCATGGAAAATGCTGAAGCCCGTGTACTATAAAAGCTGTGCGTGACTTGATATGCATCTTTCAAGAAATTGGTTGCACATGTGATCGATCTCGGCCCAAACGACCTTCTGTTGCTGTAAGGACTGTTGCAGAAGTCCATCAGACGATAAGCAATATTCCCCGTAAAAGTGCACGCAATGTTTGACAGTTTCTGCAGCTGCCAAATTCTACGTTGCGCAAGATTCTGTGCTCTGTTCTCCAAGTGTTTCCGTATCGATTCCAACGTGTTCAAAAGGTAGAATCGTGTGATAACCAACTACGGATACATTTTGCGAACAAACGTCTTATCCAGTATGACGAGTATAACAGTTGTTCATCACGCATTCTACGGACAGACGGGGCTCACTTTTCGTTAAATAGGAACGACAATTCGAAATAAAGCATACCTTCGTCTTCTCCTCTCGTTTCGAGCCTAGAAAATGTGGGTTTTAGAATCGAAGACACAACGTGAAATGTGACGTCATTAAAAAAATGAAAGTCGAGCTCTGCTTGGCAAATCGCAATTTGTCTTTTCTTCTTAGTCTGTCTAGCGCTGGTGGTTTTTATGCTACAGGTTCCGTTTCAATGCTCCTTAAGCATTTTGTTTTGCTATGGAGTTTCTAATTAAAAAAAGTAGGTGTTCGCATTTGAAATTTTTGAAATTTTATCACTGTAATCGTAACTGTTAGAGTTTATTTATTTATTTATTTATTGTATATATATATATGATTCTTGAGAGCATTCCTCAAAATACCTTCCACCAAATTTTCATTCAATCTCTGTGAACGGTATGGTAGCCATTGGGATAGATTTTTATAATCACCGGGTAAATTCATATATATATATCATAGTTGCCAATATTTTAAATTATTTCTAAGCAATTTTAAATCTGCCTTTATTTCTCACCACTTTACTTTTTAAATATTTTTTTTTCTCATATATAACTACAGTAAAATAAGAAAAGAATACTCTTAAGAAAAAAAAAGTAGTGTGGAAGAAAGGTGGGGTTAATAATGCTCCGGAATAAATTAAAATGTTGAGAACTTTGATTTATATATAAAATTAGCTCTGTACGAATATGTTTTACGTATTAATGCTAAACAGACATTTAACTACTTCCAAATTCAAAATTATAAATATGATTCTGAAGTATAATTATTAACCACCAGAAAATAAAATTACTAAAATAAGAATAATCTATTTTCGTGGCGTGTACTAGCATATCACATTCTGGATCTGTGTATTAACGTCTCAAGAAACTGACGACTGAGAGTTGTCGTCTGAAATAAGTTCACTGAAGCGAACAAAAAGTTGTCTGGGTATTTTTGATTTTTTACAAATTTGTGCTTACTGCATACTTGCCAACCATCTCATTAATAGCCGTACAATTGTTAACGCCCCTTTTCTCACGCCACTATATTTTTAGAGTTATTCTCTCCAAATGTTCTTACGATTAAATAAGGCTAAAATTACTCTAAAGAATTATTAGTGTGAAAAAAAAAAGCGGGTACTAAAAATTGTTCGGTTCATAATGAGATGGTTGGCAAGTATGTTACTGTGTTTTCCTTTACTTCTCTATTGGGTAAAAAGTGAATGTGGACAGGACGACTATATGTGTTAAAGTTTAATTTTTATAAACCCCTTGAAGCCCAGTAGCACGTTTCTCAGAATTAGTAAAAAGACCAAACTTTACTGAAGGAAGTAAAGAAATTTCTCCCCAACTTATTTTCATGACATACGTCAAAGCGGTGGTACGTTTTCATTCACATAATCCTCTTCCGTTTTGTAGGTGAAATTTAGAAGGACTTCTTAACACTTTCGTGACCGCATGTTTTTGCCTATTTGACAGCATGAGTCGCCTGTGGGAGTTACTTTTTTCAAGCTACATCATTTCAGAATAAGGTTTCCTATCTGCATTTTATATTACATATGAATATACATAATAAATATGCATATTCTGATGAAAGTACTTGTATCCATAGCATTTTTATTGTACAAGTATGAAAAAAGATAATTTTCTTAATAAATGTAGAAACATACAAATTGATAAAGAAACGCCCACTGGTGGAGTTACAGATTCTCCACGTCACGTCAGCGGTCTCCAAAGTATTAAGGATGGTAGAGGGGAGAGGGAAATTCCAACCAAATAGTAAAAGTAATCCCTCTAAGCATTTATGTCTAGTATATTTATAACACCATTTGAAAAAAAAAACAGCTTCCTTAAACTAAAAAACTTCTATCTTATTTATTTATTTATTTTTTTAATGTAAGGATATGATGATTTTTTGAAAGATTTCAACTTGTGCATATGCATATTATAAGCAAAAATTACAGATGCTATCACAAATTTCAGTGATAGAGCCCCCCCTCCTTATTTCATTTCTTTCAAAATATCATATTTTTATGATTTTTTTTAAGGTAATTATTAAAGGTGATAATTAAATTCCTTATTCCGGAACCAATTGATGTTAATGGTTTATATAAATGTGAAAATATATATAACAGTTAAAAATAAGATTAAATTAATGTCAATATTCATGTGGATTTCAAGTTTAAATATATGCCTATGCAGGGCCCGTGTTCCATCCCTGGACTATGAGAAAAATTCATTTGAGGAAACAAAAAATACGTTTCAATTATAAGGCTTTTAAAATTCATTATTCGTTTAATAAATATAGGCAGCCTTCTATTTATTTCAGTTTAAAAAGTTTAAACGTTTTGGGATGTCCTGAAAACTGTTGGGCTGCTTGCAGAAAATGTCAGTTTTTATGTCTGTGTTATGTGACAAAAGTTTTGTGACTGCTCTTGTTCAAGAACTAATGCAGAGAATTTTATATAAATTTATATGGAGTTAAATTTGATATAAATTAAACCCTATCAATTGCTGAAAACGCTCTAGGCATTATAAAATATAAAACTAGAATGACTTACAGGGGTCGTACTATTTGCATTTTTTTCAGGACACTGTCAGGAATGAGAAGTTTCTTTCTTTATTGCTACCACTATTTGTATACAATAATATCAATTCTATTTATTCGCGACATATTACTTACAAAATGCCACAAGTATTTCTGCATATCATTTGCGGTGGCAAAAAAAAGTGAAAATTTCTCATCTCTGAGAGTGTCCTGAAAAAAGGGCGGAGAGTACAACCCCTAGATTTAACAAATAAGCATAATTAGTTTTACAATATTATTTACAAATTTAAATAATTCCAATTCGTTTCATAAAATAGGTTTAAATCTTCATAACGTATGAGTAAGAAAATATATCATAAGGATACTGTTTATATGTATATATATTATATATATATATATATATATATATATATATATATATCCATTATATTCTCCAACATATTAATTTATTGCTGAGCATTTTAAATCCTGTCTTCATTTTGCAGCACTTTAATTTTAGAATATATATATATATATATATACATATATACACACACACACACACACACACACACACATATATATATATATATATATATATATTCATTATATCACTACAGTAAATAAGAAAGAAATTCTCTAAAAAAAAAGAAAGAAAGAAAGAAAGAAAGAAAGAAAAAAGCAATGGTATGGAATAAAGGCGGAGATAAAAATGCTCCGAAATATTTTAAAACGTTGAGAACTTTGATATTTATATAAATGTAGTCCAAATTAAATGCATTCTATGAATATATTTTACATATTAATGCTAAACAGACCTGGACCTACTTTGAAAATAAAAATTATAAAATATGATAGTGAAAAATAATAATTATCCACCAAAAAATATGATCGACTAAATAAAAATAATCGATTTTCCCAAGAGTGGACTCGACTGGTTTCATTCTTATTTGTGGGTTATACACCGGAGATTATGGCACTGGTGGAAAAATCAGGGCGGAAATTTGGCTTGTCGCCACCTTGTATAGGGGCTTTATTAGTCATAAATACAGAAAACTTTCATATTACCTTCCTAAAATTTTTGAATTAAGATTACGTATATTTATCAATAATTTTGCCAGAAAATTTGAATAATAAAATTTAATTCTTTTTTCTTTAATTTCAGTTAAAAATGAAGGCTAATTAAATGTGCTTATTTTTAAAATAGAGATAGTTCTCGAAAACCAATATTTTTTTATTACATATCTCAATTTTTATACATAATAACATTAATAAATATTTTTAAATATTTTTTTTTTTAATAAGTCAAAAATAAATAAACAAAATAAGTATATAGAGAGTGTGACTTTTACATAATGATTTTTTATCATCAAATCTTAACTAAAAAAATTGATACTTGTAAAATATGATTGAGAAAAATATTTTGTGCAATAATATGCCAAATTTTATTCGGTAAAATATCAACATGCATTTCGAAATGCTCAGTATATTACATTTAAAAATTTCATTTAATATATATATATGTATATATTGAAGTTTACTTTAATAGTAATAATAATAACACAGTCGAATCTCGTTAATTTTTTATTACCCTCTCAAGGGGAATAAAAAAATTGTTCAAGTTATCAATAACTCAGAAACATCTTCATTTTGACGATTGTAGAAACAGTTCATGTTAAAAGTAATTCACGTAAAACGCATTGAAGTTCGGCTGTATTAATAAAAGCTTTAGTAGATAATTTATGTATTTATGATTCTCCGATCCATCAATCCATTCATTAAAAGAAAATGATATTTATTCATTGACTATTATTATCATCAATAATCTTCTTCATCATTCATTAAAAAAAAATTACTTTTTTCTAATAATGTTTAGTATATGCATTAAGAAAAAGTTTTATTGTTTTAGTTCTATGCATTCAATGTTTCAAAAACTGATCAATAGTAATGTCTTTAAAATCATTAGAAGAAAGTAATAGGGGAGCGTGGGGGTAGTTGTCACAGGGGTAAGAAGTAACACGCAATTTTCGAAATAGTTTGTAACATTTGCGATTAAATATTTTTATAAACATAATTCTTAAGACGCGCTTTACAATGTAAGCGCAATCGGTGCTCCGCAAAAATGGTTAATGACAGGCAGCCAAAAAAAGAAAGCAGCCAAAAAAAAAAAGGATTGATATCAAATTTCGCCGCCGCTGTCATTCCCGGGAACTGTTAATGAGGATCTTCCAATAACACTGCATGTATCTCTCTAATAAATCCTAATCTCTTTCAATACTCTTGTTATCAGTGTTAGTTTTTTCGCTGCATTATAAAGTTATAATTTAAAGTATTTTTACGGCGGGGTGCGTAATAATATTTTAATCTTTACTAACTAATTTTTTTATTAATTAAAACGTGTACATAGAGGACGCACCCCGCAGTAAAAATACTTTAAGTTATAACTTTATAATGCAGCCAAAAAGCTAACACAGATAACTAGAATATTGAAAGAGATTAGGGTTTATTAGAAAGATACATGCAGTGTTATTGGCAGATCTCCATTAAGCTAGCCATTCAGTTTCCGGGATTGAATAGCGGCGGCGAAATTTGATATCAATCCTTTCTTTTTGGCTGCTTAAAAAAGGTAAGCGTTTTTGCTAGGAGGGGTGACTTTTACAATAATGTTGATTTTTATGAGATATATATGTTTTGAGCAATTACCCAAGAAGAAGAATGTTAATATAAAACAAGAAAACAATGGTTGCTTATCATAATTTTGAATGTTCCTTCAGCAACAAACTTTCTATAAACTTAATTATAAAGAAGTTGGCAAGATAAAGATAGAGGAATATATTGATAAATGGCACTGCTGT
The DNA here is from genome assembly GCA_963930645.1 of Salticus scenicus. Classification (NCBI taxonomy): domain Eukaryota; kingdom Metazoa; phylum Arthropoda; class Arachnida; order Araneae; family Salticidae; genus Salticus; species Salticus scenicus. Next base: position 208,858,580 of record OZ005659.1, on the reverse strand, counting down.
ACAGAAGAGTTTGTGTTTGTGTTTCAAAATATCCATTTGATATAAACAATGATACTGCGATTCTTTTCAAACTCTGGCAGAAATTTTTATTTAAGTCACATTCGGGCTTCAGGTTCTGAGAGTGACTTAGAAAGTTTGGACTTCATCATAATTTTGATCAAATATTCGTTTAAAAAAAAAATCCTTAATCACTTAATCACATAACTGATATTATTAAAAAAATCGGAGAAAATCCTTTTGTAAAAACACATTACATATGTATTACTTACAAACATTGAATAAACACCATAAAATGCAATAAACTCGCAACAATTGTTTCGGGTCGAAAAAACACATGGCTCTTCATCAGGCGAATAAAGTAAGCACGAGTGCTGCAGTCAGAGCGGCAGTTTTGACTGCAGCACTCGTGCTTACTTTATTCGCCTGATGAAGAGCCATGTGTTTTTTCGACCCGAAACAATTGTTGCGAGTTTATTGCATTTTATGGTGTTTATTCAAAATTTTTAAGTAACATTTTTACAACGCCAGCTTGTTTATGCTTCTTTATTAAACATTACATAAGTATATACATATATATATATTAAATATAAGTATTTGAAGTGAAAATAAAATGTGCTTTTGAAGCTGCCAATGGAAAATACAAGTAATTGCCTAATTAAATAAACAGTTTGGGTTTGAATAAAATTTATTAAATTCTAATAAATCTCAATAATAAATAACTGATAATTCGTCTAAATTTGTAACTGGGGATCCTTTCAAGGAACTCAATAAATTTTCATTCGCTTAAAATATTTAAAATTCAGTAATTTAAAAAAAAAAAAAAAAAAAGGGGAAGAAGAAGGAGAAGACCTCGTAGTGCATGTCGTTTATCTATAGTGTCGTAGTCACATAGTGCATTCCATATTTTTTATTAATTGATTAAAAAAAAAATTGATTTAATAAAATATACGGAAAAAAATATATATATTCTTTAAACATCAGCACTGCCGACTGTGATTTTATGTTCGCAAAGTATGCTTAAAAATAAAACAAATTGAAAAAAAAGTTTAAAAATTTGAAAATCAAAAGAATTTTGATAAAAAGCATCCTTATGCAGGGATGCCAAGTTATTATGGATTGTCCGTAATCTTTATACCGGTAATTGTTTTTAATGTATTGTTTTATAATAAATATCCGCACTTTAATAGGATAAGTTTTTCTTTATTGTGATATGAAATTGGTTTTTCGTTAGTAGTAACTTGGCATCTCAGCTTATGTGGTCCGAGTCGTATTTTATACGATTTTTCAGTCACTGGCAGACAAATCCCATTTCTTTCTATGTATAAATTTGTTAAGCGAATTACTCATTACCCCCCCCCCTCCTTTTTTTTTTTTTTTTTTTTTTTTTTTTGTTCCGAAAACTTACAAACGTTAAATCAAGTATGTTTTTTTTCCCAAAAACCTATATTGATACAGATTAACGCTTTATTTTAAAGAAAATATGAAATACAAATAACATAAATATAATTAAAAAAACGTGTTTAAAATTTTCCTCTTTTTTACTTCAAAATGGTGTATTTAAAATTAAAGAAATAAATTAAGAAAAACAAAAATAATTTATTTCATGAAAACAGAATAAAAAAATTGGTTAAGAAACATTTATAACATTTTCTTCTATACAATAAAACAAGATTTGCCTGGTGGCAGTGATATGTGTAGAATCTCAGAGAGCTACAGAACGCACACAGACACCTTACTCATATCGAAAACTCAACCTTTACACTTACACATGCATAGCAATCGTTAAAAATTACTATAGCTTTATAGCTTTACACGGTATCGCGTCATAACATCGCCGGAAAAAACATCGCACTTCACAACATAGACGTCAAAACATCTCCGCGAAAACGTCGCCGTGCCAAAAACATCGCTGACTGAAACATCGCCAATGAATAAGTTTTATTTCTACATATAATAAAAAGGATCTATTTTTGTGTTTATGTCGATCGCTTTGTGGACAAACGGATGCGTGCAAAAATATACAAAATTTACATGGAGGTACCCTTATTATGCCCATTTGACCCCTCATTATGCATCTCGGAGTTTGTTTTCATTTTTTTTCATTAAAGTTATGAGAATTATTAAAGTATGAAATTTGACGTCGTTCTGTTTTTTTTTTTTCCGGCGATGTTATGATGCAGTACATCTTGCCAATTATCTCTCACAGACGATTTTCTTTCAATAACTGACATCTTGTCTGGAATAAAAGATAATTACATTATATTCTTTAAGGCATTGGTGTAAAATTAAGAACGCCGTAAATACCATAGAATTGTTCCCATTTTTTATAGAATTTGTAAATCTGGCTATCTCTATGAATTGACGAAACGCTGTAAAAATCAAGTTTCTAACTTAAAAATTGCAGATATTACAATTTAAATATCTAACTTTGAAGTTTTTGCGTAGCCATTCTTTCTAAATACCAGACAGTAAATCGAAATTTTCATTACTAAACTTAACATTAAATGAAATGTGTGTATATATATATATATATATATATATATATATATAATAGATAAATGAAAACTCTGATTTATTTATTTTGTAATTTTTGTTTATATGATTGTCATCTATAATTTTCTGTCATATTTTTTACTTAAATCATAATGCCATAAAGCATTTTTACTTAAAGCATAAAGCATAGCAAATTAACAGTTAACTGTGATTGACTGTTATTTTTTGAATTTTATGGACTTTTTACTTTTATCCCCATACGTATAGGAAGAAAGTATAGGATTTGTAAAAACTTTCCATTTCTGATTTTCGATGAATTTACATGTTTTGAAATGTCAATAACAAGATTCGGCTAAATGTAGGAAATATGTGTCTGTATGTTTTAGCAAAACATTATGGATACTGTATCACCCGAAACAATAGTCTGAATTTAACCGAATTTAATATTTGGTTGAAAGTTAAATTGGCACTGATTGTTTTTTCAGATATATCACGCAACAGGTGGCGCAGCTATGTTACTGAAAAGCTATAGCTCAGCTTCTATAGTGTACCACGCTTAGTGAATGAATTGAGTATTGTGTAAGACTGCTGATTTAATTTGAGGCATAACGACTGACAGGTGGCGCTGATATGCTACAATCAAATCAAGTTTAAAGGAATGCATATTAAAATGGTATACCTCAACTTCTATAGTGAATAAATACACAACACTTGATGTTTGAGATGAATATTATGTAAAACTATGCTGATTTAATTTGGCTGCATAATAGACGATAGATGATACGGTTGTGCCGTAATATTTCTTGTTTGCGAGAAAACTGTATTTCTGCTTCTATGATATATAAACGTGATGAACTTAGTGTATTAAATACATATTATGAAAAAACATGCTTACTGGATTTTCATATATATTTCAACCAGAAGGTGGCGCTACTATCAATTTCTGCGATTTCTCAGTTGCCTATATATATCTCAGCAACTATTGGTGAAAATTGTACCAAACTGTTTATGTAAAATGTTAATTCTGAGAAACTATGTTGATTAAATCTTTATGCATGTTAAACGTAATTGACGCTTTTATATAAAATGGCACAGAATAAGTTTTGAGATGGCTATACTTAACTTTCTTATATATATATTTATATATTGTTCGTAGAAATTCTCGTATTCTAGTTTTTGATAATTTTACACATTTTGCAATGTTCTGAAAATGATTCGCCCATTTTTAGATATCTGTCTGTGGTGTTTGTAACATGATAGCAATCTTTGTATCTCCAGAATTAAAACACGAAATTTTAACGAAGCTTGATATTTGGTTGGACCGTGACATAATTGTTTCTGATTGGCTTTGAGATATATCGTGTTATATGTAGCGCTGTTTGGCTGCCATTTTCTTCATATAAAGGAAGGCTATAGCTTAGCTTTTATGGTATACAAACGCAACAAACTTGGTATATGAGATAAGTATTATGTAAAACTATATAGATTCAACTTCTGTGCATATCAGCCGTGCTGCTGTGCTGCAATTTAATTCCGTTTATGAGAAGGCAATATTTCATTTTCTATAATATTTAAATGCACTAATTTTCGTATGGGTGGCGAAATATACGAAAAACTATACTGATTCAGAATTCAGATTAAGTGCTTATCGCTGCAGGTGGCGCCGCTACGATTCAGTTTAATTTCGTTCACAGAAAGGCTATATCTCAGTTTCTATATTATATAAATGCACGAAATTGGTATGCGATAAATAAATTATTCAAATTTGCCGATTCATTTTGGGTCCATATCGCCAGGTGATGATAACTTTTAATTTCTGCAAATTTCCAAATGGTTGTAACTCAGCATCTATTTGAAAAATTTGCACCAAATTTCATAAGCAAAATGTTAATAGAGAGAAAAGTAACAGCAGCGCCACCTTTTGGCCAACATGCACCTAAATCCAATCAGTGTAGTATTTCGTAATATATATATCATATACCACGTTTCGTTTTTTAAAATATAAATTATAATTGAAGAGAAAATAATGCAGCATATCAGCGCCATCTGACGACCGATGTGCACCGAAATTCAATCAGTTTAGTTTTGCATATACATCTCATGTACCAAGTTTGGTATGCATTTATATATAATAAAAGTTTAGTATGCATTTATATATAATAAAAGTTTAGATACTGCACTCTCGTAAAAGGTATTAAGATACAAAACAGAAGCGCCACTTATCGGCTAATTTGTATTCAAATTTAATTTGTATAGTTTTACACAGCATACATACCATATGTCAAATTTAATGCATTTATCTATATATATAAAAGAGTATGCTATATAAGATGAAATATACATTTTTTTAAAGTAAGGGAATCATAACTTAACAGCGCCACCTTTTGGGCGATATATCCTAAAAGCTAATCAACATCAATTTAAGACAAGGGTTTTACTAAATATCAAGTTTACTTAAATTCCGTCCACTTGTTCGTACGATAAAGCGCCTATAAAATTTTGGTAACACACACAGAGACACACCTGCATTTTTTTAAAATGGTCAAAACATATTCAGGATATCTAAAAACATATAAATCCATTGTAAAATGACCATTGAAAATTTTCACAAATCCAATGTTTTATTTTTTTAGCGTACAAAAAAAAAACTAATGAAAAATGTGTTAGAAATAGTTTTGGCGTGGCATTAAATCATCACACATTAATTTTTAATCTTTAGATCCAAATTGGAAAATATATATATATATATATATATATATATATATATATATATATATATATATATATTTCGGTAAAATATCTATTCCATTGTCAAGTCAAATCAATATAAAAATGTTTGCTTCGCTATATTTTTGCGGGCGATGTTTTGACGTAGGCCCCTTTACACATATTTAAAACCATTTAATCGTAATTTTAGTTTTTTTTATCAATTTCATTTTGAATTGATTACTTATTCATATTTTTCTTTAAATATGTATAGTTACTTGTATAGCCTCCAATGTATTATTATTACTTTCGTAATTTAGATATTTAAAAATATTTCCAAAAATCTTTCTGGAAAACCCACAACCTCATCTAATCCGTCTAAAATTGATGAATCATATTGCTTAATTTTAATTATTTTTGCATAATAAATGTGGATTTTATGCTGTGATTTGTATTTATCGGATATAAATAATATTGTGCATTTCTTTCGTTAATAGATTTTGAAAGGTAAATAACTTTAAAAGAACAAATGCTCAACATTCTTTTAGAGTAATTTTTTCTTATTTTATCATAGTTGTATATTGGTGAAAAATACTCTAAATTAAAGTGAGGCTAAATAGAGTCGGGGCTAAAAATTTTCAAAAAAAAAAAGCAAGTATGCTTTAAGAAAATAATATGATAGAAATTACATAATTTAAGGTTTATAGAAATCATAAAGTAATGAGCTATAAAATGATTAACAGAATGATTAAAATTGAGATTGAAATAGATTTAAAAGAACTGTTAATTTATTTTTTAATGGATACAGGTATTTTAAAAAGTAAGCACCACCTTACTGCGTTTCCAAAAACAAGCAAAATTGCAAACCTAATCCGAAGTACTGCGAGTACAGCCCCTTTTTCCACATCAAACTTTTTTTAGAGTATTTTTCGTCTTAATTAATCGTAAAAACATTTGAAGTTACTTACTGTAAAAATTAAGTGTGGCTGAAAAATGGACGGTACGAACAATTCCCCGATTAGGTAGGCAGCTCTGAACGTGACATTCAACTTGAGGTGCATAAATCCTACAAAAAAAAAAAAAAAAAAAAAAAAAGTGAATGAAATTAGAAATATATATATATATAGAGAGAGAGAGCTGTGAAAAACAAGGAAGAGTTATTTTATAATTAACGCATCATAGTTCATGCACTCCTTGAATTTTGTTAAATTTTTGCACTAGTATTATTATTTAGCTAATTTTGATATTAAAAAAACCTTAAAACTTAAAAGGAAATACATTGCAGAAAAAATGCTAGTGGGACAGTCTTGAAAAAAGGCGTGACCGTACGAATCTTGCATACCCAAATCGGATATATTCCTGTCTTGTAAAATAAACTCCACCTTTGATCTTCTTTCTTTTCTAAAATATTACAATACAAAACACAATCCTTGTTTATACTCGTGTTTAAACCATTAAATTTAGTCTTCAGCAATGAGTTTGGTATATATCACTTGCATTTACGAGTACCAACGTCAAATATAGAGTGAAATATAAGTGTGAAAAATACTTTTATTATTATTTTTTTTTTTTACGCGATACGGATGGCGGAGCTTGTTCCTTAAGAATTCCTTCAGAATCTCTCACCAATCAGGATGTAAAGATATATTTTTTTATAACTCGAAAATTAATGATAGGAAAGAACTGTAAACATGGAATCTAATGTTTCTGTTGATACTCATTCACTTCGTGTATAAATCAATAGAGGTATTAAATCGTAAGTTTCTGAAATATAATTTTATTAATAAATTTCATAATTAAAATATACTTTAAAATCGAAAATATCTTTTGAATATGATTGAGTTATTTTCTTCTAACGCCTGAAGGAAAGAATATTAAGTTTAATAATTTTTTAGGATGATGTAATTTAAAGTCTCTCAGATTCATTTAATATTAGCATCCTCAAATTTTGACATCTTATAAATCTATGAAAAGTTGAGTTAGTTCTATAAATTACGCCATTTTTCGGGATTATTAGATACAAATAGGTGTCTTTCTTTCTTTCTTCTTTTTCTTCCTTTCCCTTAATATTTATTTTTTATTTATTTATTTATTTATTTATATTTGCGGAATTGTACATTTTGTTTCAAGTAAATTTCGTTATTTTTTTTCTTTAATTTCAGAAATATCTACCCTACCTCAAAAACGAAAAAAAAAAAAAATTGTCTACCAAAAAGTATAATCCATAAAAAAATACTGGATTTAGGTGTGGGTAGTTAGTTTTTACTTGGCATATTTCTGTGTAAAACGTCACTTTTCTCGAGAATGTTGGCTGGACATGCGCCGTGAGTGAAATAAAATAAGATTCTTCGAGCAAGTCAGCAGCAGAACCCTAGTAATGATTGTTAGTTTATCATACAATACTTTTCTTATGAAGTTGTTTAAAAATTATAAAAACTAAATTTCCTTTATTCTTTTCTTTTTTTTTTTTTTTTTTTTTCCTTTTTTAATTTTGACTAGAATGACATATTTATGGTAATTTTTTAATTATTATGTTGATCAAATCAGCAAGAAAAAAGGTTTGATATGTGTATTTCTTTTTATATTACATAGTGATAAATGTTATTAATTACAAAAAAAAAAAAAAAAAAAAAAAAAAAAAGAAAAAAAAAAGAAACTATTGTTAATTAAATGTGGAAGAATTTAAATAACACATAGCTGCCAACTGTTAGGATTTTTTTTTTTTTTTTTTTTTTTTTTTAATTATTAACCTCCTTTATTTTCTAATGATACTTTACAATACTATTAATTTTAGGCAATTACTGCAGAATTCATGTAAAATTTCTGTAGAAAATTAGAGTTAATAATTTTTCCTGGAAAAATAGAAGCTTCGGAAGCAATATGTTTTACATATTATACATCATTTACATAGACACACATACATATATATTTCATGCTTATTTATTATGTCACTCCAATTTATTTTTGAAAGTGTCAGAATTCATTATATTGTTTTGATTTCGATAACAAAATTAGTGATATTCACCTCTTCTTATGAATGCACCGAAAGCTACATCCTCAATAAGTGATATTTTTTAGACCGACCGATACGAAATTTGTAGCATTGCAAACTTCATGTAAATTAAAACACAACCACTAATTTTTGCATAGTCAATACTTTACTTCCTAATTTGCTGCATACAAAAGTAATAAGTAATGCTATTGCAAAGTTTTTGTAATATGCAACCATTCAACTTCGAAATTAACAAGTAAAATATCTCGGTCTTTTTCAATTCACACTGATAATTAAAAACAAGAATGCACGTTTCCTTTTTAATATGGATTTAAAACTCTATTACAATAAAATGCATCCCCTTCTCCCTCTCCCCCCACTAAAATCTTATAGAATAAAACAATCGTCAGAAATAATTCACTTTTATACTTTCTTTTTATAAATAATACAATTATTATTATTAAAATTGTGTGTGTTTTCTCAAAAAAGTTATGCGCACTCCCATTAAAGGTTTATAATATTGATGTAAATTTGAAATTATTGAAATTATACGATGGGAGGCTGAAATGTTTCTTGATTTACCTTCTTCCAATAAAAAAAAAAAAAAAAAAGAATAAATTAGACGGCAGATCAAAGCTGAATATTTTGATACGTAACTGTACAAATATCAAGTCATTCTGCTTTTTACAACATTTATTTTCTTTCTTGTGTCGTAATGTTCGAAAAATGATCAGAAAATCGAACGAGTTGAATTATCCGAAGCCATTTTGGCTCATTTTGAAGCTTCACAGGACTTTCTGACTAGGTTAATGAGAGAAAAACAAAAGTGTATGCGTATGCACATTTTGGATAATTAAATAAAAGATCAATGAAAAGAATGATGCCCCAGGCTTCCCTACGCTGGAAAGAGATCCGCATCCAGAAATAGGCTGAAAAATCATGGAACAAAATTGGGATTCCACTGTTGAACTTCTTACTTCAGGTTTTCAGTAAAACTAGAGAGTATTATGCTAAAATTCTAGGCCAAGTAAAAGAAGGCATTAAGAATAAACGCCAGACAAAGAGGATCACAGGAATCTTCTTATTCCTAAACATTGCATCTCTGCACACTTCGAGCTGAATTATCATCTTGGGTTTCCAGTTGGTTCACCATCCTCCCTATTCACCTGATCTACCTTCTTTTGATTATTTTTTGTTTCATAAACGCTTGAAGGAGCAACTTTTCGAAGATATGATGCTGTTGAAAGTTGGTTTGAGGGACAACGAAATGCATTTTATTTTAATCGTCTGCAAATGTTAGAACAACTTTGTAAAAAGTGCATCGGTCTCCAATAACACTATGTTGATTAAATATAAAATTTCAAAACTCTGACACTTTTATTTTTGAACAAATCTGGTAACTTTTTAGCCTTCCTCTTATAATTAAAAAACAGCAACATATAAATAAAGCCGTTTTGTAAATAATTGTGTGAAATAAAACAGATAATATATTTTACGATGTTACCTTTAATAAAATGTTTTTAACTTAAGATAAATAAATTCTTTTAATGCACTATTCGGTAAGAAGCCTAAAGATTTATAATAATCCATCACTAACGTCATATTGGTACATCGGTTGTAAGCAGCGTTCTTAGGCCGTTTATACTTTGAAATGAGTAAGCCTAGGTGGGAAGCGTTATTCTACCCCGTTTTCGCACATTTTTTTTTTTTTTTTTTTTTTTTTTTTTTGTTTTGTTTCATCATCATGTTTATAATCTTTCCGAATATTTTAACACTTTTCTTTCGAAATAGTTAACTTCGTCCTAATGAATTGTAGAATTTTTCTCTTTATATAAATGAAAAATGTTTAATCCAGAATAGTGATGATAAAAAATCGGTGAATTTGGTAGCTATAAAGTTTAATTCTATGAAAGGATGGTAATTCGGTAATATTAATATGGAATAAAAAACTGTGTATTACTGTTTTTTGGAAGTAAACTGGCAAGAAAATTTTTGTTCAAAGTAAGGTGTCCCCAAACATTATCTCATCAGGTTAACCTACCAAATGTATAAATTCAAATCTAAAATAATATAACAAATTTGCTTTGCACCTATTATTTTCATTATCTTTATTGAAAGTTTCTTGATGCAACCATGTAAAAATTCTATATCAATATTCAATATATAATATAAATGTATATACATCTCTTAATTTTGTTTCATGTAAATTTTAATATATATTTTTATGGATCATAAAAATCTAACATTTGAAGTAAAATAAAGAAATAAATACCAGAAATAAAATTCAGAAAATGATATTAGTTTTTACATGTGGTACCACTATTCAGCGCTCTGCGTCCGACTTGGTTCTCCTTGTGATTATCCTTTTACTTTTGGATTAATCGTCTACAAATGTAATTAGAGTTCAATTAGCTGAAATATACATTTGCATGCTTCCAAACCTTCCTAAAACTTTAAAATCATTTTACTATATTCTCCCCACAATATTAAAAAAATACTTCGTTAGTTTATCATTGAAATATATAAGAAAATTTTCTGAGCAGAGCTAGTGGTGCCACTACAATAAAAGGAAAGAAAATTTTTAGGAACTCTGTGAGCAGAACACTACAAAAAGACAGGTTTGAGAAAATGCAGAACCAAACATTTTACGGCGTATTAATAATTTCGCGACCGCTGACGGTAATTCACGTCATTTGAAAACATTTAACTCCACCTGTAGGCGTTACTTTAGGTTACATATGTTACATAAATCTAGCAATTTTCCCAATATTCCCCTTTGTATACTATCGGTACACAATGGATACAAATATTTTGATTAGGAAGACTATAACTGTAATGTATATTCATTTATATTATAAATATTGATACAGAAAACATTGATTTAAAATAATGTAATATACAATAACAGCGCCCACAGGAGGAGCTTACTGTCAGAAAGACAAAAACATGCGGTCGCGTAAGGGTTAATTAGAATGTCGGCAAGCAAGAATGTAGATTCTAACAGGTAAATTTAAATGATAATTTTTATGCAGATTTTTTTTTTTTTTTTTTAATGATCGAAGATTAGTGAAATCTTGAGTTACTTTATACAATATTGGTTTTCAATTTCCTTTTTGTAAAAACCCTATTTTGTTTACATTTAATAATTAAACTATTCTTTGGCTTTCGTTTACATATTATATACACTTTATTTTTTGATATAATATTAGGGGAGCGTGAGGCTGCTTGTTACAGTTTTTAGAAAATTAAATGTATTTTGAAATGTATTTACATTTTCCTGTTCATAATTGCGGTTTTCCATGGCATACATATTCATCTATCATATTCACATAAAAATAAATTCTTGTTAATTTTGATAATTTTACTACAAAAAATATTTTTTCCAAATTATTTGCTTGTTACAATTTCCCCTCATTTAAGCAAATTGTAACACATATGGGGCAGATTCTGAAAGTTATGAGGGAAATACTAATAATAAAAAACTACAATATTTCAAAACGTTTTTGCTAGCAATCATTTATTAATTTACTTTTAAAAAAGACAATAAATAAGTAATATTAAATTATATTTTCTTAGTATAGTAACAATGAATTATGTCAAATGAGTTGTAGTAAAATGAAGAGAAAATTAAGTATCTAATCAATATAGAAGTCACTCTTTGTCAGCACTGAAGTTAATACTTTCGCGACCGCATGTTTTTCTCCATTCAGAGCCAGCCTGATTAAGGGAGAAGCACACAATATTTATACTTACACCGTTATTTTTTAACAGATACTTTCCTCCTATAATGAACACAAAATTCTCATTAAAAATTATTTTAAAAGAATTCTGGTGTCTAATAACGGTGAGTAAATTGGATTGTTTTACACCGTTTATTTTTTATAAAAAATATTTCCTCGTCAAAGCGTGGAATTTCTACGACATGAAGTAAAAAATAATTGTAAAAATATTCCGGTGAGAGCGAAGATAATGTGTGCTTCCCCCTTAATAAGGCTCTGTCTCCTTTTGACAATTACCTCCGCCTATGAGCGTTATTTTTGTATATTACATTATTTAAAATTGATGTTTTCTATATTCATATTTAAAATATAAATGATATACATTACAGTTATACTCATTGTAATCAAAGTATTTGTATCCATAATACATTGATAGAATAAATGTGAATATTAGGTATATTTTTAAGCGATAATGTAACCTATGTAATTCAAAGACACGCCCACTGGCGGAGTTACAGATTTTCAAATGACGAGAATTCACGTCAACGTTCGCGAAATGTTAATACAAAACAAAGATATATTGTTTTGTTCCCGCTCACACATTTAGTTTGTTCCTAGATTTTGGAAATTAAGTATTATACCCATTCTTCTGCCTTAAGAAAGAGGTGACAGGGATCATAGTCCCCGCCTCTTTTTTTTTTTTTTTTTTTTCTTTTTTTCTTATGACACTTTAAGGGATGAGAAAATTCTGCCTGTTTCGACACCACTTTTTTTCAAAGAATTTTTAATTTTAATTTTAATGGATTATACTGTGATTAAACAGGATAGAAATTATTGTACAAAAATAGCGGTAACAAAAAAGACAATTTTTTTTTCTGGTGTTTATGTCTAATATTTGTACCTATCTCGAAAATTTCTGCTGTAGCCAAATCAAATATGACCTTCTGAAGTACTTTCAGATTTCTTTTTCGAGTTCCTCATTATAAAACAAGAAAAAACGAAATTCACAGAAAAAAAAAAAAAAAAAAAAAAAAAAAAAAAAAACATAGAATAAATAATTTTCTTGTTAACACTTTAAACAGAATGTCTAATTATACGAATGTTATAACCCCCAATATTTTGTTTCAACTTCTCCCTTCGAATAATTTCAAACACTTTTTTTTTATTTATTTATTAAAAAATATATATATAATGATTTATACAAAAAAAAAAAAAATAAATAAATAAATAAATAAAAAAAATAAACATGCATTTTATAATGTAACACATAGAAAAAATAAATAGCCCTAAATATTTATTTAAAATATAAATTAGCATACCTTTATCAAAATTTACGCAATATGTTTTTTCAACTAACTAGTTTAAACGAAGCACGTGTCTAGAACCTCTCATTAATCATTTTTGCGGAACACTGATTGTACTTACATAATAAAGCGTGTCATATGAATTATGTCTGTTGGAATATTTAATTAAAAATGTTACAATCTATTTCGCAAATTGCGAGTTATTTCTTAACCTTCTTACAATTAGCCCAACTCTCGCCTACATAATTTTATCTTTTTTTAATTTTAACAAATCAGTCAGAAAATGTACAGTTTATACATATTTTACAAGATTTCATAATTAATAATCCGTAACATTGTTAATAACTGCCCCTTTTTCTGGATTCTTTTATTTTTACAGTAATTGTTACCAGATGTAAATGCGTTTCAACAAGGGGAAAAAAATCACGTACTAAGAATTTTAGGGAGTATTAATTAGAATGTTGCCAGCTAAGAATATGAGTTCTGTCATAGGTAAATTTGGATACTAGAATTTTTACATAGTAATTTTTCTAAACAAATATCAACCATTAGTCAAGTCAAAATTAATGTATAAAATATTGGTATTGTAATTTCTCTTTGTGAGAACTCCGTTTGTAATAATAATTAAACTATTGCATTATAAACAGTTATTCTAACATTCTAAACAGATATAACATTGCTCTTCTACATATTAAACATACTATTTTTTTTTCGAATAGTATTATATATATATTTAATCACACCAGCTAGAAAAAGGTACAGTTTATACATTTCTTACAAAATTTTCTAGCGTCAAATGGAGTCAAATTTTCATGCAGGGTGTCTAGAGTCAAATATTTTTTCCTGATTGTTCTACCAGTATATTTATACAATAATATTTTACTTAATTAATTCTGCATATTTAACACTAAAAATACCGAAAGAATGATACTGATTGAAGAATCAGGGAAACATTTTCGACTGTCGACACCCTGTATGGAACTTGTGTAAAATGAATGCAACATACTTTCATTGGTACTCGAAAAGTTGTTCATTAGAAATTTCCCTTTTTGTGAATGTTATGATAAAATATCTCATTTATATTTATACTCAAAAAAAAAAAAAAAAAAAAGAACTAGGAAAATTATTATTGAATACTTACTACAAAAATTTATGAACTTTATTGTTATTATTATATTTGCATAAATAAGAATAAGTGCCATAAAAACATGTGTTTTCAAAATTATAGCTCTTTCTTAAATTAGGTTTCCTGTTAAAATAATATTTTAACTCCTATAGGCGTTATGTTGCCGCCACTTGCTATTCTTTGTATCCTATGAAAATATATATATATATATATATACAGTCAGTCAAATAATTAACTGTACACGAAACCTTTCTCAGAATGCCAAAGAATGCGTTTTTTTAAAAAAAAAAACGCATTCTTTGGCATTCTGAGAAAGATTTCGTGTACATTTAATTATTTGACTGACTGTATATATCGGATATGTTTCTTTTTTTTATTTAAAAATTTATTTTTATGTTTCATGATCCAATGTGATTTCTTTTATTTTTTAAATAATGTACGATATTTCTGTAAGAACTGACGTACAGTAAAGTCTCGTACAACGCGGTGTCTGAGATGACAAAAAAATAAAACAGTTTTGTTTTTTAACACCACTAAATTTTTAGAGTACTAATATTTTGGTTCATAAACACGATTCGAATTACACTGTTATTAGAAATGATTATATTAACCCTATTAGTCCACTGTCCACCCGAGGCACTGCTATTTGTATAAAAAATAATCTAAATTTTCACCAGGTAACTATTCCTACTCTGAACGCTGTCAGTGCCACTGGCATTACTCTTACGCCCCCCCTCCACCCTTTGATTTTTTTCTCGCTTTATGTTCTTTGTTATGAGGCGTAGTTGATATAAAATTTGATTTACTTGCCTTACTCAGATATGACGCGAACACCATTCTCCTTGGTGATTTTTAATGTCCACCATTCCTCTTGGTATTGTACTGTCTCTAACGCTTACGGTAAAGCTATTTATGACAACATCCTTCTTTTCGAGTATGCGGACATCCTTTTTCCGAACATCCCTACCCATCACTATGGCTTAAGTAGTAGCGCTATTGATTTTGGTCTTTTTAATGGATTTAATTATGATAAAAATATTACCTCTTTGGCTAAATTGAGTCCGATCATAATCGAATTAAAATTATTATTTAAATTCGTGTTCCCCTGATCCCCCCTCCAATTTTTTTTTTCTCCGTACAAATTGGACTCAGTTCACTATCTTTATTAACGATACCCCCCCCCCTCCCTTCCTTCAGTCAATAGTACTAATGACATAAATCTCCCGCTAAATACCATCACTAATGATATTAAGAGTGCTATTGATTATGCTACTACTTCCAAACCTGCCAATGATTTTTTTAAATTAGACCCGTACGTCCGCATTCTCACTACTAATAAAAATTGAGCCAGAAAAACTTGGCAACGTACGCATAGAATTCAAGATAAAGTTGTTCTCAATAGAGCTCATCAGGATCTAAAAGATTATCTCATCAAAAAATGCAATGGCAGTTGGAGAGAATTCCTCGAATCCCTGTCTCCAGAGGGTCACTCTCTCTGGAAAGCGGCCAGGATTTTTAAGAGCTCTACTGAACCCTTACCCCCTATCCGTATTCCAAATTCCCACAACTATGCGTACACTAATAAAGAGAAGTCCAATGCCAATGCTATAAACCTCGAGACACAATTCAAAGGCAACCCGATTGATTGTGATGAAACTGAGAGAGAAGTCAATTCTACTGTTGAAGATTCTTGAATAACCCCATTCCTCCCTCTGATTTTTTGGTAACCCACGCTGATGTCATCCGCGACATCAAAAAAATAAAAAATAAAAAAGCCCCAGGCATCAGCGGAATCACTAATTACGCTATTTAGTGGAATCACTATTTGAAGGGGAAAGACACTCTTTCACGGAATTTTTTGCCCATTTCGGAGTTCCTTAAGGCTTCAAAATTAGTTCTAATTTATTTAATCTTTATAGTAACGATATTCTTCGTAACGCTCATACCTCATTTGCTATTTTTGCAGACGATACCTGTATTTTCGCTTCAAGCGTCAACAGGCGTTATGCTATTTCGGCAATTTCCCGTCACCTCAAAATTTTAGTTAACTGGTTCTATAAATGGAGAATAGCATTTAATACTACCAAAACTGAAGCAATTCTTTTTTCACGTGGAAGAAATGCTATGACATCTTATAAACGAGATAAATTCCAAATTAGTCTCGATGCCACACCCCTACCGTGGTCAAATCACTGTAAATACCTTGGTGTTATTCTAGACCAAACTCTCACTTTTCAACAACACATTCTCAAACCGCTAAATAAATTCCGTGCAGCTAAAAGTAAATTTCTTCCCATCTTAGCTTAGAATAGTACATTAAACTTTAAAAACAAATTGCTCTTGTGCACTTCCTAATTAAGACCCACTTTAACTTATGCTTCTATGGTATGGTCATATGGTGCCAAATCGCATATCAAGTTACTCATTAGGGCTCAAAACTCAACTATTCGGCAAATTGTTCATACGCCTTGGTACGTTAGAAATTTTCATATTTACAAAGAAATTAATACTCCGAAACTTAATGATTTCATCCAACACTTAAATGTTCAATTCCATTTGGCGCTTAAAAGCTTAGATAATCCTGCTTTAAACACTCTCGCAGCATATGACCATAATGATCCTCTGAATAGACGCAAAACCAAAGCGGGCCTCAGTCTAAACCCCCACCTTTAACCTTTTTTGTGTTAGCTTTTTTTATCTTTTCACTTTTCTATCGGCTTCGGGCCTTGACTTCTCTTCGGAGATTATATCCTGTCCTTTTCTTGTTCTGTGTATTATTTGTCCTTGTATTTAAAAAAAAGAAAAAAGTGTTTTAAAATACCAAAAAAATTTAAAAAATTTGCTCCTCAAAAATTCAAAAATATTCTTACATCCCTAAACTTTCTTCTTATTGTGTAATGCTGTACTTAACCTCCCTACTCATTTTATATTGTGTTTCCTTTTTCCATAAGCTCTAAAATTCCTTCGTTATTGTTTTTTGAGCATTTTATGTTCACCCCCCCCTCTCTTCTTTGCAGTGAAATTGTTGTTCGGGACTCCGTTAGCTTCCACTTTTAAGTAAAGGAGGAATCGCGACGCTGTCACAGGTCCATCCCAACCATTCATCCTAACTTCCTAACTTCCTAGGTTTATATATATAATATATATAAGTGAAGCAGTCGCTTTGATATAAAATTAGTGGTACTAAAAAATGACATTTTAATACTCGTGAGGCAGACTTGTTTCCGCGTTGTACAGGACTTTACTGTACTTTTGAAAAAAAATGACACATTTCATGCGCGGGGAGAGATTGCCATCACAATCCAAAAGGAAAATGAGCGCCATAATAGCAGTATAGTAACAATACTGTACTTTTAAAATAATGCTAAATACTAATGTTTAAATTTTTAAATAACGATAGCATATAGCCAATGAAAAGTACTGCCATGTTTGCGGTAGACAAAGTTTAAATAGTTCAAATACGTAAATATTTTTTTTATAAATAATGCAACAGTTTAGAAAAGAGCAGAAAGTGAGGCCAGCTGTTCACTAAGGGTATGTGATACCTGCCAACATTTTATTTAATATTCCGTAAAATCTTTAGCCCCGCCTTTTTTTCCACACAAGACTTTTTTAACAGCATTTTTCTTCTATTTTCTTTGTAGGTATATTTGGAGAAAATTACTCTAAATGGTAATTCGTGAGCAAGAAAGGGCAGTAATAACAATTTCAAAGAAATATTAATTCAGATATTGCAGGTATGGTGTGTACCAGACGACATAATTTTACCTCTGTTCTTTTAACACGAGTGTTGTATTCATTTCGAATAGTTATAATAACATTCATTTTTCAATGTGACAAATTGAGAACAGCGTGTACAATGATTTTATTTGCAATATTTTAAAAAAATGGAGGCATAACGTGTTATTCTGGCAAAAAATTGTTCAGGTTCAGTTTCCTGGAAAGACATGGATGTTTGAAAAATCCTCATATATATTTCAAATACTGCTCATTGTAATTGTAAACTGATGTATCATGGTTTTTCGAGACGAAAATCATTGAAATTATAGGTCACAATAATGTCAAATAAATACCAAATGTATAAGTGTTCTTTCATTTTCTTCTTTTAAATTACCGTAATTTCTGGTACATAATCCGCAGATAAGATGTGTCATTTCTTCACCAGACATTTTATTTAATAAAGAAATCTATACGTTTTCGAAGGAATAGCTCTTACAAATACAAATTTATCAATTGAAATTTCTGGTGTAAAACTGGATTATATTACCTGCGGCTTTTATTCCAGATTTTACGGTAAATATACGTAAAATCCTATTGTCTTTCACCGATAACATTCTACATTAAAAAAGGAAAAGAAAAATCATGAATGTCAATTATGGGGGAAATGAAACCGAAGTACCAGCCGGGTGAAATAACTAATATATTTTCCTAAATTGTTACCGATAGCATTTTTATTTCATTATTGTAGAAATGTAATAGTGTAATACAATATCTAAATATTGTGTTTGTGTATCTGAAGAACTTTCAATCATCTAATGTTAAATTTGTAGTATTTTGGTAACGTTTTATCTTTACATACAGGTATTTAATTTCAATATTACCTGCATGTAAAGATAAATCGTTTCAAAAATAGTATAAATACCGCCGTTTACACTAAACCCACATCCAGTGAAGAAATAATCAGCAACCATGGTAAAATTTCATATAAATGAAAGATAAACGCAATGCAGTCATACATAAACCGCGCTGTATTAATTTGTAATAAACCTACCGACTTAAAAAAACGAAATAAAATATATTAAAAATCTAACTTTAAAAGCAGGTAGCCACAAAAACTTAGTAGATAAATTACGTAGAAAAAAAGAATCTGGAATCTTAATTTTATTCCCAATCACCAAAAAGTTCCCCCGAAATTTACTTTCTTTATTCCTTTTGACCAAGAAGCATCAACTAAAATTAAAAATACTGCTAAAAAACATAATCTAAATATCCTCATCAAACCAAACCCCAATATTTACCAATTAATTCTTAGTGACAAAGATCCTATCCCCTGCAGGAAATTGCAGGAATCTACAAAATCCCATTTAATTATCCTAACAATAACACCGGATTCTATATCGGGGTCTCTAAAAGGGAATTATCCACTAGAGTAATAGAACATAAAAGCGACATAGAATATGAAAAAACAACTACAGCCCTAACTAAAGTTTACGCTTTCTACCAGAAAACGATCGAAAATATTGCTAACCAATCATTTTGTAACGTGCAAGAGTCGCGCGCAGGATTGAGTAAAACGTGGCGCTACCTCCTGGAAGAGCGTCAGCAGAGAAAAAAAACTTCAGTGTCGATAACTACAGGGCCTGATTAAGGGGGAAGCTCGCTCTTACCGGAATATTTTTACAATTATTTTTTACTTCATGTCATAGACATTCCACGCTTTGACGAGGAAATATTTTTTATAAAAAATGAACGGTGTAAAACAATCCAATTTACTCACCGTTATTAGACACCAGAATTCTTTAAAAATAATTTTTAATGAAAAATTTCTGTTTATTATAGCAGGAAAGTATTTGTTAAAAAATGACGGTGTAAGTATAAATAATGTGTGAAGAGCGAGCTTCCCCCTTAATCAGGCTCTGGATAACTACAAGCCACTGCAAGGTCGCTGGTGAAGTGGCGGATCCACCTTGTAATCCGCTACGGCCATTAAATATAATGGAGCTTAATAAGATTTTTATTTATAAAGTATAATTTGCTTCAAAAGAATTAAAAATTAGATTGAGTCAGTTTGTTGTCTACTAGAATAAGAATTTTTTCATTGTCATTATTCGTTATATAATTGTATCATAATTGTTTAATCATCCCTAAGTAGCGGGTTTAAACAATAAAAGCTAAATGCTTCCCAGTACAAATCTCAGGGGTGGTAGTCTCGAGACGCTTTCAAAGATGAGAAAATTTTCCCACTGTTGAAACTATTGTTTTCTTTGAGAATTTTTTTATAACACTTTTTAAAGAAATACTTCGCGATTAAACAGTATAGAAATTATTCAGAGCTGCCAACCTAATCCGGCAAATTGTGAGTACCGCTCCTTTTTCTACACCACTTAATATTTAGAGTAAATATCTTCAAATATATGTACGATGAATTAAGAAAACAAATACTCTAAAAATATATTGGTGTAGGAAAATGGGCGGTACAAACAATTTGCCGGATTAGGTTGGCAGCTCTGGAGACTGGTGGTAAGAAAAAATGAATAAATTCCTAATTTCTCAAAGCGTCCTGATAAAAAAAAAAAAAAAAAAGAAAAAGGAGAGATGCTAATTCAGCTTTATTAATGTGGAACAGGCTAGTGTATATTAATTTTCGATGGTAAACTTGTAAGAAAAATTCTTTTTTAAAAAACGGAGTGCCCAATATTTATTTCCTAAGTTTAACCTAACAAATATATAAAGTGAAATCTGTAATAATATAAGTAAAATTGCTTTATTCCAATTAATTTTATATATATTTTTAATTTTCCTGATGTAATATTCTAAAAATTCTATCACGATATTCATTCTAATCGTATTCATCAAAAAATATTCTAATCTTAATTATAAGCAAAATTTAATATTTACTTTTAGGGAACACAAAAGTCTTCTTTAAACAGTAGTATAAAGAAACACCCACAAGAAATAAAGTCTGCAAAAAATCATACGTTCTTTTCTACCTACCATTAATCTGCGTTGAGGCAGGTAGCAGAGCCAAATTTTCAAGAAATGAACGGCTGAAAAATTGCTGTCGTTTTTTGTGAATTTTCTAGTGAGTAGGTAATACGTTCATTAAATGCGGGTTCTAGCAACAGTGAATTGGAACATTAGAATTATTTACAGTGATTTTACTAAAAAGACATAAACGTTTAGCCTGGTATAAAATTACTGTATAAAATGGTGATATTCAAATTTTCCATTGTAAGAATACTGTTTATAACGCAAAAACACTGCGCTACAAAAACAAATGTAAAACATAATTTCAGTGGAATTTTACAATTTTGTATCCCCTCAGAAGATATTTAACAGTTAAAACAATCATTTTCTCCACTACAAATCAAATTTATTGCCATAAAATTACAGAAAAGTGATAAAGGTACGGATGGGCATCCCTAAAAAACGGTGGATGATAGGACGAAATAGGCGCCATATCCAAATTCTGGATGACATTTTGCATTAGAATTTTCAAAAATGGCGTTGGAGCCGATTTTCATGCAGAGCAGTGTCATCTACATATTATATAAATTTCATTTTTCAGTTTAGTATTATCATACCTGCCAACTATTTCATTAATAACCAGGAAGATTTTCTATCCTATTTTTTCACACCAGTCTTTTTTTTGAATATTTTTATACTTATTTATTCGTAACTACATTTAGAGATGATTACTCAAAAAAGAAAGAGGTTTGGAGAAAGGGACAATTACTAAAAATCATCCGATTCACAATTAGAATGTTGGAAGATATACATTATATATTTTTGTCCTTTTCAAAACTTTATTCAAATCATCCAGGAAAGTTATATTTTATATATTTATGAATTGTAATTCTCCATTTCGAAAATTTATCCGGGGAAGTTTTTAATAAATTTTTAGCTTTTGGAATAAGAAGAAAAACTGATTTATTCTTTATGATCTAACTCTGCTTTCAAATTCTGGCGGAACTTGATAATAAATTACCCTAATTACATTTCCCCTGAAAGGGTTACATAGATATTTCCTTTTTTCAAAATGTTAGAATGAAAAGACTGCGTTTTCTATTCCACTCATATACGATGTTAATTAAATTATAAAAATATTAATAAACCATACTTTTCAGCATATCAAACTATTTATAAAATATCTTTACATTCTAAAAGTATCTCTACATTCCAACGTTTCGGTTAGTATTCAATTTTTAACCATCTTCAGCGAAATAATGTACATAAACTGTAAACAAATATCAAATCAAGCCATCCCAGGATATTACAATTACACTAGTTAGTTTTATCATTAATTGATTTGGGATTTCATAAACACCTGGTTTTAATTTGGGAAGAGGGGTATCTAATTTCTTAGATCCTCTAAATTAAAATCAGGTGTTTATGAAATCCCATATAAAATTAATGATAAAACTAACTATTATATAGGAATGTCCTTTAGACCTTTTAGTGATAAAATGAAAGAACATATAGCAGATTTAAAATATGTTGCACTGTTTTTTCACGTACTTATAGAACTAATCCCATTCAACTTGATTTTGAAAATGCCCGTGTAATTTATAGTTCTTAGCATAGAAACCAAGCACTACTTTATGAATCTTTTGAAATTATAAAAAGGAAATCTGATATTTGTAATGATACATTATCCATAACCCCTCCCCCCTCAATTTGGCTTTAGTAGTTGGGCTTAAAATAATTTAAGGTTACCCGGTTGTTGTTTCTCTGGAAACCCTGCGAAGTGATACTTTTACTCCGTTTATTAAAGAGCTTTATTTTTCTTACAATGTGCATGATGGTAGTTTATTTAGATGTTCTTAACTTATTTTAAGTTGTATATAGAGTGTTTTTTATATGTAAGTTATGTAATCACGTTTTAATATCTTTATGAATAGTGTTTGTAACATCCAGGAATGGTTTGATTTGATTAATTTTTATAGTTTATGCATTGTTGCCAATATTTTAATTATTCCGGAGTACTTTTAGCTCCGCCTTTATTTCGAACCACTTTATTTATAGATAAAAATTCTCCAATAATTAACTTCGATAAAATAAGAGAAAATTACTTTAGAAAAATAAGTGGTACGAAATAAAGGCGGGGCTAAAAATACTCCGGCATTAATTAAAATATTGGCAGCTATGGTTTAGGTACATCATTTCCCTGCAGACGGTTAAAAATTGAATATTCATCGAAACGTCGGAATGTAAAGATATTTTTGTAAAGTAAAGATATTTTATAAATAGTTTTATATGCTGAAAAGTATGGTTTATTCATATTTTTATAATAGAATGAAATTTATGCAATAATAAATATTGCCAATTACAAAAAGCATTCTACGTAAAAAGATTTTTATTATTACAATTTTTAGGTCGAAATGGAACAGAACACAGCAGCAGGGT
The DNA here is from genome assembly GCA_963930645.1 of Salticus scenicus. Taxonomy (NCBI): domain Eukaryota; kingdom Metazoa; phylum Arthropoda; class Arachnida; order Araneae; family Salticidae; genus Salticus; species Salticus scenicus. The sequence goes on along the minus strand of OZ005659.1, from coordinate 208,835,114 downwards.
TAAGCAACAAATATATGATCTGAAACTTTTACAGCTATTTTTTCTTTTATTCTTGTTATTTGTAATCGCGTATTTAAAAATTTGTATTCTGAAGTGTGCGTACTGATTTTTAAATAAACAAAATTACTGTGACTGGAAAGGGTTAATGCAATTACTCAGGTTTTCTACAGTTTGTAGTTTATCCTTCATCCTTCCTTCACTCTATTTATATAATAAGCTTTCATTTCATTTTCCGAGACTAAATAGATAATTGATTTATAAATATCATTGCATTCCTAGGGTTCGTGATTTGTCCGAGAATGAAAGGCGAAACTGGCAAAAGTTCAGTAGTTAGTTTACAGAAAATTCCAGAAGAATACAGGTCTGTAAACAGGTATTAACTTCAGTTTCACCAGTAAACACAGCCTCAATAACAGCTGTCAACAGCCAATTCACTGTACCGGCTATATAGGAACATTAACATACAGCAATGCAACTGTATTTCCAAAGAGGCTTCGAGTTCTTTCAGTATCAATGATAACGTTTGGCAAAACTCAGCTAAGAGACTGATCGGGATTTGTAATGATGCAGCTATTTAAATACCCCTCTATCGTACCCAGAATGTTCTGGAAATTGCTAGTATCACGTTAAACAATCACATTACAGCATCCATCTATTGTATATAGATATTAAGAATTTTCTCGCCAAGGAGAAAAACTTTCCAAATTTGGAACCAAACATTGCTTTTTGGAGCTTTTTAATGCGATTTTAAAGGAAACTTAGGCTATTTCAATGCTAAAACAAACTAGATAAGCAGAAAATTAACATTTTATCAACTTACTAAGCCTCTTTGAAAGAATTTCTACAAAAATAGACAAAATTATTTACAAACTTCTAACTCTATAGTTGGAAAAAATTACAGGAAAAAAGGCGGGACCCTAGTATCCATGTGTTTCGTATTATTCAATTGAAAGAGATTGACGTATTAATTTACGATTTTATTAGACCAGAAATTTTACAGGTCTCGTCCTACTACGAAGGACAATTCTTTTTGAGCGGACTTGTAAATTATTTGACGGATATTTAGTCTCGTTCATTACTCACAGTGCTATACGATCAATTGACATTAGGAAAAAGAGAAAACCATGTATTTATAACCGTAACGTAATCGTGATCCTGTTCTTTATTGAAACCATAGACTAGAGGATATATCGAATAACGTTGATATGCTAAAAGATTTTCATATGTAGTTGCCACCGATTGTATCTCTAACGAACTGTAGTCCTACGGTGAAAGGAATAATGCCTACGATCATGTGTCTCTGCATTATTGGAATTAAAAATGAAAGCAGGATAGTATGTTCTATTGTTTAAACAACCCCGTTCAAATGCTGAAGCTGAAAGGTTTATTTATCCATTTTCGGACTTAAAAACTAATAAAAGGAACTGTATTGGACGAAATTGCTTAAATGCTAGGTGTGCTATGAAGAAGGTCGAATACACGAACTGTTGAAAAGAATAATCTCTTATTGTCCATGAGACACAATATCTTTGAAAAAATCATTGTATTAATTAAGATTGCATACCGTATGAGTTGCAAGACTAAATGAATTCAAATCTCATTAAAAATATGTTATTGCACATGTTTGCTTACTAATAACACTACTTGGCATGAAAATTGCCCCGACACCATTTTAGCATATCCGTATGTAAAATGAATTTCCTGAATCCGAATCTGGCACCCATCTTACACTATAACCCACATTTTTCTTGATACGCCCCATCCCCAATTTTTATCATTGTTTGATAACTTTATACCCAACAATTTGATTTTCAGAGGAACGATGATTATTTTAATGTTAAATGTCTTCTTACCTGAGGAGCTACAAAGGTGGAAAGTTCTAAAACACGAACATTTGTAGTAAGGAGGATATTTAAAGTGATTTGTATACAGAAAAAAAAATATATATATAGAAGCGAACAGTTTCTGTTTCTTCTTTTTTTCCGCAATATTTATCTTCTTTTTTACATATTCCAGCTTCCAGTTTGCCATTTTCTTACCAAAACACCCCCAAATAATAAGAATCATACAGTGAATTTGTTTTGAAAATATTGCTGAGTGTAGTAAAGGTCTCAAAGTCCTCGCAAGAAGGGTTGACTGATTCACTGTACGACGTTTGCTTTCAATAACTCCCACGTTAAATGTTTTGGGAAGTAAAACATGAACAGTAAAATATCCTCCTTTGACACGTGTTAAAGGTCATTGCTCTTATTATTGTAGTCTTCAGTCGTTATCGACCTTTAGCACACGTTTTGTGATAAGAGAGTGAACTTTATGGTGTTCTCGATGGTTGTGATATTGTGTGGTGGTTTTTAACACGTGTCAAAGCAGGATATTTTATTGTTCATGTTTTACTGCACAAAACATTTAACGAAGGAGTTACTGAAGGCAAACGTCGTACAGTGAATCAGTCAAACTTTCTTGCGAGGGCTTTGAGATCTTTACTCCAGTCATCAACACTTTGAAAAATTTTTCACTGTATAATTTCTATTATTTGGGGTGTTTTGGTAAGAAAATAGCAAACTGGAAGATGTAATATGTAAAAAATAAATATTACGAAAAAAAAAAAAAAAACTGATTGTTTTTATTGATTTTTTTTTTTTTTTTTTTCTCTGGGCACAAATCCCCTCCTTACTACAAATGTTCTTGTTTTAGAACTTTCTACCTCTTTAGTTCCTCAGGTTAGAAGACATTTAACGGTTAAAAAAATCATTGTTTTTCTCCAAATCAAACTAATGGGTATGAAATTACCAAACAATGATAAAAATGGGGGAGGGGGCGTACCAAAAAAACGCTGGGTGATGGGGCAAAATGGGGCCAAGTTTCGGATTCAAGAGGTCATTTTACATAAGAATCTGGAAGAATGGTATCAGATATTTATTTATTTATTTATTTTTTGCAAAGCAAAGTGTTTGTTACTATATTATTTATTAATGCTTCATTATTCGACTGATGTTTAATGTTCTTTCACTATTACCTACGATTATTATACTGACATCTATTTTAAACTTTTCAACATTAAAGAGCTTGAAATATATGAATGCTAAATATGTGAATTTATCTGTATAAGAAAGGATTGTTATTTGAATATTTATTATTTCTTTTGTGGAGTTTTCAAAAATAATAAATAAACTTAAAATCAATAATTAATTTAATTTATGAGACAATAATGTATTGTTACGAATTTGTAAATAATAAGCGTTAATTTAATTTTATTTAAAGAGGATCACTCAGGTTATAATATGTTGATTTTCAGTATTTCTAGCATGTTTTGCCTTTGAAATAGCTCATTTTCGTTTAAGAATCCGTTAAAAATCTTCACCAGGCAGATAATGACCTTGGCGACGAATTTGACGAATTTATCACTCCTTAGCGTTCTTTTTTCTTTTTGTTACTTTGGCGAAAAAATTCTTATTATTGATATATCGATTATCTAAGCTCTAATTCGAAATATATACGAGTTACCGAGTACATTCTGGACATCTACGATGCTGACCGCCAGTCAGTTTTACGTCAAGTTGCGTGACAAATAAGAGTTCCCTGATTGGGCTCTAAAATTGATAAGGCACAGCTTATTTACTGTCTGTTATGCTTATGGTACACTTTATGCTGTGATTTTTATCTTGAGCTTGATTTTTATTTAAGCTGTGTTTTCCAATGAAATGGAAGTTAATACTTGGTTAACAAACTTGGAATTTTCTGGAATATTCTGAAATAAACTTTTAAGCCTCTGCAAGACCTGTCATTCATTCACATACAAATCACGAATGTTGTGTACGCAAGGGAATTAAAGCAGTACATTTATAGAAGAAATCTGTTAGAGAGTACCACCGTGGGAATTCACCTCAAAAAGAAGATATTCTTCTCAGTATGGGAAAAGATACAATTAGAATCAGTCATCACTGATAACACGTGAAATGGTTGAAACAATTTCCATATTTGGTTGAGAGCCACGTAATGATGTCTGTGCAATTAGATTGATATTTGACTTATAAAGAGTTGTATTAAAACCCGCAGACATGCCAAGATTTTTACTTTATTCCATAGCTTCATTAGTAATCTCATTAATTGAGATATTTTTTTTTTAAATCAGTATCACTTACATTTTTATGTTTCTTTTAAAAATGCGTTATTTAATAAGTGATTTTACGTATTCGAGAAAAAGTTATTTAAGTGACATCCATAACAATGGAGGCGGTAACTGCCAAATGCCGTATATACATACTCTAGATTTCATAAAGTGACAAACACGAATTCTAAAAATCGTTTTTTAAAAGTAGTATATATACACATTAGGGATAACACGGGTGCAGAACCCAAACCACTATCAATGTAACAAAATTTTCTACTTCTTAAATCAACGATATTATAGGTAGAGAAGATTATTAAAGAAATACCAGTATGAATTCTATGCCCGTATTTCATCACTAACATATGCATAGTTAGAAAAACGGGGCGGAACAAGTTTTTTTTTTTTTTTTTCTTAAGACATTTTTACATGACATACAAGCAATGCGTTTAAAAAGAAAATAATACTATTACGAGAAAAAAAAAGAAAGAACGAAAAAAAAAAGAAAAAGGAAAGAAAAATCATCCGATTCGCGTAGATTTATTAACACTCTCCTTCTTTACATAAACGTCGCATCGTCTACCTTCAATGTTCTTTTCCATCGTTATCACACAACTTTGGAAAATGTTCAGTCAGAATGCTAGAAAGACAAACAGACTAATTTACTTCATAATACATTAAAAATAGTGTTGGAATGCGATACAAATGCTTAAAACAAACGAAAATGCAATCCAAGCATGTTACAACGCCAGCCAGTAATGTAACTAAATATTTTAATGCTGTCTATTAAATCTGAAGTCGAAGCATATATTGTATACAAAATATTTCCTTAGCGTATTAAATATAAATGTCAATACTGTTATGCTTTTCGTAGTAGAAAGTTATTTAAATATGATTTTTTAAGAATTTTTCTCCTAAAACGCAATATCTTGCCATTATTTTGGGTGTCTCTGTACACAAACCAGTGATACGGGGCATTTTTATATAAAGAATTTTATATAAAGAATATATCATGGTAACTCGAACAACATAATCAGTTTTATGAAATGCAGATAATATTTACAGACGTTAAAGGTAGGGAAGCGGGCAGATAGCAAACGGAAAGTCAGATAGATATACACTAGTTTAAATCATATTTAATCTTAAAAATTGTTAGGAAGTGTTAAAAATTCTTAATGTAAATGAAAATGAGGTTCTAGCAAACTTTCTATAACAGACGTTAATGTAAGAGAACATTTCTGTTTGCCCCCGTAAATTTTAAAGTACATGTTAATGTAAGAATTTTTTGAACTTTTTTTTTTTTTTTTTTAATGTATTAATTTATTTGTGTTTTAAATACCTCCGATTTTTTGTAGCAAAGATGATAAGTGATAAAAGAAAAATAATTGAATAAAAATTTTACTTAAGGAAAGGAATAATCTAATCTTTCTGTTTCACCTCATACATCCACTCGCACATACACCCTCCCCTTCCTCCAAAAATAAAATAAAATAAAAAATAAATTATAATCAAAAATTGAATTGTGTCAGAGATAACTTTAAACAGCTTTAACTTTCAAACACAAACACATAAAAATAAATAAAAATAAACAAGTAATATAAATAAATAAATAAATAAATAATAAATAAATACAGTTAGGAGTTATAGGAACTTTGTGTGAAAAAAATAAAATAAAAATAAATTAAAAATAATAAGATATCTAAATTCTTAGCAGCATGTGCCTTCTATTTTTAAAGCTAAAGAAAGGACGTAATACTCTATCCCAGATGTGGACAACCCATTGTCCACGGGCCGCATGCGGACCGCCATGTAGTTTTCTGTGCGGCCTGCAAGAAGACTAACGTGTTTAAAGTTTGAAAACTTTGGTTAAGAGATTGGAAATTAATAAATCCATTCTGACTTTTGAAAGTGAAAATACATTTCAACAATTTTGATCGATAAAGAATCACACTGATGTAAAAAAATAAATGAAACTTGTCCCATTATTCATTTTTTATGATACGGGGTTATGATAGTTAATAATGTATAATCACGACTTTTCACTATTCTATTGTTAATTTATGAATGAAAATAATTTAAATTCATGTATTCTGCTCCGTATCTTCACCCTATCCTCCCAGCAAAAAGTATATACATAAATGATTTATACACTAACACACATACACACACACACACATACACACATAAATATATATATATATACACTACGCTGCGACGCGCCTGAATAAAATAGATTTCCTATAGATTTGCCAAGTGTTTTGGTTTAGACAGACCTGCTCTATTCTATCTTTTATTTTTTTTAATTATACGTTTGATAATTTATTAAAAATAATTATTAGAACAACAACCATCAATTTGAACGCAGTGACCCTCTTTAGAAATTTTGAAAAAGTCGTTTGTTTAGCTTTATACTCTTGCTTAAAAAATCATGCTTAATTATCTGGCACAAAATGTTTGTTGCATATTTTCACATTTTACGAAAATTGTGTACAAATATTTGTATTTATATTAATAGTGAGCATTTTTTTAAATCCACTTTGTTTACACTTAAAAACAATTAAACCAATATAATATCTTCTTCTTACCTTTTTACAACATATTTTAATTTATTTAAACGTAATAATAAAGAAAACTCTGAAATTCTTTGTAAATTATGAAAGATTGAGTATAAAAGAAAAAAAATTACTTCTATTGCCAACAAAACCATAAAATTTTAATTTAAATTAATAAAATCTAAATTCAACATGTTGTAATGAAATGTATGTTTAATGAGATATGTTGTTTTTTAGTATTTTTTTTTTCACAATAGATTAAATATATATGTTTCATGCAAGTGCTAAAAATTTTTATTTATTTATTATATATATATATATATATATATTTAATAGTAGTCCTTTGTTATTCATGCATAATGACAACTCTTTCAAACTTTCAACTTTGCTATTTCAAAGTTGTTATCCTCATCATATGGAATTGCAGGTTTTTTACCTTTTAACACTTTTGCCTTTTTGACAGTAAGGTCCGCCTATGGGCGTTACTTTCCCAAGTTACAATTTTACAGAGAAGAATTTACTGAATTCCCATTTATATTTCAAATGGGTGTACAATATAATCATACTTTCTCTGATTAAAGTATTTGTATCCATAGTATCCATAGTACTATGAATATTGTGTATATTTTTAAGAAACAAATAACATATAAATTACAAAAGAAACGCCAACTGGTGGAGTTATATATTTTCAAATGATGCGATCTACGTCAGCTGTCGCGACAGTGCTAATAAATGAAAAAACTTCAAAAGTATTGAGATAATAATGTTCAGAAATCGCAATAATAGGTAACGAAATATTCTTCAATAGGTGGTGTAGTTTGAGACGTTAGAAATATTAATTTCGAATTAAAAATTTATGTTAACCCGTTAGTAATCACTATATACAGCGCCACCTGGTACAAATTGCGCACTTTCTAATCACCAATAGTTTTTAGAAGTGATATAATCGACGTTTCTGCGATTTCTCTTCGCCTTTTATATATATCAAATGCCACTTCTCGAAATATTTGGTGGCTATTGAATAAAAAGAATCTGGCAACACTGAAGGATGGGCAACAAATCGTCCAACTAGCGACTACTAACTCGTTAATAGTTTCTATTGATTTACAGGACAATTTCTCTTTAAAAGAAGGTGTCCTATTCTCAATTGATGGATTCTGAGCAGTTACTGTTTTAATATTATATATATATATATATAAATTTGTATTATTATTTTGAACTTATGTGCTACAACTTCTACATACTTGCCGACCTAACTCGGAAGAGTGTTACCATAGCTCCCGCCCCTTTTTGTTCCCCACTTAATTTTTAAAGTAAAATCAATCTCTTCAAATATATTTTTAATTAAGTAAGAAGAAAAGTATATAATAAAATTAAAATTAAAATTAAACAAAGAAAAGACTGGTGTGAAGAAATATTCAGAAAGGAGCGAGACTAACAATCTTCCGGATTAGGTTGGCAAGTAAGCATGTATATAAGAGGTAGTCAAAAGAGTGACTGCTGAAAACATTGCAGTCGTTATAACACAAGTATAACTTAACAAACTTACGTAATTAATTCTACAATAATATTTATAAATTTAATTTTTTCCAATTCATTTCATAAAATTGGTTTAAATCTTCATATTGTGTGAGTATGAAAATCTAGCATAGTGATGCTCTAATATATATATATATATATATACAAAGTGATTAAACGACAAAGGTACAAGCTTTGAGGAGAGGTAGGACACATAATTAGGACTCAGAACTGCATAAGAACCTATATCCCCAAACATCATTTTAACCCTTTACGGACCATGTGATTTCTAAGAGTTTTATAACAGAAAGCTCCGCTGACTGCCATTGATTGTGAATGGAGCACTATTTAGCAGAAAGGGTCTTTCCTTTAGCAGAAAGTATCTGTCTTTTACTGTTAATCCTAGTAAATAGATGATAAAAATATTGTTTCTGAATACTTCACACTGATCAAATAAATGCTTACATTGAAAATATTTTTTTTTAATGTACTGTAACACACAAAATGTAAAACTTACGCAGTAGGCGGAGTTTCAGGTACAAACAGTTACGGCTACAATGACAAAATTTCAAAAATGTTAAATATCAACCTTTTTTTTTTTTTTCGTTCGAATGGGATCACCATATCAAAAAAAGCATAAAAAGCGTTCGAACGGTACCTGCAGCACGAAAATCGCCAGCGCTAGGCAGTCTATAAAGAAAAGAGAAAACAACTGTGATTTGCTTACCACAGCAACGTTCCCAACGTTCCCAACAATATGCTGCTTTCAGGGAAACAGCATGGGGAAATTGTAAAGTTTTATTGCCTGAACGGACAAAATGCCGCAAAGTCATTGCGTCTTTAGCTGTATATCCCAGACACCATGAAAAACGCTGAAGCCCGTGTACTATAAAAGCTGTGCGGGACTTGATAATTGAAGAATGATAATAATTTAATTATAGAAAATAAATAGATATATTTTGTTTCCTTTGCATGTGATATTGGTAAAACAATAATGTTACACCGTTAAATAGTAAAAAAAGAAAATGTTATAAGATAAAGTCACCAGTGCTTGTCAGCCTTAAAATCTATACCAATGTTTTTTGCTCTCACAAAAGACATGTTAAAATAAATGTTAACATGTACGAATTTTAAACCACCGGCACTAGATTCCTTAGAATAGGAGAGCCTAGTTCGAGCAGAATAAAATCCATAGATGATAATTAACGGTTATATTAAAATGTATATTGTGAGGGTGACGAGCACCGGTGTCTTTATCTTAATGTGATACGTTTTTTTTTTTTTTTTTACTTTCTTCCATATTATAAAACAGCATTGATTTATTAAAATAATTTTATTTCAGGTTTTACATATATTTAAATGTTTTGGGATGTCCTGAAAACTGTTGGGCTGTTTGCAGAAAATGTCAGTTTTTATGTCTGTGTTATGTGACAAAAGTTTTGTGACTGCTCTTGTTCAGGAACTAATGCAGAGAATTTTCTATAAATTTATATGGAGTTCCATTTGATATAAATTAAACCCTATCAATTGCTGAAAACGCTCTAGGCATTATAAATTATAAAATTAGAATGACTTACAGGGGTCGTACTATTTGCATTTTTTTCAGGACACTGTCAGGAATGAGAAATTTCTTTCTTTATTGCTACCACTATTTGTATACAAAAATATCAATTCTATTTAATCGCGACATATTACTTACAAAATGCCACAAGTATTTCTGCATATAATTTGCGGTGGCAAAAAAAGTGAAAATTTCTCATCTCTGTGAGTGTCCTGAAAAAAGGGCGGAGAGTACAACCGCTAGATTTAATAAATTAGCATAATTAGTTTTACAATATTATTTACAAATTTAATTCATTCCAGTTCGTTTCATAAAATAGGTTTAAATCTTCATTACGTATGAGTAAGAAAATCTAACATAAGGATACTGTTTATATGTATATATATATATATATATATATATATATATATAACCATTATATTCTCCAACATTTTAATTTATTGCTGAGCATTTTAAATCCTGTCTTTATTTTGCAGCACTTTAATTTTAGAATATATATATATATATACATATATATATATATATATATATATATTCATTATATAACTACAGTAAATAAGAAAGAAATTCTGTAAAAAAAAGAAAGAAAGAAAGGAAAAAGCAATGGTATGGAATAAAGGCGGAGATAAAAATGCTCCGAAATATTTTTAAACGTTAAGAACTTTGATATTTATATAAATGTAGTCCAAATTAAATGCATTCTATGAATATATTTTACATATTAATGCTAAATAGACCTGGACCTACTTTGAAAATAAAAATTATAAAATATGATAGTGAAAAATAATAATTATCCACCAAAAAATATGATCGACTAAATAAAAATAATCGATTTTCCCAAGAATGGACTCGACTGGTTTAATTTTTATTTGTGGGTTATACACCGGAGATTATGGCAGTGGTGGAAAAATCAGGGCGGAAATTTGGCTTGTCGCCACCTTGTATAGGGGCTTTATTAGTCATAAATACAGAAAACTTTCATATTACTTTCCTAAAGTTTTTGAATTAAGATTACGTATATTTATCAATAATTTTGTCAGAAAATTTAAATAATAAAATTAAACCTTTTTTTTCTTTAATATTAGTTAAAAATATAGGCTAATTAAATGTGTTTATTTTAAAATAGAGATATTTCCTTTATACCAATATTCTTTTATTACATATCTCAATTTTTATACATAATATAATAAATAAATATTTTTAAATAATTTTTTAATAAGTCAAAAATAAATAAAGAAAATAAATATATAGAGAGAATCACTTTAACACAATGATTTTTTATCATGAAATCTTAACTCAAAAAATTGATACTTGTAAAATATGATTGAGAAAAATATTTTGTGCAATATATGCCAAGCTTTATTCGGTAAAATATCAACATGCATTTCAAAATGCTCAGTATATTACATTTAAAATTTTTATTAAAAAAATAATAATAATAATATTGTAGTTTACTTTAATAATAATAACAATAACACAGCCGAAACTCGTTAATTTTTTATTACCCTCTCAAGGGGAATAAAAAAATTGTTCAAGTTATCAATAGTTCAGAAACATCTTTATTTTGACGATTGTAGAAACAGTTCATGTTAAAAGTAATTCACGTAAAACGCATTGAAGTTCGGCTGTATTTAATAAAAGCTTTAGTAGAAAATTTATGTGTTTATTATTCTCCAATACATCGATAATATTCTAATTCATTAAAAGAAAATGATATTTATTCATTGACCATTATTATCATCAATAATCTTCTTCATCATTCATTAAAAAAAAAAAAAAACTTTTTTCTAATAATGTTTAGTATATGCATTAAGAAAAAGTTTTACTGTTTTAAGTTTATTGTTATCAAAGTTTCACCAATTGATCAATAGTAATGTCTTTAAAATCATTAGAAGACGGTAATAGGGAAGCGTAGGGCTAGTTGTCACAGGAGTAAGAAGTAACACGCAATTTTCGAAATAGTTTGTAACATTTGCGATTAAATATTTTTATAAACATAATTCTTAAGAAGCGCTTTATAATGTAAGCGCAATCGGTGCTCCACAAAAATGGTTAATGAGAGGCAACCAAAAAAAGGCAGCCAAAAAATGAAGCAGCCAAAAAAAGGATTGATATCAAATTTCGCCGCCGCTATTCAATACCGGGAACTCAATAGCTAGCTTAATGAAGATCTTCCAATAACACTGCATGTATCTCTCTAATAAATCCTAATCTCTTTCAATACTCTTGTTATCTGTGTTAGTTTTTTGGCTGCATTATAAAGTTATAATATAAAGTATTTTCACGGCGGGGTGCGTAACAATATTTTCATCTTTACTAACTAAATTTTTTATTAATTAAAACGTCTACATATAGGACGCACTCCGCCGTAAAAATACTTTAAATTATAACTTTATAATGTAGCCAGAAAACTAACACTGATAACAAAAATATTGAAAGAGATTAGGATTTATTAGAAAGATACATGCAGTGTTATTGGCAGATCTGCATTAAGCTAGCCATTGAGTTCCCGGGATTGAACAGCGGCGGCGAAATTTGATATCAATCCTTTTTTTTTTTTTTTTTTTTTTGGCTGCTTAAAAAGGTAAGAAGGCGACTTTTACAATGGATTTTTTTTGTTATGAGATATATATGCTTTGAGCAATTACTCAAGAAGAAGAAGGTTAATATAAAACAAGAAAACTATAGTTGCTAATCATTATTTTGAATGTTCCTTCAGCAACAAACTTTCTATAAACATAATTATAAAGCAGTTGGCAAAATAAAGAAAGAGGACTATATTGATGAATGGCACTGCTGTATAGCAGAGCTTGTGTTTGTGTTTCAAAATATCCATTTGATATAAACTATGATACTGCGATTCTTTTGAAACTCAGGCAGCAATTTTTATTTAAGTTACCTTCTGGCCTCTGGTTCTGAGAGTGACTTAGAAAGTTTGGACTTCATCATAATTTTGATCAATACGATTCAATATTCGGTAAAGAAAAAAAAAATCACTCAATCACAAAACTGACATTATTGAAAAATTCGGAGAAAATCCTTATATAAAAACACATTACATACGTATGTATATATATATTAAATATAAGTATCCGAAGTGAAAATAAAATGTGCTTCTTGAGTTGCCTATGGAAAAAGTAAGTAATTGCCTAAATAAATAAATAGCTTGTGTATCAATAAAATTTATTCAATTCTAATAAATAATAATAATAAATAACTGATAATTCGACCTAATTTGTAACTGGGGATCCTTCCAAGGAACTCAGTAAATTTTCATTTGCTTAAAATATTTAAAATTCAGTAATTCTTAAAAAAAAAAAAAAAAAAAAAAAAAAAAAAAAAACTCGTAGTGCATGTAGTAGTTCTATAGTATTGTAGCCACATAGTGTGTTCCATATTTTTTATTAATTGATTTTTTAAAATTTAATTTAATAAAAAATGCGAAAAAAAGAATTCTTTAAGCATTAGCACTACCAACTATGATTATATGTTTGCAAAGTATGCTTAACCCTTTGCGGCTTAAAGTAATTCGGATCATTTAAATTATACTACCACCGGAATTCACAAAGAAAATTAAAATAAAAGAATGTGACGACGTTTTCTGCTATGTTATATAAGTAAAATTTTGCAAATAACTTTCCGGGATGCGTTTTCCAGGTTGAAAATTAAAATTAGGTGATGCTGTAGTGGCATCACCGCCCCTGAAAGGGCTAAAAATTAAAAAAATCGAAAAAAAAGTTTAAAATTTTGAAAATGAAAAGTATTTTGAAAAAAAAAAAAAAAACCATCCTTACGCAGAGATGCCGAGTTATTACGGATTGTCCGTAATCTTAATACCGGGAATTTTTTATTGTGTTATTTTATAATAATTATCCGTAATTTAATAGGATAAGTTTTTCTTTATTATGGTATGACATTGACTTTTCGTTAGTAGTAACTTGACATCTTAGCATTGTGGTCCGAGTCTTTTCTGCGACTGGCAGACAAATCCCATTTTTTTCTGTGGATAAATTTGTTAAGCGAATTACTTATTAACTTTTTTTTTTTTTTTTTTTTTCGAAAATTTACAAACTATAAATCAATCCCCCCTCCCCCCCCCCCCAAAAAAAAAAAAAAAAAAAAAACTATGTAGATACATATTAATGCTTTTTTTTTTTTTTTTTTTTTTTTTTTTTTTTAAAGAAAATATTAAATACAAATAATATAAATATAAATAAAAACCGTGATTAAAATTTTCCTCTTTTTTACTTTAAAATGGGTATTTAAAATTAAAGAAATAAATATTGAGAAAAACAAAAACCTTTTTTTTTATGTAAACAGAATTTAAAAAATCCATAAGAAATAGTCATAACATTTTCTTCTATACGAGGAATTGGGATTCGGCTGCTGGCAGTGATATGTGGAGAATTTCAGAGAGCTACAGATGTCAGACACATCACTTATATCAATAACTCAACCTTTATACATACATAGCAGTCATTATAAATTATTATAGCTCCAATGTATTATCTATATCTTATATATATTATAAATGTGAATGTCCGTTTATTTGACTGAGTTTCACGCTAAAACTGCTCGATGGATTTCGATAAAATTTGTTATGGAGATAGTTTATAACCTAACTTAGAAAGTTAGCTGCCTTTTATTCCGAAAAAAAACTTTTTTTTTTGTTATTTTTATGCATAAAATAGCAATTTTGTAAGCTAATAATAGCAAAAAATTAGCCATTTAAATTTTAACCATAATTTAATTGTTGCCAAAATTAAATTCAATTATCCATAATTTAATTGTTGTCGAGTTTATTTTTTTTTCCAACAGGAAAATAAATATATTTACAGGGATGGAACATGGGCGCAGAATTCATACCGGAATCCGTTGAAGAAATTTCTCTACCTATAATATCGTTGATTTAAGAAGTAGAAAATTTTCTTACATTGAGAGTGGTATGAATTCTGCGCCCGTGTTCCATCCCTGAAATACTAAACGTGAACAATAAAAAATAAAATAAATAAATAAATTATGCATCTCACAAAAATTGACGTCATTTTAAATTTAAAATTTTTTTTTACAAAGTGCTAATATAGTTTACGATGCTAATGTGTGTTGTACTAAAATCAGTTTTATTTATAGATCCTCCTGGGTGATTTTTTAAATTGTTGCGTTGAAGTACACCGAACATTTTTCGCCAAGAGGTTTAATTTAGCAACAGCGATTTTAATCTAGGTAGTTCAAGAAAAATGAAAATTAATAAAGTTGTGTAGCACGATAATGTTTAGTTATTTATTTATTTTTTTTTATATACCATTCACTACGCTAATTTAACATACAAATAAATGAGCTGCTGTGTGTGACTGCACTTGCACGCTGTCGGGCAGAAATATTTGATTAATTCAAATTAATATTTAAATAACTAAATAAAGATATGTTTAATAGAAAGCATAGTCTTAGAGACAAACTTGGCGAGTGGGCGACCAAATTTGGTGAAAAATGATAGTTTAGGGTTCCCGATGTTTCGAAGCTCTCCGACACACGGGAACGTAGACCTTGAGCTTACCAAGGGATTCTCGATGGAGTCATCTCCAAGCCCCATCGCCAAAAGTTATAAGTACGTGTGAGTTGATTTTTGCGAAAGAGTATGTAGTCACTGCGATCCAGAGTTATTCAGCGACCTATTCTGAGCCATTGCACTTTAGGGATTGAGCTCTAAGCAACTGGACATTTTTCAAGAGTGAGTGAAACTTTTTGCTCTGGTGTAGTTGATGTTATTTGCTTTACTCCTGTGGAACAAGTGACTATTTTTTAGACTGTCCCAGAACGCTCATCGAATAATGACTTATACTGTACGAGTAACAGCTTCAACTGTTTCCAGAATATTCGAAAAATTAACACCAGCTATTGGACTATTTTCGGAAATATTTGTTTTAATAATAGTTTTTTTGTACAGATTCGAGAAGTTCAAAAAATGTTTGATATTGCCAAAGAGGTCCCATACTAAAGGTGTGATGAAAATAGTCGCCAATCGAAATATATTCAGTTACAAAGAAATCATTTAAATATAGTGTCCAGCGAAGCGGGCAAAGCCTGCTAGTCATTATATAAAGCGCAAAAAATTGTATGTTTGTGGAGGGTAATCTCTGAAACTACTGAACCGATTTTAAAACTTCTTTCACTGACCAAAAGCTACAGTATGCCTGATTGTTATAGGCTATATTTAATTTTGATAAAATAAATTTTAGTTTAAAATCTGAGCATTTTAATTAAAATCCCCATAAAAGCCATAATAGAAATGGAAATAACGAAATATTAAAAAATTTAGCCGTTGCCAACATAAAAGAAACTTTTACATGTTGATTTTGTTTTCAAAATATCTTGATATGAAAAGAAAAAAAAATATATTTGCACGTGGATTAAATTGAAATTCATATAAAGCTTTGCAAAATGTTAAACTTACACGTTAAATCTGACGTCATTATAAATTTAAAGTATTTATTTTTCTAATAATATAATTTTATATGATATGATATAATGTAATGATCTAAGCGTTATTTCTAAACTTTTATTAAATTATTTATTTTATAATTGTTGCCCAAAAAATTTACGGGTTAATTCATTTTTCGACATATAATAAAATATATTTTCTCGCGAATCCACGTTTGTAATGATCGATAGATGACGCTCTCTGAACTGCAGTTGTTAGTAAATATCATAGCCACGTGGATTTATAATTGTACTTTCTCCGCCATTACATCATGGAAAATCGATTGCATAATATGATGATATGCAATGGTGTGATAATTTCACCTTAGCCCACCAGAGGGCGAGCATTTCATTACAATCGCGGATAGTAATATAAAAAGTGAATTAAAAAAATATCGTCTGCATTTCATTATGCATTTGTTAAAAGAATAATTGAGAAGTTTAAATTTATTTGACGACTATTTTTAGCAACTAACAGTTATGACAAGTAGCTCAATATACATAGCGCATACAACCATTACTGCAATGCAAATAACATTTAATTATTTGAGTTACATTATGGTGATTAGAAACCTATTTAATCTATCTATGCTCTATACTAATATATAAAGAGGAAAGGTTTATATGTATATGTAGAGAACGATCGCTAGAACTAAAAAGCCGATTTCTATTTCTTTCTTTTTTTATACTAATCAAAAGTTACACTGTCACTAAGTGCTAGAGGCTATAATAAATTTTGGTAAAATACATTTTTAATTCAAATTTTCAATATTTTAATTGAAAACAAAGCATAGATTTGATATCGGTCGTCCTTGGCGATTTTTGTATTTCGAGATCGAAAACGTAATACGAAAATCTGTATATTGTCGTATTAAATACGAGATCTATGTTTTTACTTCAATTACCGTACTACCGTAGGTAGTGGAAGTATTGTATTCGGTCCAAAAATTTGATATAGAGTTTCACCTGATTTGTATGTTTTAAGGCCTCCTGAGTCCAAAAAAGTAGTTTTTGGCAATTGGTCAGTGTGTGTGTGTGTGTGTGTGTGTACGAATGTGTGAAAATTTCCGGGTGTCATATCTCCAAAATTAATAAAGATAGAACTACAAATCTTCACAATTGATTCAGGTCTGATGTACAGATGAATTTTCCAAATTTTGGTGAAAATTGAAAAACCGGAACTGGGTCATCGAAAACCGGAAATGGGACCGTAAGCCCGTACCTCATAAACAGCCCTAACGATTTTCTTCAAAGTTGCTATATAAACAATCTATTAGATGTCCTTTCGAATGATATAATTGGTTAGTTCAGGAAAATTGGAAGGCGTCCTCTATAAACAGCTCAATTTCAGATCTCATAAGTGCCTTCCTTTAAAAACGGCTGTACGAATTTTTTTCAAACTCGCCATGTTAACTTAATACTAAATATCCTTTTGTATGTAATTATTGTTTTCCGGTCAATAATTGAGTATGCCAAGTTTTGGTAAAAGTTAGTATCTCAAAAACGGCTCTAACGATTTTCTTGAAAATTGTTTCATTAATTCAATTTAGATAACCATTCTCAAGTATTACGTGCATATTACAGGAATACTAACGGTCATCCTGATTAGGAAGTTCAGTTTTAGATCTCGGTAATTCGTGTTTAAAAAAATAACCATCTATTTTTTCCCCTTATTTTTTAACTCACTATGTAAACTTTGTTCTAGGTGTCTTTATACGTGTATCAAGTTTCTCTTACTGGAAAATCTAAAAAAAAAAAAAAAATGCATGTACTTAATATCTCCAAGAAATGTGTATAATACGTTTAATAGTGGGTAATGGAAGTCGTGTGGTTGTTTCACACCAGATTTTGTAATAGTATATATTATACGAATATTGTTTCATATTATTGATTTTTCTCTTAATATACATTATTAAAAACCATCAGTTATGGAAAAAATTAAATATATTTGCGAGATTTCCACCAAGGATGATTGATATAAAATCTTTTCCGAAAGCAAGTAGCGCAATATACAGCCGCTAGGGAATTGCAAATGACATTTGATTATGCAAGTTTCATTAAGTTGATTGGAAACACGGTTCATTTAAAATAAATTAAATGTGCATTCGCGTTAGAAATCTACTTTTGTATAGGGCTTCTTTGGCGATATTTAAAATTTGGCAACGTAATAGCTAGGACGTTTCACTCGAAGGACTTTACGTATTTGCAATAACCTTTTTAATTCACCGCCAAAATCACAAAAAATATTAACGATCACTAATGGAGAACCATTACTAAAACAATAACCAGATTACTTTGCGGACGTTAAATTTAAGAAAATTAAAATTTAATAGAAATTAATATTATAAGAACAAATAAATAATAATTAAAGCAATTATGACGTCAACTTTATCAAACACATATTCAGGTTATAGGTTTATTTTTCAATATTTTTTATTCATGAGTAAAGACATGCTTCTTTTTATGAAATAAATAAATAAATAACATAAAGTAAAAATTACCAACATTTAACAACTGATTGAAAAAAATAATTGTAAAATTATATTTTGACTTTTCAGTTGATAATATTGCCTGACTATAACATATAAACTGATGTTTTTTATTTTTTTATTTTTTGCATATCAATTCATCGTTAACTAAAATTTGTTCATCCGTGCGAAGTAGGACGGGTCAGCTAGTATATATATATTCAACTTTCGTAATTTTGAGACTTTAAAATATTTCATTTCCATACAACTTTCTGGAAAACCCACAACCTCATCTAAACCCTTTAAAATTGATAAAACATAATACTTATTTTTTATTACTTTTGCATAATAAATGTGCATTTTATGCCGTGACTTGTATTTATCGGATTAAATAATATTGTGAAATTCTTTTGTTAATAGATTTTGAAAGCTAAAGAACTTAAAAAGAACAAATGCCCAACATTTGATTCGGTAAAAAATAAATATACAAGTAATCAAATAAATTATTTAAGAAATGCAGTTATTAAATTATTTTACTATGTTAATTAAGCACGGCTGCAAAAATTGTTTTATGCCAGAGACCTTTTTTTTTTTTTTTTTATTTTAAGAGTCATAGTTTTATATTGGTGAGAAATACTCAAAAAATAAAGTGGTACTAAACAGAGGCAGGGCTAAAAATGTTTCAAAATAAAATATTAGCAACTACGCTTTAAGAAAATTAACATAATTTAATGTTTATACAAATCGTACAATAATCGGCTATAAAAAGATTAACAGAAAGATTAAAACTGGGATATAAATAATTTTAAAAGAACTGTTAATTTATTATTTAATAAATACAAATATTGTAAACAGTAAGCACCAACTTACTGCATTTCCGAAAACAAGCAAAGCTTGCAATCTAATCCGGAATACTGCTAGTACAGCCCCTTTTTCCACATCAATCTTTTTTTAACGTATTTTTCTTCTAAATTCATCGTAAAATCATTTCAAGTGAATTACTCTAAAAATTAAGTGGGGTTTAAGAATGGGCGGTACTAACATTTTCCCGATTAGGTTTGCAGCTTTGAACGTGCCATTCAACTTGAGGTGCATAAATCCTACAATATAAAAAAAAAAAAAGAAAAAAAAGAAGAATGAAATAAAAAATATATATACATATATATATAGCGGTGAAAACAAGGAAAAGTTATTTCATAGTTAAGATATCATCGTTTATACAGTCATTGAATTTTCTTAATTTTTTGTACCAGTATTAATATTTAGCTAATTTTGATATTAAAAAAAAAAACCCTTAAAACTTAAAAAGAAATACATTGCAGAAAAATGCTGGTGGGGCAGTCTTGAAAAAAAGACGTGACCGTATGAATCATGCATATTCAAATCGGATATTTCCCTGTCTTGTAAACGAAATTCCATCTTTGATCCCCCTTTCTTTTCTAAAATATTACAATACAAAACACAATCCTTGTTTATACTCGTGTTTAAACCATTTAAATTTAGTCTTCAGCAATGAGTTTGGTATATATCACTTGCATTTACGAGTAACAACGTCAAATATAATGTGAAGTTCGAGTATGGAAAATACTTTTATTATTATTATTATTATTATTTCAGCGATACGGATGGCGGAGCTTGTTCCTCTAGAATACCTTCAGAATTTCTCGCCAATCAGTATGTAAAAAAATATTTTTTCTATAACTCGAAAATTAATGATAGGCATGAGCAATAAACTTGGAATCTAACGTTTCTGCTGATACATATTCTCTTTGTGTAAAAATCAATACAGGTATTAATTTGTCTTGTTCGTGTACATTTTGTTTCAAGTAAATTATTTAGTTTTAAAAATCCAAAATATCTACCCTAAGTTAAAAAGGAGAGGAAAAAAAAAAATAGTTGCCTACCAGGAAATAGAATCCATGAAATAATACTGGATTTCTGTGTGGGTGGTTGTGCTCGTAGATGACATCAAATGAACGCCAAATTTGTCGAGAATGATGGCTGGACAAATGCCGTCAGTGAAATAAAGTAAGATACATCGAAGAAGCCAAAGCTGAACCGTGGTAATGATTTATTGTTTAAAAATTATAGAAACTTCATTTTCTTTTTTCTTTCCTTTTTTTTTTTTTTTTTTTTTTTTGAATAGAACGACATATTAATGATAATTTTTTTTTTTATTATTTTGATCATATAAGCAAGAAAAAATGTTTGATATGCATTTCTTTTAAGATTAAATAGTGATAATAGTTTTTAATTAAAAAAAAAAAAAAAAAAACTATTGTTAATTAAATGTGACAAAATTTAAATATCACACAGCTGCCAACTTTTAGGATTTTCTTTTATTTTAATGATCAACCACCTTCATTTTCTAATGACACTTTACAATACAATTAATTTTAGGCAATTACTACAGAATTCATGTTAAAATATCTGTAGAATATTAGAGTTAATAATTTTTCCTGAAAGATAGAACCTTCGGAAGCAATGTGTTTTACATATTATACAAAATTTACCCCCCCCCCCCCACACACACAAACATATATATATATATATATTTTTTTTTTCATGCTTAATTTTTATGTTCCTCCAATATATTTTTCGAAGTGTTAGAATTCATTATATTGTTTTGATCTCGATAACAAAATTAGTGATATTCACATTTTCTTAAGTATACGGGCACCGAATGCTACGTCCTCAATAAATGATTTTTTTAGACCGATTGATACGAAATTTGTAGCGCTGCAAACTTCATGTAAATTAAAACACAACCTCTAATATTTGCTTAGTCGATATTTTACTTCCTAATTTACTGCATGCAAAAATAATAAGTAATGCTATTGTAAAGTTTTTGTAATATGCAACCATTCAACTTCGAAATTAACAAGTAAAATATCTCGGTCTTTTTCAATTCACGCTGATAATGAAAAACAAGAATGCACACTTCCTTTTTAAGCTGGATTTTAAACTCTATTAGAATAAAATGTAACCCCTCCCCCCCTCACCCGCCACTAAAATGCTATAGAATAAAACAATCTTTTGAAATAATACACTTTTATATTTTCTTTTTAGAAATAATACAATTATTATTATTAATATTGTGTGTGTGTGTTGTAACAAAAGTTAAGCAAAGGCCCTTTAAAAGTTTATAATATTGATGTAAATTTGAAATTATTGAAATTAAACGATGGGAGGCTGAAATATTTCTTGATTTACCTTCTTCCTATATAAAAAAAAGAATAAATTAGACGGCAGATCAAAGCTGAATATTTTGATACGTAACTGTAGAAATATCAATTCATTCTGCTTTTTACAGCATTTTCTTTCTTGTGTCGTAATGTTCGAAAAATGATCAGAAGATCGAACGAGTTGAATTATCCGAAGCCATTTTGGCTCATTTTGAAGCTTCACAGGACTTTCTGACTAGGTTAATGAGAGAAAAACAAAAGTGTATGCATATGCACATTTTTGATAATTAAATAAAAGAACAATGAAAAGAATGATGCCCCAGGCTTCCCTACGCTGGAAACAGATCCGCATCCAGAAATAGGCTGAAAAATCATGGAACAAAATTGGGATTCCACTGTTGAACTTCTTACTTCAGGTTTTCAGTAAAACTAGAGAGTATTATGCTAACATTCTAGGCCAAGTAAAAGAAGGCATTAAGAATAAACGCCAGACAAACAGGATCACAGGAATCTTGTTATTCCTAAACATTGCACCTTTGCACAGTTCGAGCTGAATTATCATCTTGGGTTTCCAGTTGGTTCACCATCCTCCCTATTCACCTGATCTACCTTCTTTTGATTATTTTTTGTTTCATAAACGCTTAAAGGAGCAACTTTTCGAAGATATGATGCTGTTGAAAGTTGGTTTGAGGGACAACGAAATGCATTTTATTTTAATCGTCTGGAAATGTTAAAACAACTTTGTAAAAAGTGCATCAGTCTCCAATAACACTATGTTGATTAAACATATAATTTCAAAACTCTGACACTTTTATTTTTGGACAAATCCGGTAACTTTTTAGCCTTTCTCTTATAATTAAAAAACAGCAACATATACATAAATCCGTTTTGTAAATAATTGTGTTAAATAAAACAGAAAATATAGTTTGCGATATTACCATTAATAAAATGTTTTTAACTTAAGAAAAATAAATTCTTTTAATTCACTATTCGGTAAGAAGCCTAAAGATTTATAATATTCCATCACTAACGTCATTTTGGTACATCGGTTGTAAGCAGCGTTCTTAGGCCGTTTATACTTTGAAATGAGTAAGCCTAGGTGGGAAGCGTTATTCTACCCTGATTTCGCACATTTTTTTTTTTTTTTTTTTAATGTTTCATCATCATGTTTATAATCTTTCCGAATATTTTAACACTTTTCTTTCGAAATAGTTAACTTCGACCTAATGAATTGTAGAATTTTTCTCTTTACATAAATGAAAAATGTTTAATCCACAATAGTGATGATAAAAAATCGGGAGATTTGGTAGCTATAAAGTTTAATTCTATGAAAGGATGCTAATTCGGTAATATTAATATGGAATAAAAAACTGTGTATTACTGTTTTTGGAAGTAAACTGGCAAGAAAATTTCTTTTCAAAATAAGTTGTCCCCAATCATTATCTCATCAGGTTAACCTACCAAATGTATAAATTCATATCTAAAATAATATAACGAATTTGCTTTGCACCTATTATCTTTATTCAAAGTTTCTTGATGCAACCATGTAAAAATTCTATATCAATATTCAAAAAAATTTAAATGTATATACATCTCTTAATTTTGTTTTATGTAAATTTTAATATATATTTTTATGGATCAGAAAAATCTAACTTTTAAAGTAAAATAAAGAAATAAATACCAGAAATAAAATTCAGAAAATGATATTAGGTTTTACATATAGCTCAATATAATATCTGTCGATATAATATCTTGATTCTGAATTATCTAGAATTTGGCAGGTGAAAATCTGTCATGATTGCAATAGAAGTATGCAAATATGCATTTGGTCGGAAAGTAACAGAGTTCTAAAAGTAATTACGTTTACCTGCCAGCAACCCCATTAATAATTCGTAAAATTCCTAGTGATTATCCTTTTACTTTTGGATTAATCGTCTACAAATGTAATTAGAGTTCAATTAGCTGAAAAACACATTTGCATGCTTCCAAACCTTCCTAAAACTTCAAAATCATTTTACTATATTGTCACCACTATATTAAAAAAATATTCCTTTAGGTTATCATTGAAATATATAAGAAATTTTTTTTTAGCAGATCTAGTGGTGCCACTACAATAAAATGACTGAAAATGTTTAGGAACTCTGTGAGCAGAACACTAGAATAAGACTGGTTTGAGAAAATGCAGAACCAAATATTTTACGGCGTATTAACAATTTCGCGACCGCTGACGTTAATTCTCGTCATTTTAAGATATTTAACTCCACCAGTAGGCGTTAACGTTCGCGAAATGTTAATACAAAACAAAGATATATTGTTTTGTTCCCGCTCACACATTTAGTTTGTTCCTAGATTTTGGAAATTAAGCATTATACCCATTCTTCTGCCTTAAGAAAGAGGTGACAGGGATCATAGTCCCCGCCTCTTTTTTTTTTTTTCTTTCTTATGACACTTTGAGGGATGAGAAAATTCTGCCTGTTTTGACACCACTTTTTTTCAAAGAATTTTTAATTTTAATGGACTATACTGTGATTAAACAGGATAGAAATTATTGTAAAAAAATAGCGGTAACATTTTTTTTTTTTTTTTTCAGGTGATTATGTCTAATATTTGTACCTATCTCGAAAATTTCTGCTGTAGCCAAATCAAATTTGACCTTCTGAAGTACTTTCAGATTTTTTTTTTTTTTTTTTTTTTTTTTTGAGTTCCTCATTATAAAACAAGAAAAACCAAATTCACAGAAAAAAAAAAACATAGAATAAATAATTTTCTTGTTAACACTTTACACAGAATGTCTAATTATACGAATGCTATAACCCTCAATATTTTGTTTCAACTTGTCCCTTCGAATAATTTCGAACACTTTTTCTTTTTATTTATTTGTAAAAAAAAAAATATAATGATTTATACACAAAAATAAACATGCATTTTATAATGTAACACATAGAAAAAATAAATAGCCCTAAATATTTATTTAAAATAAAAATTAACATACCTTTATTAAAATTTACGCAATATGTTTTTTCCACTAACTAGTTTAAACGAAGCACGTTTCCAGAACCTCTCATTAATCATTTTTGCGGAACACTGATTGTACTTACATAATAAAGCGTGTCATATGAATTATGTCTGTTGGAATATTTAATTAAAAACGTTACAATCTATTTCGCAAATTGCGAGTTATTTCTTAACCTTCTTACAATTAGCCCAACGCTCGCCTACATAAATTTATCTTTTTTAATTTTTAACAAATCAGTCAGAAAATGTACAGTTTACACATATTTTACAAGATTTCATAATTAATAATCCGTAACATTGTTAGTAACTGCCCCTTTTTCTGGATTCTTTTATTTTTACAGTAATTGTTACCACATGTAAATGCGATTCAACAAGGGGGAAGAAAATCACCTACTAAAAATTTTAGGGAGTATTAATTAGAATGTTGCCAGCTAAGAATATGAGTTCTGTCATAGGTAAATTTGGAAAATAGAATTTTTACATAGTAAATTTTTCTAAACAGATATCAACCATTAGTCAAGTCAAAATTAATGTATAAAATATTGATATTGTAATTTCCCTTTGTGAAAACTCCGTTTGTAATAATAATTAAATTATTGCATTATAAACAGCTCTTCTAACATTCTAAACAGCTATAACATTGCTCTTCTACATATGAAATATACTTCTTTTTTTCCGAATAATATTATATATATATTTAACCACATCAGCTAGAATAGGTACAGTTTATACATTTCTTACAAAATTTTCTAGCGTCAGATGGACTCAAATTTTCATGCAGGGTGTCTAGAGTCAAATATTTTTTTTCCTGATTGTTCTACCAGTATATTTATACAATAATATTTTACTTAATTAATTGGGCATACTTAACACTAAAAATACCGAAAGAATGTTACTGGTGGAAGAATCAGGGAAACATTTTCGACTGTCGACACCCTGTATGGAACTTGTGTAATATGAATGCAACATACTTTCATTGGTACTCGAAAAGTTGTTAATTAGAAATTTCCCTTTTTGTGAATGTTATGATAAAATATCCCATTTATATTTAGACTTAAAAAAAAAAAAAGAACTAGGAAAATTATTATTGAATACTTATTAGAAAAATTTATGAATTTTATTATTATTATTATATTTGCATAAATAACAATAAGTGGCATAAAAACATGTGTTTTCAAAATTATAGCTCTTTCTTTAATTAGTTTTCCTGTTAAAATAATATTTTAACTCCTATAGGCGTTATGTTGCCGCCACTTGCTATTCTTTGTATCCTATGAAAAAAAAATATATATATATATATATATAAGATATGTTTTTTTTTTTTTTTTTTTTTTTTTTTTTTTTTTTTTTTATAATTTTTTTTTTTTTTTTTATGTTTCATGATCCAATGTGATTTATTTTATTTTTTAAATAATGTTCGATATTTCTATAAAAACTGACGTACAGTAAAGTCTCGTACAACGCGGTGTCTGAGATGACAAATAAATAAAACAGTTTTATTTTTGAGTACTAATATTTTGGTTCATACACACGATTCAAATTATATTGTTATTAGAAATGATTATATGAACCCTATTAGTCCACTGTCCACCCGAGGAGCTGCTATTTGTATAAAAAATAATCTAAATTTTCACCAGGTAACTGTTCCTACTCTGAACGATGTCAGTGCCACTGGCATTACTCTTACGGTTCCAGGTTCCCCCCCCCCCCCTTTGGCTTTTTTTTCGCTTTATGTTCCATGTTATGAGAGCGCAGTTGATATAACATCTGATTTACTTGCCTTACTCAGATATGACGCGAACACCATTCTCCTTGGTGATTTTTAATGCCCACCATCCCTCTTGGAATTGTACTGTCTCTAACGCTTATGGTAAAGCTATTTACGACAACATCCTTCTTCTCGATTATGCGGACATCCTTTTTCCGAACACCCCTACCCATCACTATGGCATAAGTAGTAGCACTATTGATTTTGGTCTTTTTAATGGATTTAATTATGATAAAAATATTACTTCTTTGGCTGAATTGAGTCAGATCATAATCCAATTAAAATTAATATTTAAATTCGTGTTCCCCTGCCCCCCCCCTCCAAAAAAAATACTTCTTGTACAAATTTGACTCAATTCACTATCTTTATTAACGATATCCCCCCGTCCCTTCCTTCAATCAATAGCACTAATGACATAAATATCCTGCTAAATACCATCACTAATGATATTAAGAGTGCTCTTGATTATGCTACTACTTCCAAGTCTGCCAATGATTTTTTTTAATTAGACCCGTATGTCCGCATTCTCACTACTAATGAAAATAGAGCCAGAAAAACTTGTCAACGTACGCATAGAATTCAAGATAAAATTGTTTTTAATAGAGCTCATCAGGATCTAAAAGATTATCTCATCATAAAAAGCAGTGGCAGTTGGAGAGAATTCCTCGAATCCCTGTCTCCAGAGGATAACTCTCTCTGGAAAGCGGCCAGGACATTTAAGAGCTCTACTGAACCCTTACCCCCTATCCTTATTCCAAATTCCCAGAACTATGCGTACACTAATAAAGAGAAGTCCAATGCCAATGCTATAAACCTCGGGACACAATTCGAAGGCAACCCTATTGATTGTGATGAAACTGAGAGAGAAGTCAATTGTACTGTTGAAGATTCTTGAATAACCCCATTCCTTCCTCTGATTTTTGGGTAACCCACGCTGAATTCATCCGCGACATCAAAATTTAAAAATAAAAAAGCCCAAGGCATCAGCGGAATCACTAATTACGCCCTCAAGAATCTACCATTCAGTTATATTCCAAAAATCGACCATCTGTTTAATAATATTTTTAAATTTAATTATTTCCCCTTCTATCGGAAAACTGCAGTTATTGCTCCGATACTAAAACCTGCCAAACCCCCTGATAGGGCTTCGAGTTATCGCCCAATCTCCCTTCTGAATGTTTAAAGTAAATTATTCGAAGCCTTCATCGCTCAACAGATTGATTCTCATATTTCAGAAAATAACATTATGATCCCAGAACAATTTGAGTTCAGAAATGGCCTTTCAGCCCCTCACCCGGTCTACAGATTAGTTGAGCACATTACCACCGGCAAAATTCGGAAGCAATATACTGCGGCAGTTTTTCTTAACATTGAAAATGCATTTGACAAAGTTTGTACCTCAGGCTTAATTTTTAAACTTATTAATTATAACTTTTCCCCTCCCCTTATTAAATTAATTCATAGTTACCTACTTGACAGAAACTTCCACGTTAAGGGAAAGACACTCTTTCACGGAACTTTTTTGCCCATTTCGGCGTTCCTCAAGGCTTCAAAATTAGTCCTAAATTATTTAATCTTTATATTAACGATATTCTTCGTTACCCTCATACCTCATTTGCTATTTTTGCAGAAGATACCTGTATTTTCGCTTCAAGCGTCAATAGGCGTTATGCTATTTCGGCCATTTCCCGTCACTTCAAAATTTTAGTTAACTGGTTCTATAAATGGAGAATAGCATTTAATACTACCAAAACTGAAGCTATTTTTTTATCACGTGGAAGAAATGCTATGACATCTTATAAACGAGATAAATTCCAAATTAGACTCGGTGCCACCCCCCTACCATGGTCAAATCACTGTAAATACCTTGGTTTTATTCTAGACCAATCTCTCACTTTTCAACAACACATTCTCAAAACGCTAAATAAATTCCGTGCAGCTAAAAGTAAATTACTTCCCATCTTATCTTAGAATAGTACATTAAACTTTAAAAACAAATTGCTCTTGTACACTTCCTACTTACGACCCACTTTAACTTATGCTTCTATGGTATGGTCATATGCTGCCAAATCGCATATCAAGTTACTCATTAGGGCTCAAAATTCACCTATTAGGAAAATTCGTGATATGCCTTGGTACATAAGAAATTTTCATATTTACAAAGAAATTAACACTCCTAAACTTTATGATTTCATCCAACACTTAAATGTTCAATTCCATTTGGCGCTTGAAAGCTTAGATAACCCTGCTTTAAACACTCTCGCAACATATGACCATCATGATTCTCTGAATAGACGCAGACCCAAAGCGGGCCTCAGTCTAAACCCCCACCTTTAACCTTTTTTGTGTTAGCTTTTTTTATCTTTTCACTTTTCTATCGGCTTCGGGCCTTGACTTCTCTTCGGAGATTATATCCTTTCTTGTTCTGCGTATTATTTGTCCTTGTATTAAAAAAAAAAAAAAAAAAAAAAAATGTGTTTTAAAATACGAAAAAAATTTAAAAAATTTGCTCCTCAAAAATATTTTTACATCCCTAAACTTTCTTCTTATTCTGTAATGCTGTACTTAACCTCCCTACTCATTTTATATTGTGTTTCCTTTTTCCATAAGCTCTAAAATTCCTTTGATGTTGTTTTTTGAGCCTTTTATGTTAATGTTATGTTAATGTTTTATGTTGAGCCTTTTATGCTCACCAATTACTCTAAATGGTAATTGGTGAGCAAGAAAGGACAGTAATAACAATTTTAAAGAAATATTAATTCGGATATTGCAGGTATGGTGTGTACCAGACGACATAATATGGTGTACAGGTATGGTGTGTACCAGACGACTCTGTTCTTTTAACCCGAGTGTTGTATTCATTTCGAATAGTTATAATAACATTCATTTTTCAATGTGACAAATTGAAAACAGCGTGTACAATGATTTTATTTGCAATATTTAAAAAAATGGAGGCATAACGTGTTATTCTGGCCCAAAATTGTTCAGGTTCAGTTTCCTGGAAAGACATGGATGTTTGAAAAATCCTCATATATATTTCAAATACTGCTCGTTGTAATTGTAAACTGATGTATCATGGTTTTTTCAGACGAAAATCATTGAAATTATAGGTCACAATAATGTCAAATAAATACCAAACGTATAAGTGTTCTTTCATTTTCTTCTTTTAAATTACCGTAATTTCTGGTACATAATCCGCAGATAAGATGTGTCATTTCTTCACCAGAAATTTTATTTAATAAAGAAATCTATACTTTTTCGAAGGAATAGCTCTTACAAATACAAATTTATCAATTGAAATTTCTGGTGTAAAACTGGATTATATAACCTGCGGCTTTTATACCAGATTTTACGGTAAATATACGTAAAATCCTATTGTCTTTCACCGATAACATTCTACATTCAAAAAGGAAAAGAAAAATCATGAATATCAATTTTAGGGAAATGAAACCGAAGTACCAGCCGGGTGAAATAACTAATATATTTTCCTAAATTGTTACCGCTAGCATTTTTATTTCCTTATTGTAATAATGTAATAGTGTATTACAATATTTAAATATTGTGTTTGTGTATCTGAAGAACTTTCAATCATCTAATTCTAAATTTGTAGTATTTTGGTAACGTTTTACCTTTACATACAGGAATTTAATTTCAATATTACCTGCATGTAAAGATAAATCGTTTCAAAAATAGTATAAATACTACCGTTTACCCTAAACCCACATCCAGTGAAGAAATAATCAGCAACCATAGTAAAATCCCATATAAATGAAAGATAAACGCTATACAGTCATACATAAACCGCGCTGTATTAATTTGTAATGACCCTACCGAATTAAAAAAACGAAATAAAATATATTAAAAATCTAACAATAAAAGCAGGTAGCCACAAAAACTTAGTAGATAAATTACGTAGAAAAAAAGAATCCGGAATCTTAATTTTATTCCCAATCACCAAAAAGTTCCCCCGAAATTTACTTTCTCTATTCCTTTTGACCAAGAAGCATCAACTAAAATTAAAAATACTGCTAAAAAACATAATCTAAATATCCTCATCAAACCAAACCCCAATATTTACCAATTAATTCTTAGTTACAAAGATCCCATCCTCCCTCTTGAAACTGCAGGAATCTACAAAATCCCATTTAATTATCCTAACAATAAAAACGGATTCTATATCGGGGTCTCAAAAAGGAAATTATCCACCAGTGTAATAGAACATAAGAGCGACATAAAGGATGAAAAAACAATTACAGCACTAACTAAAGTTTACGCTTTCTACCAGAAAGCGATCGAAATTATTGATAAACAATCATTTTGCAAAAGGGAACGGGTCGTGAGCAGGATTGAGTAAAACGTGGCGCTACCTCCTGGAAATGCGTCAGCAGAGAAGAAAAACTTCAGTGTCGATAACTACAAGCCACTGCAAGGTCGCTGGTGAAGAGTCGGATCCACCTTGAAATCCCGCTACGGCCATTAATGATAATGGAGCTTAATAAGATTTTTATTTATAAAGTATAATTTGATTCAAAAGAATTAAAAATTAGATTCATTTAGTTGTCTAATAGAATAAGAATTTTTTCATTGTCATTATTCATCATATAATTGTATCATAAATGTTTATTCATCCCTAAGTAGCGGGATTAAACAATAAAAGCTAATTGCTTCCAAGTACAAATCTCAGGGGTGGTAGTCTCGAGACGCTTTCAAAGATGAGAAAATTTTCCCACTGTTGACACTATTGTTTTCTTTGAGAATTTTTTTATAACACTTTTTAAAGAAATACTTCGCGATTAAACAGTATAGAAATTATTCAGAGCTGCCAACCTAATCCGGCAAATTGTGAGTACCGCTCCTTTTTCTACACCACTTAATTTTTAGAGTAATTATCTTCAAATATATGTACGGTGAATTAAGAAAACAAATACTCTAAAAATATATTGGTGTAGGAAAATGGGCGGTACAAACAATTTGCCGGATTAGGTTGGCAGCTCTGGAGACTGGTGGTAAGAAAAAATGAATAAATTCCTAATTTCTCAAAGCGTCCTGATAAAAAAAAAAAAAAAAAAAAAAAAAAAGGAGAGATGCTAATTCAGCTTTATTAATGTGGAACAGGCTAGTGTATATTAATTTTCGATGGTAAACTTGTAAGAAAAACTCTTTTCTAAAAAACGGAGTGCCCAATATTTATTTCATAAGTTTAACCTAACAAATATATAAAGTGAAATATGTAATAATATAAGTAAAATTGCTTTATTCCAATTAATTTTATATATTTTTTTTTAATTTTCCTGATGTAATATTCTAAAAATTCTATCACGATATTCATTCTAATCGTATTCATCAAAAAATATTGTAATCTTAATTATAAGCAAAATTTAATATTTATTTTTAGGGAACACAAAAGTCTTCTTTAAAAAGTAGTACAGCGTGTGGTAGATAAGTAATGAGACTGGCCGCCGCGCGGCGACCCAGTCGCTCGCAGTGCGGTCTGCACCTGCAGGTCACGTGGTGGGGGATCTGAGCTAACAATAGAACCGGTTCGCAGTCGCGTCGGAGCTGTGGCGCAGTGAGGGTCGAGATTCGCGTATTAGTTGTTTGTGTGCACGTGACACTTGTGAAAATGGATCGCTCGATAGAACAGCGGTATGCAATCAAATTTTGCTTTCGCTTGGGAAAAACTGCTTCGGAAACTTTTGGACATTCCAATACGACCCGGAGACGAAAGCCCAGAGCTCGGAGTGGCACACACCGGCATCCCCGCGGCCGAAGAAAGCAAGAATGTCAAAGTCCCGCGTCAAGACAATGCTGATTGTGTTTTTCGACAAGCGGGGGTTAATTCACAAAGAGTTTGTCCCTCAGGGGAAAGCTGTGAATGCCGAATTCTACAAAGAAGTCCTTCAGCGATTGCACAGAGCCGTCAAACGGAAGCGACAGGACCTTGCTCAACGCTGGCGTCTCCACCACGACAACGCTCCGGCGCACACAGCGTTCCTCGTGACCTCCTACTTGACCCGAATTGGAGTTGAAGTTCTGCCACAGCCACCATACAACCCTGACTTGAGTCCTCCTGATTTCTTCCTATTTCCGAAGGTCAAAAGATGCCTGAAGGGTCATCGTTTCGACGATATTCCGAACATCCAACGTGCTGTCACGAAGGCACTAACTGGGATAACTCCAACGGACTACAGTGGGGCCTATGAAGCTTGGAAAACGCGCTGGCAACGTTGTGTCGACGCCCAAGGCGAGTACTTTGAAGAATATTACCGTTTTGTACAAATCGGATCAATAAATTTGTTTTTCTAGACTGAGTCTCATTACTTATCTACCACACCCTGTATAAAGAAACACCCACCAGAAATAAAGTCTGCAAAAAATCATACGTTCTTTTCTACCTACCATTAATCTGCGCTGAGGCAGGTAGCAAAGCCAAATTTTCAAGAAATAGACGGCTGAGACATTGCTGTCGTTTTTTGTTAATTTTCTGGTGAGTAGGTAATACGTGTATTAAATGTGGGTTCTAGCAACAATGAATTGGAACATCAGAATTATTTACAGTGATTTTACTAAAAAGACATAAACGTTTAGCCTGGTATAAAATTACTATATAAAATGGTGATATTCAAATTTTCCATTGTAAGAATACTGTTTATAACGCAAAAACACTGCGCTACAAAAAAAATGTAAAACATAATTTCAGTGGAATTTTACAATTTTGTATCCCCTCAGAAGATATTTAACAGTTAAAACAATCATTTTCTCCACTATAAATCAAATTTATTGCCATAAAATTACAGAAAAGTGATAAAAGTACGGAGGGGCATCCCTAAAAAACGGTGGATGATAGGGCGAAATAGGCGTCATATCCAAATTCCGGATGACATTTTACATTAGAATTTTCAAAAATGGCGTTGGAGCCGATTTTCATGCAGAGCAGTGTCGGCTACGTATTATATAAATTTCATTTTTCAGTTTAGTTTTATCATACCTGCCAACTATTTCATTCATAATCAGGAAGATTTTCTATCCTATTTTTTCACACCAGTCTTTTTTTAGAATATTTTTATACTTATTTATTCGTAACTACATATAGAGATGTTTACTCAAAAAAGAAAGAAGTGTGGAGAAAGGGACAAGTACTAAAATTCTTCCGATTCACAACTAGAATGTTGGAAGATATGCATTATATATTTTTGTCCTTTTCAAAACTTTATTCTAATCAGCCAGGAAAGTTATATTTTATATATTTATTAATTGTAATTCTCCATTTCGAAAATTTATCCGAGAAGTTTTCAATACGTTTTTACCTTTTTGAATAAGAAGAAAAACTGATTTATTCTTTATAATCTAACTCTGCTTCAAATTCTGGCGGAACTTGATAATAAATGACCCTAATTACATTTCCGCTGAAAGGGTTACATAGATATTTCCTTTTTTCAAAATATTAGAATGAAAAGACTACGCTTTCTCTTCCACTCATATATGATGTTAATTAAATTATAAAAATATGAATAAACCATACTTTTCAGCATATCAAACTATTTATAAAATATCTTTACATTCTAAAAGTATCTCTACATTCCAACATTTTGGTTAGTATTCAATTTTTAACCATCGCCAGGGAAATAATGTACATAAACTGTAAGCAAATATCAAATCAAGCCATCCCATGATATTACAATTACACTAGTTAGTTTTATCATTAATTGATTTGGGATTTCATAAACACCTGGTTTTAATTTGGGAAGAGGGGGATCTAATTTCTTAGATCCTCTAAATTAAAATCAAGTGTTTATGAAATCCCATATAAAATTAATGATAAAACTAACTATTATATAGGAATGTCCTTTAGACCTTTTAGTGATAGAATAAGAGAACATATAGCAGATTTAAAATATAACAGATCCTACACTGTTTTTCACGTACTTATAAAACTAATCCCATTCAACCTGATTTTGAAAACGCCCGTATAATTTATAGTTCTAAGCATAGAAACCAAGCACTACTTTATGAATCTTTTGAAATTATAGAAAGGAAATCTGATATTTGTAATGATACATTATCCATAACCCGCATTTTTGCCAATATTTTAATTATTCCGGAGTACTTTTAGCTCCGCCTTTATTTCGAACCACTTTATTTATTGAAAAAAAGTCTCCAATAATTAACTTCGATAAAATAAGAGAAAATTACTTTAAAAAAATAAGTGGTACGAATTAAAGGCGGGGCTAAAAATACTCCGGCATAAATTAAAATATTAGCAGCTATGGTTTATGTACATCATTTCCCTGAAGACGGTTAAAAATTGAATATTAATCGAAACGTCGGAATGTAAAGATATTTTTATAATGTAAAGACATTCTATAAATAGTTTTATATGCTGAAAAGTATGGTTTATTCACATTTTTATAATAGAATGAAATTTATGCAATAATAAATATTGCCATTTACAAAATGCATTCTACGTAAAAAGATTTTTATTGTTACAATTTTTAGGTCGAAATGGAACAGAACACAGCAGCAGGATTAAGCAATAAATATATGACCCGAAACTTTTACAGCTATTTTTTCTTTTATTCTTGTTATGTGTAATCGCGTATTTGAAAATTTGTATTCTGAAGTGTGCGTACTGATTTTTAAATAAACAAAATTACTGTGACCGGAAAGGGTTAATGCAATTACTCAGGTTTTCTACAGTTTGTAATTTATCCTTCATCCTTCCTTCACTGTATTTATATAATAAGCTTTCATTTCATTTTCCGCGACTAAATACATAATTGATGTATAAATATCATTGCGTTCCTAGGGTTCGTGATTTTTCCGAGAATGAAAGGCGAAACTGGCAAAAGTTCAGTAGTTAGTTTACAGAAAATTCCAGAAGAATACAGGTCTGTAAACAGGTATCAACTTCAATTTCACCAGTAAACACAGCCTCAATAACAGCTGTCAACAACCAATTCACAGTGCCGGCTGTATAGGAACATTAACATACAGCAATGCAACTCTATTTCCAAAGAGGCTTCGAGTTCTTTCAGTATCAATGATAACATTTGGCAAAACTCAGCTGAGAGACTGATCGGGATTTGTAACGATGCAGCGCTTTAAATACCCCTCTATCGTACCCAGAATGTTCTGGAAATTGCTAGTATCTCGTTAAGCAATCACATTATAGCGTCCATCTATTGTATATCGATATTAAGAATTTTCTCGCCAAGGAGAAAAACTTTCCAAATTTGGAACCAAACCTTCCTTTTTGGAGCTTTTTAATGCGATTTTAAAGGAAACTTAGGCTATTTTAATGCTAAAACAAACTAGATAAGCAGAAAATTAACATTTTATCAACTTACTAAGTCTCTTTGAAAAAATTTCTACAAAAATAGACAAAATTATTTACAAACTTCTAACACTATAGTTGGAAAAAATTAAAGGAAAAAGGCGGGACCATAGTATCCATGTGTTTCATATTATTCAATTGAAAGAGATTGCCGTATTATTTTACGATTTTATTAGACCAGAAATTTTACAGGTCTCGTCCTACTACGAAGGGCAATTCTTTTTGAGCGGACTTGTAAATTATTTGAAGGATGTTTAGTCTCGTTCATTACTCACAGTGCTATCCGATCATTTGACATTAGGAAAAAGAGAAAAACATGTACTTATAACCGTAACGTAATCGTGATCCTGTTCTTTATTGAAACCATAGACTAGACGATATATTGAATAATGTTGATATGCTAAAAGATTTTCATATGTAGTTGCCACCGATTGTATCTCTAGCGAACTGTAATCCTACGGTGAAAGGAATATTGCCTACGATCATGTGTCTCTGCATTAGGGGAAGCCAGGGTAATAAGAGACAAAAGGGGTAATAAGAGACAAAAAATATTAATAAAATATATACTATTAATCTAAATAACTTGAAATAAATGTCTCGTATTAATTTCATTAAATGGACTCCTCTTGATTTTTTAGGTGATTTTTGAACTTAAATTTTTTGTTAATTTTGTTTTTTAAATTTTCATTAAATCCTTGTCTCTAATAACCCCATGTGGGGTAATAAGAGACCAGGCTTCTAACTGTCCATATATAACAATGTAAAATCATGTGGGATAATAAAAGACATCTGGAAACAATTCTGAATCAGCCAATAGTTTTTAATTTTTATTATTTACATCCATCCAAAAAATCTGTTTTCTCGAAAATTAACTGTCATAAATGTGTTTGTGAAATTCATTTATTTGAATATTAGGCCCTAAATAATATAATATTGTACTTAAAGATAGTTCTACATAATCAACATAACCTAGGGATTAACCGAAAACATTAATATAATTTTTAAAATGGGCAGAAAATATTTTACCCATTTTCTAAAGTGTAGGTAAAAAGACGTATCTTTGAAGTGTATACAAGTGAAGAAAATGTTATAAAAGATTTTTCTAGTAATTATAAATAAATTTATTTATTATGTAATGAAGTATTAATGACTAAATACTAACTTATACACATTATAAACATAAATTTACGTAATCATAACAACTAAATATGGTCTAGCCAAATCAGTAAAACTGCTATTTGATTTAAAGTGAAAAAAATGTTCTCTTCGTACAGTAATTAACAGTGGGGGTAATAAGAGACTCATATCTCTTATTACCCCCACAAAAATAAAAATGGGGTAATAAGAAACATGCCTAGAACATGTAAATAAATAATGTTTTCAAGGTTTTCAAAAATTGTACATCAAAGTCATAGTCTTGGTCAAAAGGTTACATACACATTAATAAATCCCAAACATCTTAACTACAAAAAAAAAAAGAAAGAAAAATTTAGAAAAAGTCATGAACTTTCAGGGTAAGTTCAAAGTGAAGGTTTTTTTTTTCGTCGTATAAAAAGAATTTAAAATGTGTTATAAACTTCTCAATAAGTGTATTGTAGTAAAGAATACACATGATACTGAATATTACATATTTTTAAAGTTGTCTAAGTATATTTTTTGGTGGGTTTTTTGACTGCGTCTCTTATAATCCCTGTCTCTTATTACCCCGGCTTCCCCTATAGGAATTAAAAATGAAAGCAGGATAATATGTTCTATTGTTTAAACAACCCCGTTCAAATGCTGAAGTTGAAAGATTTATTTCTTCATTTTCGGACTTAAAAACTAGAAAAAGGTACTGTATTGGACGAAATTGCTGAAATGCTAGGTGTGCTCTATGAATAAGGTCGAATACACGAACTGTTGAAAAGAATAATCTCTTATTGTCCAAGAGCCACAATATCTTTGAAAAAATCATCGTATTAATTAAGATTGTATACCGTATGAGTTGCAAGACATACGCTAAATGAATTCCAATCTCATTAAAAATATGTTATTGCCCATGTTTGCTTACTAATAACTCTACTTGGCATGAAAATTGCCCCCGACACCATTTTAGCCTATTCGTATGTAAAATGAACTCCTGAATCCGAATCTGGCCCCCATCTTACCCTATCACCCACATTTTTCTTGATACGCCCCATCCCCCATTTTTATCATTGTTTGATAATTTTATACCCAACAGTTTGATTTTCGGAGGAACGATGATTATTTTAATCGTTAAATGTCTTCTTACCTGAGGAGCTACGAAGGTGGAAAGTTCTAAAACACGAACATTTGTAGTAAGGAGGATATTTGAGGTGATTTGTATACAGAAAAAAAAAAAAAATATATAGAAACGAACAGTTTCTGTTTCTTCTTTTTTTCCGCAATATTTATCTTCTTTTTTACATATTCCAGCTTCCAGTTTGCCATTTTCTTACCAAAACACCCCCAAATACTAAGAATCATACAGTGAATTTGTTTTCAAAATGTTGCTGAGTGTAGTAAAGGTCTCAAAGCCCTCGCAAGAAAGGTTGACTGATTCACTGTACGACGTTTGCTTTCAATAACTCCCATGTTAAATGTTTTGGGAAGTAAAACATGAACAGTAAAATATCCTCCTTTGACACGTGTTAAAGGTCATTGTTCTTATTATTGTAGTCTTCAGTCGTTATCGACGTTTAGCACACGTTTTGTGATAAGCGAGTGAACATTATGGTGTTCTCGATGGTAGTGATATTGTGTGGTGGTTTTTAACAAGTTTCAAAGCAGGATATTTTATTGTTCATGTTTTACTGCACAAAACATTTAACGAGGGAGTTACTGAAAGCAAACTGGAAGATGGAATATGTAAAAAATAAGAGAAATATTACGAAAAAAAAAACTGATTGTTTTTATTGATTTTTTTTTTTTCTCGAGGCACAAATCCCCTCCTTACTACAAATGTTCGTGTTTTAGAACTTTCTACCTCTGTAGTTCCTCAGGTTAGAAGACATTTAACGGTTAAAATAATCATTGTTTTTCTCCAAATCAAACTAATGGGTATGAAATTACCAAACAATGATAAAAATGGGGGAGGGGGCGTACCAAAAAAAAAAAAAGATGGGGGATGGGGCAAAATGGGGCCAGGTTCGGATTCAAGAGGTCATTTTACATAAGAATCTGCAAGAATGGTATAAGATATTTATTTATTTATTAGTGCTAGAGGCCTATTTCAGTCGGTTCAGCGTTGTCGAATTTTTTTTACGTCACTCTTAATAGTGCTAAGGGCCTATTTTAGTCGGTTTATTGAATGGGGATTTATTGAATGAAGATTTTATAGATAATTTGATTACTCATAACGAAAGTTACAAGTTTTTAAAAAATATAAAAAATTCTCCCAAGGTACAAATTTGACATGAGTCCCCCCAAGGCACAACTTTGACATGAGTCCCACCCCCAAGGCACAACTTTGACATGAGTCCCCCCAAGGCACAACTTTGACATGAGTCCCCCCCAGGCCCAACTTTGACATGAGTCCCCCCCAAGGTACAACTTTGACATGAGTCCCTCCAAGGCACAACTTTGACATGAGTCCCCCCAGGCCCAACTTTGACGTAAGTCCCCCCAAGGCCCAACTTTGACATGAGTCCCCCCCCAAGGTACAACTTTGACATGAGTCCCCAAGGCACACCTTTGACACGAGTCCCCCCAAAGGCGCACCTCCCCCTCATTGGGAAAAAGAGAAAAAACGTTGTTTTGCGGCTATAAGACAGTTTGGACTTCCAACGTTATTTGTTACAGTATCTGCAGCTGAAACACATTGGTTTGATTTAATGAAAACTTTATCATGGAATTTAGATCGTCACAAATTAACTAAAGAAGAATTTGTCGATATTAACAAGTTTAGCAGTAGGCCTCTGGCACTAAATTAAAATCTGTCAGTGTCAGATTTTCATGTTTTAAATAATGAAATAATGTCGTGTCTGTATAATTTTTTTTTTATTTATTTATTTCAAACCAAAGTGTTTGTTACTATGTTGTTTATTAATGCTTCATTATTCGACTGATGTTTAATGTTCTTTCACTATTACCTACGATTATTATACTGACATCTATTTTAAACTTTTCAACATTAACCCCTTAACGTGCGCTGTCCTCGCTGCGAGGACGCAAAATTTAAGATCCAGCTGCAAAATTTCATCCCGAAAAGTTTTTAGCAAAAATTCACGTTTATAACATATCAGAAACAGCAGGTTTTTTAAACATTAAAATTTAAAATTTATTTTAGTTTAATTTAGTTCATGAATTCCGGTGGAGTATAATTTAAATGTTTTAAATTGTTTTGCGCCGCAAAGGGTTAAAGAGCTTGGAATATATGAATGCTTAATGTGTGATTTTATCTGTATAAGAAAGGATTGTTATATTAATATTTTTTTTTTTTCTGTGGAGTTTTCAAAAATAATAAATAAACTTAAAATCATTAATTAATTTAAAGGTAAAGCAACATAACTCTTAATTTATGAGACAGTTAGTAATGCATTGTTACGAATTTATAAAAAAGAGTCGTTAATTTAGTGTCATCTAAAGAGGCTTAGTCAGGTTATAATATGTTGATTTTCAGTATTTCTAGCATGTTTTGCCTTTGAAATAGCTCATTTTCGTTTAAGAATCCGTTAAAAATCTTCACTAGGCAAATAATGACCTTGGCGACGAATTTGACGACTTTATCACTCCTTAGCGTTCTTCTTTCTTTTTGTTACTTTGGAGAAAAAATTCTTATTATTGATATATCGATTATCTAAGCTCTAATTCGAAATATATACGAGTTACCGAGTACATTCTGGACATCTACGATGCTGACCGCCAGTCAGTTTTACGTCAAGTTGCGTGACAAATAAGAGTTCGCTGATTGGGCTCTAAAATTGATAAGGCACAGCTTATTTACTGTCTGTTATGCTTATGGTACACTTTATGCTGTGATTTTTATCTTGAGCTTGATTTTTATTTAAGCTGTGTTTTCCAATGAAATGGAAGTTAATACTTGGTTAACAAACTTGGAATTTTCTGGAATATTCTGAAATAAACTTTTAAGCCTCTGCAAGACCTGTCATTCATTCACATACAAATCACGAATGTTGTGTACGCAAGGGAATTAAAGCAGTACATTTATAGAAGAAATCTGTTAGAGAGTACCACCGTGGGAATTCACCTCAAAAAGAAGATATTCTTCTCAGTATGGGAAAAGATACAATTAGAATCAGTCATCACTGATAACACGTGAAATGGTTGAAACAATTTCCATATTTGGTTGAGAGCCACGTAATGATGTCTGTGCAATTAGATTGATATTTGACTTATAAAGAGTTGTATTAAAACCCGCAGACATGCCAAGATTTTTACTTTATTCCATAGCTTCATTAGTAATCTCATTAATTGAGATATTTTTTTTTTTAAATCAGTATCACTTACATTTTTATGTTTCTTTTAAAAATGCGTTATTTAATAAGTGATTTTACGTATTCGAGAAAAAGTTATTTAAGTGACATCCATAACAATGGAGGCGGTAACTGCCAAATGCCGTATATACATACTCTAGATTTCATAAAGTGACAAACGCGAATTCCAAAAATCGTTTTTTAAAAGTAGTATACATACACATTAGGGATAACACGGACGCAGAACTCATACCACTATCAATGTAACAAAATTTTCTACTTCTTAAATCATAGGTATTATAGGTAGGGATGATTATTAAAGAAATACCAGTATGAATTCTATGCCCGTGTTCCATCACTGACATACGCATAGTTAGAAAAACGGGGCGGAACAAGTTTTTTTTTTTTTTTTTTAGATATTTTTACATGACATGCAAGCATTGCGTTTAACAAGAAAATAATGCTGTTACAAAAAAAAAAAAAAAAAAAAAAAAAAAAAAAAAAGGAAAAAAGGAAAGAAAAATAGAAAAGGAAAGAAAAACCATTCGATTCGCGTAGATTTATTAACACTTTCCTTCTGTACATAAACGTCGCATCGTTTAACCTACAATGTTCTTTTCCATCGTTATCACAGAACGTTGGAAAATGTTCAGGCAGAATGATGGAAAAACAAACAGACTAATTTACCTTTAAAATAAATTTGGAATGCGATAAAAATGCTTAAAACAAACGAAAATGCAATTCAAGCATGTTAGAATGACAGCCAATAATGTAACTAAATATTTTAATGCTGTCTATTAAATCTGATGTCGAAGCAGATATTCTATACAAAATATTACCTTAGTATATTAAATATAAATGTCAATACCGTTATGCTTTTCGTAGTAGAAAGTTATTTAAATATGATTTTTAAGAATTTTTCACCTAAAACGCAATATCTTGCCATTATTTTGGGTGTCTTTGTACACAAACCAGTGATACGGGGCATTTTAATGCTATTTTATATAAAGAATATATCATGGTAACTCGAACAACATAATCATTTTTATGAAATGCAGATAATATTTACCGACGTTAAAGGTAGGCAAGCGGGCAGATAGACAAACGGACAGTCAGATAGAGATACACTAATTTAAATCATATTTAATCTTAAAAATTGTTAGGAAGTGTTAAAAATTCTTAATGTAAATGAAAATGAGATTCTAGCAATGAGATTCTAGCAATGAGATTCTATAACAGACATTAATGTAAGAGAACATTTATGTTTGTCCCGTAAATTTTAAAGTACATGTTAAAATAAGAATATTTTATACTATTTTTTTTTTCTTTTTTTAATGTATTAATTTATTTGTGTTTCAA
Organism: Salticus scenicus; assembly: GCA_963930645.1. Lineage (NCBI taxonomy): Eukaryota > Metazoa > Arthropoda > Arachnida > Araneae > Salticidae > Salticus > Salticus scenicus. The sequence goes on along the minus strand of OZ005659.1, from coordinate 208,792,334 downwards.
ATACCTCCGATTTTTTGTAGCAAAGATGAGAAGTGATAAAAGAAAAATAATTGAATAAAAATATTACTTAAGGAAAGGAATGTGTGTGAAAAAAAAAAAAATAAAAATAAAAATAAATTAAAAATAATAAGATATCTAAATTCTTAGCAGCATGTGCCTTCTATTTTCAAAGCTAAAGAAAGGACGTAATAATCTATCCCAGACGTGGACAACCCATTGTCCACGGGCCGCATGCGGAACGCCATGTAGTTTTCTGTGCGGCCTGCAACGATACTAACATGTTTAAAGTTTGAAAACTTTGGTTAAGAGATTGGAATTTAATAAATCCATTCTGACTTTTGAAAGTGAAAATATATTTCAACGATTTTGATAGATAAAGAATCACAATGATGTAAAAATAATAAAAAATAAAAAATAAAATAAAATGAATAAATAAAACTTGTCCTATTACTCATTTTTTATGATACGGGGTTATGATAGTTAATAATGTATCGTCACGACTTTTCACTATTCTATTGTTAATTTATGAATGAAAATAATTTAAATTCATGTATTCTGCTCCGTATCTTCACCCTATCCTCCCAGCAAAAAGAATATACATAAATGATTTACACACTAAAAATCACATACACACACACACACACACATATATATATGTATGTATATATATATATATATATACACTACGCTGCGACTCGCCTGAATAAAATAGATTTCCTATAGATTTGCCAAGTGTTTTAGTTTGGACAGACCTGCTCTATCCTATCTTTTATTATTTTTTTAATTATACGTTTGATAATTTATTAAAAATAATTTTTAGAACAACTGCCATCAATTTGAACGCAGTGACCCTCTTTAGAAATTTTGTAAAAGTCGTTTGTTTAACTTTATACTCTTGCTTAAAAAATCGTGCTTAATTATCTGGCACAAAATGTTTGTTGCATATTTTCACATTTTACGAAAATTGTTTACAAATATTTGTATTTATATTAATAGTGAGCATTTTTTAAAATCCACTTTGCTTATACTTAAAAACAATTAAACCAATGGAATATCTTCTTCTTACCTTTTTATCTCTTTACTACATATTCTAATTTATTTAAACGTAATAATAAAGAAAACTCTGAAATTCTTTGTAAATTATGAAAGGTTGAGTATAAAAGAAAAAAATGACTTCTATTGCCAACAAAACTATAAAATTTAAATTTAAATTAATAAAATCTAAATTCAACAAGTTGTGATGAAATGTATGTTTAATGAGATATGTTGTTTTTTAGTATTTTTTTTTCCACAATAGATTAAATATATATGTTTCATGCAAGTGCTAAAAATTTTATTTCTTATATATATATATATATATATATATATATATATATTTAATAGTAGTCCTTTGTTATTCATGCATAATGACAACTCTTTCAAACTTTCAACTTTGCTATTTCAAAGTAGTTATCCTCATCATATGGAATTGCAGGTTTTTTACCTTTTAACACTTTCGCGACCGCATGTTTTTGCCTTTCTCACAGTAAGGTCAGCCTGTGGGCGTTACTCTCCCAAGTTACAATTTTACAGAACAGAATTTACTGAATTCCCATTTATATTTCAAATGGGTGTACAATATAATCATACTTTCCCTAATCAAAGTATTTGTATCCATAGTATATTGATTGTACAAATATGAATATTGTTTATATTTTTAAGAAACAAATAACATATAAATTACAAAAGAAACGCTAACTGGTGGAGTTATATATTTTCAAATGATGTGGTCTACGTCTGCTGTCGCGACAGTGTTAATAAACAAAAAAACTTCGAAAGTATTGAAATAATAATGTTCAGAAATCGCAATAATAGGTAACGAAATATTCTTCAATAGGTGGTGTGGTTTGAGACGTTAGAAATATTAATTTCGAATTAAAAATTTATGTTAACCCGTTAGTAATCACTATATACAGCGCCACCTGGTACAAATTGCGCACTTTCTAATCACCAATAGTTTTTAGAAGTGATATAATCGACGTTTCTGCGATTTCTCTTCGCCTTTTATATATATCAAATGCCACTTCTCGAAATATTTGGTGGCTATTGAATAAAAAGAATCTGGCAACACTGAAGGATGGGCAACAAATCGTCCAACTAGCGACTACTAACTCGTTAATAGTTTCTATTGATTTACAGGACAATTTCTCTTTAAAAGAAGGTGTCCTATTCTCAATTGATGGATTCTGAGCAGTTACTGTTTTAATATTACATATATATATATATATAAATTTGTATTATTATTTTGAACTTATGTGCTACAACTTCTACATACTTGCCGACCTAACTCGGAAGAGTGTTACCATAGCTCCCGCCCCTTTTTGTTCCCCACTTAATTTTTAAAGTAAAATCAATCTCTTCAAATATATTTTTAATTAAGTAAGAAGAAAAGTATATAATAAAATTAAAATTAAAATTAAACAAAGAAAAGACTGGTGTGAAGAAATATTCAGAAAGGAGCGAGACTAACAATCTTCCGGATTAGGTTGGCAAGTAAGCATGTATATAAGAGGTAGTCAAAAGAGTGACTGCTGAAAACACTGTAGTCGTTATAACACAAGTATAACTTAACAAACTTACGTAATTAATTCTACAATAATATTTATAAATTTAATTTTTTCCAATTCATTTCATAAAATTGGTTTAAATCGTCATATTGTGTGAGTATGAAAATCTAGCATAGTGATGCTCTAATATATATATATATATATACAGAGTGATTAAACTATCAAGGTACAAACTTTGAGGAGAGGTAGGACACATAATTAGGACCCAGAACTGCATAAGAACCTATATCCCCAAACATCATTTTAACCCTTTACGGACCATGTGATTTCTAAGGGTTTTATAACAGAAAGCTCCGCTTACTGCCATTGCTTGTGAATGGAGCACTATTTAGAAGAAAGGGTCTTTCCTTTAGCAGAAAGGATCTGTCTTTTACTGTTAATCCTAGTAAATACATGATAAAAATATTGTTTCTGAATACTTCACACTGATCAAATAAATGCTTACATTGTGAATAATTTTTTTAATGTACAGTAACACACAAAATGTAAAACTTACGCAGTAGGCGGAGTTTCAGGTACAAGCAGTTACGGCTACAATGACAAAATTTCAAAAATGTTAAATATCAACACCTACTTTTTTTTTTCGTTCGAATGAGATAACCATATAAAAAAAAAAGCATAAAAAGCGTTGGAACGGTACCTGCAGCACGAAAATCGCCAGCGCTAGGCAGTCTATAAAGAAAAGAGAAAACAACTGTGATTTGCTTACCACAGCAACGTTCCCAACTTTTTTAATTTATTCAGAAGCATCTTTAGCCCCGCCTTCATTTCGCACCAGAAATTTTGTAGATTATTTCTCATTAATACGTGACAAAGATTAAATAAGAAGAAAAATATGATTAAAATTTTTGATTAAAAATATGATTTATTTATTATAATGATTAAAAATCATTTTTCAAAATTTCCGGTATGAAAAAGAGGCGGGGCTAAAAATCCTCGTGAATAAATTATAAAAGTTGGAACGCTGCACCAGAGCACGACTTTCTTCTTTTTAATGACGTCACATTTCAGGCTGAGTCTTCGGCACTCACTAGAGTCTACTAATTCTGCTTCGAAATGAGAACAGACCATAGTATCCTTAATTTCTTGTAACGTTTCTGAATAAGGGCTCTAATTTCGTAGTTCGTCGTAAGGCATCGTCATGTCTGAAGTCATCGGACCGGGTGAAAAATAAGGCTTTGTGAAATGCGTGATGTGTACGTTGTTTTCTCGATCAGTAAACAATATGCTGCTTTCAGGGAAACAGCGTGGAGGAATTGTAAAGTTTTATTGCCTGAACGGACAAAATGCCGCAAAGTCATTGCGTCTTTGGCTGTGTATCGCAGACACCATGGAAAATGCTGAAGCCCGTGTACTATAAAAGCTGTGCGTGACTTGATATGCATCTTTCAAGAAATTGGTTGCACATGTGATCGATCTCGGCCCAAACGACCTTCTGTTGCTGTAAGGACTGTTGCAGAAGTCCATCAGACGATAAGCAATATTCCCCGTAAAAGTGCACGCAATGTTTGACAGTTTCTGCAGCTGCCAAATTCTACGTTGCGCAAGATTCTGTGCTCTGTTCTCCAAGTGTTTCCGTATCGGTTCCAACGTGTTCAAAAGGTAGAATCGTGTGATAACCAATTACGGATACATTTTGCGAACAAACGTCTTATCCAGTATGACGAGTATAACAGTTGTTCATCACGCATTCTACGGACAGACGGGGCTCACTTTTCGTTAAATAGGAACGACAATTCGAAATAAAGCATACCTTCGTCTTCTCCTCTCGTTTCGAGCCTAGAAAATGTGGGTTTTAGAATCGAAGACACAACGTGAAATGTGACGTCATTAAAAAAATGAAAGTCGAGCTCTGCTTGGCAAATCGCAATTTGTCTTTTCTTCTTAGTCTGTCTAGCGCTGGTGGTTTTTATGCTACAGGTTCCGTTTCAATGCTCCTTAAGCATTTTGTTTTGCTATGGAGTTTCTAATTAAAAAAAGTAGGTGTTCGCATTTGAAATTTTTGAAATTTTATCACTGTAATCGTAACTGTTAGAGTTTATTTATTTATTTATTTATTGTATATATATATGATTCTTGAGAGCATTCCTCAAAATACCTTCCACCAAATTTTCATTCAATCTCTGTGAACGGTATGGTAGCCATTGGGATAGATTTTTATAATCACCGGGTAAATTCATATATATATATCATAGTTGCCAATATTTTAAATTATTTCTAAGCAATTTTAAATCTGCCTTTATTTCTCACCACTTTTCTTTTTAAATATTTTTTTTTCTCATATATAACTACAGTAAAATAAGAAAAGAATACTCTTAAGAAAAAAAAAGTGGTGTGGAAGAAAGGTGGGGTTAATAATGCTCCGGAATAAATTAAAATGTTGAGAACTTTGATTTATATATAAAATTAGCTCTGTACGAATATGTTTTACGTATTAATGCTAAACAGACATTTAACTACTTCCAAATTCAAAATTATAAATATCATTCTGAAATATAATTATTAACCACCAGAAAATAAAATTACTAAAATAAGAATAATCTATTTTCGTGGCGTGTACTAGCATATCACATTCTGGATCTGTGTATTAACGTCTCAAGAAACTGACGACTGAGAGTTGTCGTCTGAAATAAGTTCACTGAAGCGAACAAAAAGTTGTCTGGGAATTTTTGATTTTTTACAATTTTGTGCTTACTGCATACTTGCCAACCATCTCATTAATAGCCGTACAATTGTTAACGCCCCTTTTCTCACGCCACTATATTTTTAGAGTTATTCTCTCCAAATGTTCTTACGATTAAATAAGGCTAAAATTACTCTAAAGAATTATTAGTGTGAAAAAAAAAAGCGGGTACTAAAAATTGTTCGGTTCATAATGAGATGGTTGGCAAGTATGTTACTGTGTTTTCCTTTACTTCTCTATTGGGTAAAAAGTGAATGTGGACAGGACGACTATATGTGTTAAAGTTTAATTTTTATAAACCCCTTGAAGCCCAGTAGCACGTTTCTCAGAATTAGTAAAAAGACCAAACGTTACTGAAGGAAGTAAAGAAATTTCTCCCCAACTTATTTTCATGACATACGTCAAAGCGGTGGTACGTTTTCATTCACATAATCCTCTTCCGTTTTGTAGGTGAAATTTATAAGGACTTCTTAACACTTTCGTGACCGCATGTTTTTGCCTATTTGACAGCATGAGTCGCCTGTGGGAGTTACTTTTTTCAAGCTACATCATTTCAGAATAAGGTTTCCTGTCTGCATTTTATATTACATATGAATATACATAATAAATATGCATATTCTGATGAAAGTACTTGTATCCATAGCATTTTTATTGTACAAGTATGAAAAAAGATAATTTTCTTAATAAATGTAGAAACATACAAATTGATAAAGAAACGCCCACTGGTGGAGTTACAGATTCTCCACGTCACGTCAGCGGTCTCCAAAGTATTAAGGATGGTAGAGGGGAGAGGGAAATTCCAACCAAATAGTAAAAGTAATCCCTCTAAGCATTTATGTCTAGTATATTTATAACACCATTTGAAAAAAAAAAACAGCTTCCTTAAACTAAAAAACTTCTATCTTATTTTTTTTTTTTTTTTTAATGTAAGGATATGATGATTTTTTGAAAGATTTCAACTTGTGCATATGCATATTATAAGCAAAAATTACAGATGCTATCACAAATTTCAGTGATAGAGCCCCCCCTCCTTATTTCATTTCTTTCAAAATATCATATTTTTATGATTTTTTTTAAGGTAATTATTAAAGGTGATAATTAAATTCCTTATTCCGGAACCAATTGATGTTAATGGTTTATATAAATGTGAAAATATATATAACAGTTAAAAATAAGATTAAATTAATGTCAATATTCATGTGGATTTCAAGTTTAAATATATGCCTATGCAGGGCCCGTGTTCCATCCCTGGACTATGAGAAAAATTCATTTGAGGAAACAAAAAATACGTTTCAATTATAAGGCTTTTAAAATTCATTATTCGTTTAATAAATATAGGCAGCCTTCTATTTATTTCAGTTTAAAAAGTTTAAACGTTTTGGGATGTCCTGAAAACTGTTGGGCTGCTTGCAGAAAATGTCAGTTTTTATGTCTGTGTTATGTGACAAAAGTTTTGTGACTGCTCTTGTTCAAGAACTAATGCAGAGAATTTTATATAAATTTATATGGAGTTAAATTTGATATAAATTAAACCCTATCAATTGCTGAAAACGCTCTAGGCATTATAAAATATAAAACTAGAATGACTTACAGGGGTCGTACTATTTGCATTTTTTTCAGGACACTGTCAGGAATGAGAAGTTTCTTTCTTTATTGCTACCACTATTTGTATACAATAATATCAATTCTATTTATTCGCGACATATTACTTACAAAATGCCACAAGTATTTCTGCATATCATTTGCGGTGGCAAAAAAAAGTGAAAATTTCTCATCTCTGAGAGTGTCCTGAAAAAAGGGCGGAGAGTACAACCCCTAGATTTAACAAATAAGCATAATTAGTTTTACAATATTATTTACAAATTTAAATAATTCCAATTCGTTTCATAAAATAGGTTTAAATCTTCATAACGTATGAGTAAGAAAATATATCATAAGGATACTGTTTATATGTATATATATATATATATATATATATATATATATCCATTATATTCTCCAACATATTAATTTATTGCTGAGCATTTTAAATCCTGTCTTCATTTTGCAGCACTTTAATTTTAGAATATATATATATATATATATACATATACACACACACACACACACACACACACATATATATATATATATATATATATTCATTATATCACTACAGTAAATAAGAAAGAAATTCTCTAAAAAAAAAAGAAAGAAAGAAAGAAAGAAAGAAAGAAAAAAGCAATGGTATGGAATAAAGGCGGAGATAAAAATGCTCCGAAATATTTTAAAACGTTGAGAACTTTGATATTTATATAAATGTAGTCCAAATTAAATGCATTCTATGAATATATTATACATATTAATGCTAAACAGACCTGGACCTACTTTGAAAATAAAAATTATAAAATATGATAGTGAAAAATAATAATTATCCACCAAAAAATATGATCGACTAAATAAAAATAATCGATTTTCCTAAGAGTGGACTCGACTGGTTTCATTCTTATTTGTGGGTTAGACACCGGAGATTATGGCACTGGTGGAAAAATCAGGGCGGAAATTTGGCTTGTCGCCACCTTGTATAGGGGCTTTATTAGTCATAAATACAGAAAACTTTCATATTACCTTCCTAAAATTTTTGAATTAAGATTACGTATATTTATCAATAATTTTGCCAGAAAATTTGAATAATAAAATTTAATTCTTTTTTCTTTAATTTCAGTTAAAAATGAAGGCTAATTAAATGTGCTTATTTTTAAAATAGAGATATTTCTCGAAAACCAATATTTTTTTATTACATATCTCAATTTTTATACATAATAACATAAATAAATATTTTTAATTTTTTTTTTTTAATAAGTCAAAAATAAATAAACAAAATAAGTATATAGAGAGTGTGACTTTTACATAATGATTTTTTATCATCAAATCTTAACTAAAAAAATTGATACTTGTAAAATATGATTGAGAAAAATATTTTGTGCAATAATATGCCAAATTTTATTCGGTAAAATATCAACATGCATTTCGAAATGCTCAGTATATTACATTTAAAAATTTCATTTAATATATATATATGTATATATTGAAGTTTACTTTAATAGTAATAATAATAACACAGTCGAATCTCGTTAATTTTTTATTACCCTCTCAAGGGGAATAAAAAAATTGTTCAAGTTATCAATAACTCAGAAACATCTTCATTTTGACGATTGTAGAAACAGTTCATGTTAAAAGTAATTCACGTAAAACGCATTGAAGTTCGGCTGTATTAATAAAAGCTTTAGTAGATAATTTATGTATTTATGATTCTCCGATCCATCAATCCATTCATTAAAAGAAAATGATATTTATTCATTGACTATTATTATCATCAATAATCTTCTTCATCATTCATTAAAAAAAAAATTACTTTTTTCTAATAATGTTTAGTATATGCATTAAGAAAAAGTTTTATTGTTTTAGTTCTATGCATTCAATGTTTCAAAAACTGATCAATAGTAATGTCTTTAAAATCATTAGAAGAAAGTAATAGGGGAGCGTGGGAGTAGTTGTCACAGGGGTAAGAAGTAACACGCAATTTTCGAAATAGTTTGTAACATTTGCGATTAAATATTTTTATAAACATAATTCTTAAGACGCGCCTTACAATGTAACCGCAATCGGTGCTCCGCAAAAAAGGTTAATGAGAGGCAGCCAAAAAAAAAAAAAAAAAAAAAGGGAAGCAGCCAAAAAAAGGATTGGTATCAAATTTCGCCGCCGCTATTCAATACCGGGAACTCAATAGCTAGCTTACTGAAGATCTTCCAATAACACTGCATGTATCTCTCTAATAAATCCTAATCTCTTTCAATACTCTTGTTATCTGTGTTAGTTTTTTGAATGCATCATAAAATTGTAATTTAAAGTATTTTTACGGCGGGGTGCGTAATAATATTTTATCTTTACTAACTAGATTTTTTATTAATTAAAACGTCTACATAGAGAACGCATCCCGCCGAAAAAACACTTTAAATTATAACTTGATAATGCAGCCAAAAAACTAACACATATAACAAGAATATTGAAAGAGATTAGGATTTATTAGAAAGATATATGCAGTGTTATTGGCAGATCTTCATTAAGCTAGCCATTGAGTTCCCGGGATTGAATAGCGGTTGCGAAAATTGATATCAGTCCTTTTTTTTTTTTTGGATACTTAAAAAAGATAAGAGTTTTTGCTGGGAAGGGGGACTTTTACAATAGTATTGTTTTTTATGAGATATATATGTTCTGAGCAAATACTCAAGAAAAAGAAGAAGATTAATATAAAACAAGAAAACTGTGGTTGCTAATCATAATTTTGAATGTTCCTTCAGCAACAAACTTTCTATAAACATAATTATAAAGCAGTAGGCAAGATAAAGTATGAGGAATATATTGATAAATGGCACTGCTGTACTGCAGAGCTTGTGTTTGTGTTTCAAAATATCCATTTTATATAAACAATGATACTGCGATTCTTTTCAATCTCAGGCAGCAATTTTTATTTAAGTCACCTTCGGGCACTCTGGTTCTAAGAGTGACTTAGAAAGTTTGGACTTCATTAAATTTTGATCAAATATTCGTTAGAAAAAAAAATAATAATCATAAAAATCCTTTTTAATCACTTAATCATAAAACTGACATTTTTGAAAAATTCGGAGAAAATCCTTATATAAAAACGCATTATACATGTATATATATATATATATATATATATATATTAAGTATAAATATTTGAAGTGAAAATAAAATGTGATTTTTAAATTGCCAATGGAAAATATAAGTAATTGCCTAAATAAATAAACAGCTTGGGTTTGAATAAAATGCCTAAATAAATAAACAGCTTGGGTTTGAATACCATGATTTTTTTTTTTTTAATGTATTCTTTTATAATAATTATTCTCAATTTATTAGGATAAGTTTTTCTTTATTGTGGTATGACATTGATGTTTCGTTAGTAGTAACTTGGCATCTCAGCATATGTGGTCCGAGTCTTTTCTGCAACTGGCAGACAAATCCTATGTTTTTCTATGGATAAATTTGTTAAGCGAATTACTCATCAACTTTTTTTTTTTTTTTTTTTCGGAAATTTACAAACTATAAATCAAATATTTTTTTTTTTCTCAAAAAAAAAAAAAAAAAAAAAAAAACTCTCTATAGATACATATTTACATATTAACGCTTTTTTTTTTTTTTTTTTTTTTTTTTTTTTAAAGAAAATATTAAATACAAATAATATAAATATAAATAAAAACCGTGATTAAAATTTTCCTCTTTTTTACTTCAAAATGGGTATTTAAAATTAAAGAAATAAATAGTGAAAAAAACAAAAAACCTTTTTTTTTTTTATTATTGTAAAAAGAATTAAAAAATTCCATAAGAAATAGTCATAACATTCTCTTCTATACGAGGAATTGGAATTCGGCTGCTGGCAGTGATATGTGGAGAATTTCAGAGAGCTACAGGTGTCAGACACATCACTTATATCGATAACTCAACCTTTATACATGCATAGCAGTCATTATAAATTATTATAGCTTTATAGCTTTACACATATTTAAAACCATTAAATCATAATTTCAGTTTTGTTTATGAATTTAATTTTGAATTGATTACTTATTCATATTTTTCTTTGAGTAGATATATTTACTTATATAGCCTCCAATGTATTATATATATATATATATATATATATATATATATATATATATATATATACAACTTTCGTAATTTTGAGACTTTAAAATATTTCCATTTCCATAAAACTTTCTGGAAAACCCACAACCTCATCTAAACCCTTTAAAATTGATAAATCATAATACTTATTTTTTATTACTTTTGCATAATAAATGTGAATTTTATGCCGTGACTCGTATTTATCGAATTAAATAATATTGTGAAATTCTTTTGTTAATAGATTTTGAAAGCTAAAGAACTTAAAAAGAACAAATGCTCAACATTTGATTCGGTAAAAAATAAATATACAAGTAATCAAATAAATTAATTATTTAATTTAAGAAATGCAGTTATTAAATTATTTTACTATGTTAATTAAGCACGGTTGCAAAAATTGTTTTATTCCAGAGACCTTTATTTTATTTTTTATTTTTTAATTTTAAGAGTAAATTTTTCTTATTTTATCATAGTTTTCTACTGGTAAGAAATACTCTAAAAATAAAGTGGTACTAAACAGAGGCGGGGCTAAAAATGTTTCGAAATAAAATATTAGCAACTACGCTTTAAGAAAATAATATAATAGAAAGTACATAATTTAAGGTTTATACAAATCGTACAATAATCGGCTATAAAAAGATTAACAGAAAGATTAAAACTGGGATATAAATAATTTAAAAAGAACTGTTAATTTAATATTTAATGAATACAAATATTTTAAACAGTAAGCACCAACTTACTGCGTTTCCGAAAACAAGCAAAGCTGGCAATCTAATCCAGAATACTGCTAGTACAGTCCCTTTTTCCACATGAATCTTTTTTTAACGTATTTTTCGTCTAAATTCATCGTAAAATCATTTCAAGTGAATTACTCTAAAAATTAAGTGGGGTTGAAGAATGGGCGGTTCTAACATTTCCCCGATGAGGTTGGCAGCTTTGAACGTGCCATTCAACTTGAGGTGCATAAATCCTACAATATAAAAAAACAAAAAGAAAATAAAAGAAATAAAAGAAGAATGAAATAAAAAATATATATACATATATATATAGCAGTGAAAACAATGAAAAGTTATTTCATAGTTAAGATATCATCGTTTATACAGTCCTTCAATTTTCTTAATTTTTTGTACCAATATTAATATTTAGCTAATTTTGATATTGAAAAAACCTTAACCCCTTAACGCGCACTGTCCTCGCTGCGAGGACGCAAAATTTAAGATCCAGCTGCAAAAATTCATCCCGGAAACTTTTTAGCAAAAATTTACGTTTATAACATATCAGAAAAGGCCGGTTTTTTTAACCGTAAAATTTAAAATTTCTTTTAGTTTAATTTAGTTCATGAATTCCGGTGGCAGTATAATTTAAATGATCCGAATTGTTTTGCGCCGCAAAGGGTTAAAACTTAAAAGGAAATACATTGCAGAAAAATGCTGGTGGGACAGTCTTGAAAAAAAGGCGTGACCGTATGAATAATGCATATTCAAATCGAATATATTCCTGTCTTGTAAACGAAATTCCATGTTTGATCCCCTTTCTTTTCTAAAATATTACAATACAAAACACAATCCTTGTTTATACTCGTGTTTAAACCATTTAAATTTAGTCTTCAGCAATGAGTTTGGTATATATCACTTGCCTTTACGAGTAACAACGTCAAATATAGAGTGAAGTTCGAGTATGAAAAATACTTTTATTATTATTATTATTATTTCAGCGATACGGATGGCGGACCTTGTTCCTCTAGAATTCCTTCAGAATTTCTCGCCAATCAGTATATAAAGAAATATTTTTTCTTTAACTCGAAAATTAATGATAGGTATGAGCTGTAAACTTGGAATCTAATGTTTCTGCTGATACTTATTCTCTTCGTGTAAAAATCAATACAGGTATTAATTCGTCTTGTTCGTGTACATTTTGTTTCAAATAAATTATTTATCCGAAATATCTACCCTAAGTTAAAATAGAGAGGAAAAAAATAGTTGCCTACCAGAAAAAACAATCCATGAAATAATACTGGATTCATGTGTGGGTGGTTGTGCTTGCAGAATATATCACATCAGCACCAAATTTGGCGAGAATGATAGCTGGACAAATGCCGTCAGTGAAATAAAGTAAGATACGTCGAAGAAGTAAAAAGCGGAACCGTGGTAATGATCTGTTGTTTAAAAATTATAGAAACTTCATTTTCTTTTTTCTTTCCTTTTTTTTTTTTTTTTTTGAATAGAACGACATATTAATGATAATTTTTTATTTATTATTTTGATCATATAAGCAAGAAAAAATGTTTGATATGCATTTCTTTTAAGATTAAATAGTGATAATAGTTAAAAAAAAAAAAAAACTATTGTTAATTAAATGTGACAAAATTTAAATATCACATAGCTGCCAACTTTTAGGATTTTCTTTTATTTTAATGATCAACCACCTTCATTTTCTAATGACACTTTACAATACAATTAATTTTAGGCAATTACTACAGAATTCATGTTAAAATATCTGTAGAATATTAGAGTTAATAATTTTTCCTGAAAGATAGAACCTTCGGAAGCAATGTGTTTTACATATTATACAAAATTTACCCCCCCCCCCACACACACACACAAACATATATATATATATATATATATTTTCATGCTTAATTTTTATGTTCCTCCAATATATTTTTCGAAGTGTTAGAATTCATTATATTGTTTTGATCTCGATAACAAAATTAGTGATATTCACATTTTCTTAAGTATACGGGCACCGAATGCTACGTCCTCAATAAATGATTTTTTTAGACCGATTGATACGAAATTTGTAGCGCTGCAAACTTCATGTAAATTAAAACACAACCTCTAATATTTGCTTAGTCGATATTTTACTTCCTAATTTACTGCATGCAAAAGTAATAAGTAATGCTATTGTAAAGTTTTTGTAATATGCAACCATTCAACTTCGAAATTAACAAGTAAAATATCTCGGTCTTTTTCAATTCACGCTGATAATGAAAAACAAGAATGCACACTTCCTTTTTAAGCTGGATTTTAAACTCTATTAGAATAAAATGTAACCCCTCCCCCCCTCACCCGCCACTAAAATGCTATAGAATAAAACAATCTTTAGAAATAATACACTTTTATATTTTCTTTTTAGAAATAATACAATTATTATTATTAATATTGTGTGTGTGTGTGCGTGTGTTGTAACAAAAGTTAAGCGCACTTTCCAATAAAAGTTTATAATATTGATGTAAATTTGAAATTATTGAAATTAAACGAAGGGAGGCTGAAATATTTCTTGATTTACCTTCTTCCTATATAAAGAAAAGAATAAATTAGAAGGCAGATCAAAGCTGAATATTTTGATATGTAACTGCAGAAATATCAAGTCATTCTGCTTTTTACAGCATTTTTTTGCTTGTGCCGTAATGTTCGAAAAATGAAATAATGAAATAAAAGAACGATGAAAAGAATCATGCCCCATGTTTCCCTAAGCCGGAAGGAGTTCTGCATCTAGAAACCGGCTGAAAAATCATGGAACAAAATTGGGATTCCGCAGGTGAACTTCTTACTTCAGGTTTTAGTAAAAATAGAGAGTACTATGCTAACATTCTAGGCCAACTGAAAAAACGCATTAATAATTAACGCGAGACAAATTTGATCAGAGGAATCCTGTTATTGCCAGACATTGCATCTTTGCACACTTCGAGCTAAATTGATCATCTTAGGTTTCCAGTTGGTTCACCATCCTCCCTATTCACCTGATCTACCTTCTTTTGATTATTTTTTGCTTCATAAACGCTTGAAGGAGCAACGTTTCGAAGATATGATGCTGCTGAAAGTTGGTTTCAGGGACAACGAAATGCATCTTATTTTAATCGTCTGCAAATGTCAAAACAACTTTGTAAAAAGTGCATCAGTCTTCAATAACACTATGTTGATTAAATATATAATATCAAAACTGTAACACTTATTTTTAAACAAATCTGGTAACTTTTTAGCCTGCCTCTTATAATTAAAAAACAGCAACAGATATATAAAGCCGTTTTGTAAATAATTTTGTTGAATAAAACAGATAATATATTTTGCGATATTACCTTTAATAAAATGTTTTCAGCTTAAGATAAATAAATCCTTTTAATGCACTATTCGGTAAGAAGCCTAAAGATTTATAATATTCCATCACTAACGCCATTTTGGTACATTGGTTGTAAGCTGCGTTCTTAGGCCGTTTAAACTTTGAAAAGCGTAAGCCTAGGTGGGAAGCGTTATTCTACCCTGATTTCACACATTTATTTTTATTTATTTTTTATTTTTATGTTTCATCATCATGTTTATAATCTTTTCGAATATTTTAACACTTTTCTTTCGAAATAGTTAACTTCGTCCTAATGAATTGTAGAATTTTTCTCTTTATATAAATGAAAAATATTTAATCCAGAATAGTGATGATAAAAAATCGGGAGATTTGGTAGCTATAAAGTTTAATTCTATGAAAGGGTGCTAATTCGGTAATATTAATATGGAATAAAAAACTGTGTATTACTGTTTTTGGAAGTAAACTGGCAAGAAAATTTCTGTTCAAAATGAGGTGTCCCCAATCATTATCTCATCAGGTTAACCTACCAAATGTATAAATTCATATCTAAAATAATATAACAAATTTGCTTTGCACCTATTAATTTCATTATCTTCATTGAAAGTTTCTTGATGCAACCATGTAAAAATTCTATATCAATATTCAAAAAAGTTTAAATGTATATAAATCTCTTAATTTTGTTTTATGTAAATTTTAATATATATTTTTATGGATCAGAAAAATCTAACTTATAAATTAAAATAAAGAAAGAAATACCAGAAATAAAATTCAGAAAATAATATTAGGTTTTACATATAGTTTAACATATGCCGGTCAGAACTTGTTTCAGAATTATCTAGAATTTGGCAGATGAAAATCTGTCATAATTGCAATAGAAGTATGCATATATACATTTGGTCAGAAAGTAACAGAGTTCTGAAAGTAATTACGTTTACCTGCCAGCAACCCCATTAATAATTCGTAAAATAATTAGTAATTATCCTTTTACTTTTGGATTAATCGTCTACAAATGTAATTGGAGTTTAATTAGCTGAAATATACATTTGCATGCTTCCAAACCTTCCTAAAACTTCAAAATCATTTTACTATATTGTCACTACTATATTAAAAAAATACTCTTTAAAGTTATCATTGAAATATATAAGAAAAACTTCTTAGCAGAGCTAGTGGTGCCACTACAATAAAATGAGGGAAAATTTTTAGGAACTCTGTGAGCAGAACACTAGAAAAAGACTGGTTTGAGAAAATGCAGAACCAAACATTTTACGGCGTATTAACAATTTCGCGACCGCTGACGTTAATTCACGTCATTTAAAAATATTTAACTCCACCAGTAGGCGTTACTTTAGGTTACATACGTTACATTATTTCTAGCAATATTCTCAATATTCCCCTTTGTATACTATCAGTACACAATCGATACAAATATTTTGATTAGGAAGACTATAACTGTAATGTATATTCATTTATATTATAAATATTGATACAGAAAACATTGATTTAAAATAATGTAATATACAATAACAACGCCCACAGGAGGAGCTTACTGTCAGAAAGACAGAAACATGCGGTCGCGTCAGGGTTAATTAGAATGTCGGCAAGCAAGAATGTAGATTCTAACAGGTAAATTTGGATAATAATTTTATGTAGAATTGTTTTTTTTTTTTTTTTTAATGATCGAAGATTGGTGAAATCTTATGTTACTTTATACAATATTGGTTTTCAATTTCCTTTTTGCAAAAACCCTTTTTTCTTTACAATTTAATGATTAAACTATTCTTTGGCTTTTGTTTACATATTATATACACTTTATTTTTTGAAATAATATTAGGGGAGCGTGAGGCTGCTTGTAACAGTTTTTAGAAAATTAAATGTATTTTGAAATGTATTTACATTTTCCTGTTTATAATTGCGGTTTTCCATAGCATATATATTCATCTATCATATTCACATAAAAAATAAATAAATAAATAAATAAAAATAAATTCTTGTTAATTTTGATAATTTTACTACAGAAAATATTTCTTCCAAATTATTTGCTTGTTACAATTTCCCCTCATTTAAACAAATTGTAACACATATGGGGCAGATTCTGAAAGTTATGAGGGAAATACTAATAATAAAAAACTACAATATTTCAAAACGTTTTTGCTAGCAATCATTTAGTAATTTTTACTTTTAAAAAAGACAATAAATAAGTAATATTAAATTATATTTTCTTAGTATAGTAACAATAAATTATGTCAAATGAGTTGTAGTAAAATGAAGAGAAAATTAAATATCTAATCAATATAGAAGTCAGTCTTTGTCAGCACTGAAGTTAATACTTTCGCGACCGCATGTTTTTCTCCATTCAGAGCATGATTAAGGGGGAAGCACACATTATTTATACTTACACCGTTATTTTTTTAACAAATACTTTCCGCCTACAATAAACACAAAATTCTCATTAAAAATTACTTTAAAACAATTCTGGTGTCTAATAACGGTGAATAAATTGGATTGTTTTACACCGTTCATTTTTTATAAAAAATATTTCCCCGTCAAAGCGTGGAATTTCTCTGACATGAAGTAAAAAATAATTGTAAAAATATTCCGGTGAGAGCGGAGATAATGTGTGCTTCCCCCTTAATCAGGCTCTGCTTCCTTTTGACAATTACCTGCGCCTATGAGCTTTATTTTTGTATATTACATTATTTAAAATTGATGTTTTCTATATTCATATTTATAATATAAATGATATACATTACAGTTATACTCATTGTAATCAAAGTATTTGTATCTATAATACATTGATAGAATAAATGTGAATATTAGGTGTATTTTTAAGCGATAATGTAACCTATGCAATTCAAAGACACGCCCACTGGCGGTGTTACAGATTTTCAAATGACGTGAATTCACGTCAACGTTCGCGAAATGTTAATACAAAACAAAGATATATTGTTTTGTTCCCGCTCACACATTTAGTTTGTTCCTAGATTTTTGAAATTAAGCATTATACCCATTCTTCTGCCTTAAGAAAGAGGTGACAGGGATCATAGTCCCCGCCATTTTTTTTCCTTTCTTATGACACCTTAAGGGATGAGAAAATTCTGCCTCTTTTGACACCACTTTTTTTCAAAGAATTTTTAATTTTAATTTTAATGGACTATACTGTGATTAAACAGGATAGAAATTATTGTACAAAAATAGCGGTAACAAAAAAGACATTTTTTTTTTTTCTGGTGATTATGTCTAATATTTGTACCTATCTCAAAAATTTCTGCTGTAGCCAAATCAAATATGACCTTCTGAAGTACTTTCAGATTTCTTTTTCGAGTTCCTCATTATAAAACAAGAAAAAACCAAATTCACAGAAAAAAAAAAAAAAAAAAAAAAAAAAAAGCATAGAATAAATAATTTTCTTGTTAACACTTTAAACAGAATGTCTAATTATACGAAAGTTATAACCCCCAATATTTTATTTCAACTTGTCCCTTCGAATAATTTCGAACACTTTTTTTTTAATTTATTTATAAAAAATATATATATACTGATTTATACAAAAAAATAAACATGCATTTTATAATGTAAGACATAGAAAAAATAAATGGCCCTAAATATTTATTTAAAATATAAATTAACATACCTTTATCAAAATTTACGCGATATGTTTTTTCCACTAACTAGTTTAAACGAAGCACGTGTCCAGAACCTCTCATTAATCATTTTTTCAGAACACTGATTGTACTTACATAATAAAGCGTGTCATATGAATTATGTCTGTTGGAATATTTAATTAAAAATGTTACAATCTATTTCGCAAATTGCGAGTTATTTCTTAACCTTCTTACAATTAGCCCAACGCTCGCCTACATAATTTTATCTTTTTTAATTTTAACAAATCAGCCAGAAAATGTACAGTTTACACATATTTTACAAGATTTCATAATTAATAATCCGTAACATTGTTAGTAACTGCGCCTTTTTCTGGATTCTTTTATTTTTACAGTAATTGTTACCAGATGTAAATGCGATTCAACAAGGGGGAAGAAAATCACCTACTAAGAATTTTAGGGAGTATTAATTAGAATGTTGCCAGCTAAGAATATGAGTTCTGTCATAGGTAAATTTGGATACTAGAATTTTTACATAGTAAATTTTTCTAAACAGATATCAACCATTAGTCAAGTCAAAATTAATGTATAAAATATTGATATTGTAATTTCCCTTTGTGAGAACTCCGTTTGTAATAATAATTAAATTATTGCATTATAAACAGCTCTTCTAACATTCTAAACAGCTATAACATTGCTCTTCTACATATGAAATATACTTCTTTTTTTCCGAATAATATTATATATATATTTAACCACATCAGCTAGAATAGGTACAGTTTATACATTTCTTACAAAATTTTCTAGCGTCAAATGGACTCAAATTTTCATGCAGGGTGTCTAGAGTCAAATATTTTTTTTCCTGATTGTTCTACCAGTATATTTATACAATAATATTTTACTTAATTAATTGGGCATACTTAACATTAAAAATACCGAAAGAATGATACTGGTGGAAGAATCAGGGAAACATTTTCGACTGTCGACACCCTGTATGGAACTTGTGTAATATGAATGCAACATACTTTCATTGGTACTCGAAAAGTTGTTAATTAGAAATTTCTCTTTTTGTGAATGTTATGATAAAATATCCCATTTATATTTATACTCAAAAAAAAAAAAAAAAGAACTAGGAAATTATTATTGAATACTTATTAGAAAAATTTATGAATTTTATTATTATTATTATATTTGCATAAATAAGAATAAGTGCCATAAAAACATGTGTTTTCAAAATTATAGCTCTTTCTTTAATTAGTTTTCCTGTTAAAATAATATTTTAACTCCTATAGGCGTTATGTTGCCGCCACTTGCTATTCTTTGTATCCTATGAAAAATATATATATATAAGATATGTTTTTTTTTTTTTTTTTTTTTTTTTTTTTTAATTTTTTTTTTATGTTTCATGATCCAATGTGATTTATTTTATTTTTTAAATAATGTTCGATATTTCTATAAAAACTGACGTACAGTAAAGTCTCGTACAACGCGGTGTCTGAGATGACAAATAAATAAAACAGTTTTATTTTTTGAGTACTAATATTTTGGTTCATACACACGATTCAAATTATATTGTTATTAGAAATGATTATATGAACCCTATTAGTCCACTGTCCACCCGAGGAGCTGCTATTTGTATAAAAAATAATCTAAATTTTCACCAGGTAACTGTTCCTACTCTGAACGATGTCAGTGCCACTGGCATTACTCTTACGGTTCCAGGTTCCCCCCCTTTGGCTTTTTTATCGCTTTATGTTCCATGTTATGAGAGCGCAGTTGATATAACATCTGATTTACTTGCCTTACTCAGATATGACGCGAACACCATTCTCCTTGGTGATTTTTAATGCCCACCATCCCTCTTGGAATTGTACTGTCTCTAACGCTTATGGTAAAGCTATTTACGACAACATCCTTCTTCTCGATTATGCGGACATCCTTTTTCCGAACACCCCTACCCATCACTATGGCATAAGTAGTAGCACTATTGATTTTGGTCTTTTTAATGGATTTAATTATGATAAAAATATTACCTCTTTGGCTGAATTGAGTCAGATCATAATCCAATTAAAATTAATATTTAAATTCGTGTTCCCCTGCCCCCCCCCTCCAAAAAAAAAAAATACTTCTTGTACAAATTGGACTCAATTCACTATCTTTATTAACGATATCCCCCCGTCCCTTCCTTCAATCAATAGCACTAATCACATAAATCTCCTGCTAAATACCATCACTAATGATATTAAGAGTGCTCTTGATTATGCTACTACTTCCAAGTCTGCCAATGATTTTTTTTTAATTAGACCCGTACGTCCGCATTCTCACTACTAATGAAAATAGAGCCAGAAAAACTTGTCAACGTACGCATAGAATTCAAGATAAAATTGTTTTTAATAGAGCTCATCAGGATCTAAAAGATTATCTCATCATAAAAAGCAATGGCAGTTGGAGAGAATTCCTCGAATCCCTGTCTCCAGAGGATAACTCTCTCTGGAAAGCGGCCACGATATTTAAGAGCTCTACTGAACCCTTATTCCCTATCCTTATTCCAAATTCCCAGAACTATGCGTACACTAATAAAGAGAAGTCCAATGCCAATGCTATAAACCTCGGGACACAATTCGAAGGCAACCCTATTGATTGTGATGAAACTGAGAGAGAAGTCAATTGTACTGTTGAAGATTCTTGAATAACCCCATTCCTTCCTCTGATTTTTGGGTAACCCACGCTGATGTCATCCGCGACATCAAAATTTAAAAATAAAAAAGCCCAAGGCATCAGCGGAATCACTAATTACGCCCTCAAGAATCTACCATTCAGTTATATTCCAAAAATCGACCATTTGTTTAATAATATTTTTAAATTTAATTATTTCCCCTTATATCGGAAAACTGCAGTTATTGCTCCGATACTAAAACCTGCCAAACCCCCTGATAGGGCTTCGAGTTATCGCCCAATCTCCCTTCTGAATGTTTAAAGTAAATTATTCGAAGCCTTCATAGCTCAACAGATTGATTCTCATATTTCAGAAAATAACATTATGATCCCAGAACAATTTGGGTTCAGAAATGGCCTTTCAGCCCCTCACCCGGTCTACAGACTAGTTGAGCACATTACCACCGGCAAAATTCGGAAGCAATATACTGCGGCAGTTTTTCTTAACATTGAAAATGCATTTGACAAAGTTTGTACCTCAGGCTTAATTTTTAAACTTATTAATTATAACTTTTCCCCTCCCCTTATTAAATTAATTCATAGTTACCTACTTGACAGAAACTTCCACGTTAAGGGGAAAGACACTCTTTCACGGAACTTTTTTGCCCATTTCGGCGTTCCTCAAGGCTTCAAAATTAGTCCTAAATTATTTAATCTTTATATTAACGATATTCTTCGTTACCCTCATACCTCATTTGCTATTTTTGCAGAAGATACCTGTATTTTCGCTTCAAGCGTCAACAGGCGTTATGCTATTTCGGCAATTTCCCGTCACTTCAAAATTTTAGTTAACTGGTTCTATAAATGGAGAATAGCATTTAATACTACCAAAACTGAAGCTATTCTTTTTTCACGAGGAAGAAATGCTATGACATCTCATAAACGAGATAAATTCCAAATTAGCCTCGGTGCCACCCCCTTACCATTGTCAAATCACTGTAAATACCTTGGTGTTATTCTAGACCAATCTCTCACTTTTCAACAACACATTCTCAAAATGCTAAATAAATTCCGTGCAGCTAAAAGTAAATTACTTCCCATCTTAGCTTAGAATAGTACATTAAACTTTAAAAACAAATTGCTCTTGTACACTTCCGAATTAAGAACCACTTTAACTTATGCTTCTATGGTATGGTCATATGCTGCCAAATCGCATATCAATTACTCATTAGGGCTCAAAATTCACCTATTAGGAAAATTCGTGATATGCCTTGGTACATAAGAAATTTTCATATTTACAAAGAAATTAACACTCCTAAACTTTATGATTTCATCCAACACTTAAATGTTCAATTCCATTTGGCGCTTGAAAGCTTAGATAACCCTGCTTTAAACACTCTCGCAACATATGACCATAATGATCCTCTGAATAGACGCAGACCCAAAGCGGGCCTCAGTCTAAACCCCCACCTTTAACCTTTTTTGTGTTAGCTTTTTTTATTTTTCCACTTTTCTATCGGCTTCGGGCCTTGACTTCTCTTCGGAGATTATATCCTGTCCTGTTCTTGTTCTGCGTGTTATTTGTCTTTGTATTAGAAAAAAAAAATGTGTTTTAAAATACCAAAAAAATTTAAAAAATTTGCTCCTCAAAAATATTCTTACATCCCTAAACTTTCTTCTTATTGTGTGCCCACCAGCGGCCGAGCGGTTCTGCGCTCAAAGCTGGTAGATGGGAGGTGCCGGGTTCGATCCCAGGTCGCGCTCATCGACCTAGCCGTTCGGAGTTTTCCGTGGTTTCCTCCGAAAGTCGGGTAAATACGGGCTAGGACCCCTTAGAAAGACCCCCACGGAGGGCATTCCTCCTGTAGGCCTAGGACACATCAGGAATCAATCGGCAATCCTACAACCAACCAACCAATCTTCTTATTGTGTAATGCTGTACTTAACCTCCCTACTCATTTTATATTGTGTTTCCTTTTTCCATAAGCTCTAAAATTCCTTTGTTATTGCTTTTTGAGCCTTTTATGTTCACCCCCCCCCCCCACACTTATCTCCTTAGCAGTGAAATTGTTGTTCGGGACTCTCACTCCATTAGCTTCCACTTTTAGGTAAAGGAGGAGTCGTGACGCTGTCACAGGTGCCTCCCAACCATTCCATCTTAACTTCCTGCGTTTATATATATAATGTATATAAATGAAGCAGTTGCTTTGATATAAAATTAGTGGTATTAAAAAATGACATTTTAAAATTCGTGAGGCAGATTTGTTTCCGCGTTGTACAGGACTTTACTGTACTTTTGAAAAAAAAAATGACACATTTCATGCGCGGGGAGAGATTGCCATCACAATCCAAAAGGAAAATGAGCGCCATAATAGCAGTTTAGTAACAATACTGTACTTTTAAAATAATGCTAAATACTAATGTTTAAATTTTTAAATAACGATAGCATATAGCCAATGAAAAGTACTGCCATGTTTGCGGTAGACAAAGCTTAAATAGTTCAAATACGTAAATATTTTTTTTATAAATAATGCAACAGTTTAGAAAAAAGCAGAAGGTGAGGCCAGCTGTTCACTAAAGGTATGTGTTACCTGCCAACATTTTATTTAATATTCCGTAAAATCTTTAGCCCCGCCTTTTTTTCCACACAAGACTTTTTTAACAGCATTTTTCTTCTATTTTCTTTGTAGGTATATTTGGAGAAAATTACTCTAAATGGTAATTGGTGAGCAAGAAAGGGCAGTAATAACAATTTCAAAGAAATATTAATTCAGATATTGCAGGTATGGTGTGTACCAGACGACATAATTTTACCTCTGTTCTTTTAACCCGAGTGTTGTATTCATTTCGAATAGTTATAACATTCATTTTTCAATGTGACAAATTGAGAACAGCGTGTACAATGATTTTATTTACAATATTTAAAAAAAATGGAGGCATAACGTGTTATTCTGGCCCAAAATTGTTCAGGTTCAGTTTCCTGGAAAGACATGGATGTTTGAAAAATCCTCATATATATTTCAAATACTGCTCATTGTAATTGTAAACTGATGTATCATGGTTTTTCGTGACGAAAATCATTGAAATTATAGGTCACAATAATGTCAAATAAATACCAAATGTATAAGTGTTCTTTCATTTTCTTCTTTTAAATTACCGTAATTTCTGGTACATAATACGCAGATAATATGTGTCATTTCTTCACCAGAAATTTTATTTAATAAAGAAATCTATACTTTTTCGAAGGAATAGCTCTTACAAATACAAATTTATCAATTGAAATTTCTGGTGTAAAATTGGATTATATAACCTGCGGCTTTTATACCAGATTTTACGGTAAATATACGTAAAATCCTATTGTCTTTCACCGATAACATTCTACATTAAAAAAGGAAAAGAAAAATCATGAATGTCAATTTTAGGGGAAATGAAACCGAAGTAGCAGCTGGGTGAAATAACTAATATATTTTCCTAAATTGTTACCGCTAGCATTTTTATTTTATTCTTGTAATAATGTAATAGTGTATTACAATATTTAAATATTGTGTTTGTGTGTCTGAAGAACTGTCAATCATCTAATATTAAAATTTGTAGTATTTTGGTAACGTTTTATTTTTACATACAGGTAATTAATTTCAATATTACCTGGATGTAAAGATAAATCGTTTCAAAAATAGTATAAATACTACCGTTTACCCTAAACCCATTCCAGTGAAGAAATAATCAGCAACCATAGTAAAATCCCATATAAATGAAAGATAAACGCTATACAGTCATACATAAACCGCGCTGTAATAATTTTTAATAACCCTACCGACTTAAAAAAAAACGAAATAAAATATATTAAAAATCTAACAATAAAAGCAGGTAACCACAAAAACTTAGTAGATAAATTACGTAGAAAAAAAGAATCCGGAATCTTAATTTTATTCCCAATCATCAAAAAGTCCCCCCGAAATTTACTTTCTCTATTCCTTTTGACCAAGAAGCATCAACTAAAATTAAAAATACTGCCAAAAAACATAATCTAAATATCCCCATCAAACCAAACCCCAATATTTACCAATTAATTCTTAGTGACAAAGATCCCATCCCCGCTCTTGAAACTGCAGGAATCTACAAAATCCCATTTAATTATCCTAACAATAACAACGGATTCTATATCGGGGTCTCAAAAAGGAAATTATCCACCAGAGTAATAGAACATAAGAGCGACATAAATTATGAAAAAACAACTACAACCCTAACTAAAATTTACGTTTTCTACCAGAAAACGATCGAAATAATTGATAACCAATCATTTTGTAACGGGCACGAGGCACGCGCAGGATTGAATAAAACGTGGCGCAACCTCCTGGAAGAGCGTCAGCAGAGAAGAAAAATTTAAGTGTCACTGGTGCAGAGGCGGATCCACCTTGAAATCCGCTACGCCCATTAAACATAATGGAGCTTAATAAGATTTTTTTTTATGAAGTATAATTTGTTTCAAAAGAATTAAAAATTAGATTCAGTTAGTTGTCTAATAGAATAAGAATTTTTTCATTGTCATTATTCATCATATAATTGTATCATAATTGTTTATTCATCCCTAAGTAGCGGGATTAAACAATAAAGCTAATTGCTTCCAAGTACAAATCTCAGGGCTGGAAGCCTGGAGACGCTTTCAAAGATGAGAAAATTTTCCCACTGTTGACACTATTGTTTTATTTGAGAATTTTTTTATAACACTTTTTAAAGAAATACTTCGCGATTAAACAGTATAGAAATTATTCAGAGCTGCCAACCTAATCCGGCAAATTGCGAGTACCGCCCCTTTTTCTACACCACTTAATTTTTAGAGTAATTATCTTCAAATATACGTACGATGAATTAAGAAAAAAAATACTCTAAAAATATATTGGTGTAGAAAAATGGGCGGTTCAAACAATTTACCGGATTAGGTCGGCAGCTCTGGAAACTAGTGGTAAGAGAAAAGGAACAAATTCCTCATTTCTCAAAGCGTCCTGCCAAAAAGAGGCAGAGAATATACCCCTTAAATTTGAATACTGACCTTATAAAAACAGAAAAGGGCAACATTTATTTCTGGTGTTACACACACACACACACACACACACATATATATATATGCGTGTGTGTGTGTGTGTGCGTGCGTACATATACGTATATTAATCTTATTGCACCTAAAAATTCCGAGGAAATATGGAACAGCTTATATGGTGCATACAGTATATAAACCCTGGTCTAAGTGAAATCGATTGTAAATTGCTGAAAATGTGATAAAAAAGTTAAAAATCTTACAAAATCTATCATTTTTTAGGTCCTGAACAGGCAACAAGAAAACAAGCATACCCAAAGAATTAAAATAAGACAATGGTATCCCATAATGTATTGATCCATGTTTTCTGAAATAATCATTTAATTGCTGTGGAGTATATACTTACCACAAAAAACTTTGTTTAGATAATGCTAAAATTAGGCATTGAAAATTCTCTTAACATAAACGTAATAATAAGAGGGATTTCGTTTTAATTATAATCTCTAAGACATAATAAGTTTCAAATATCACATTATATACCAAAAAAGTAAATGATGATAGCTACCCATTAATTTTATTCTTTAAAGTGATGCTAATTCAGCTTTATTAATGTCGGACAGGCAAGTATATATTAATTTTCGATGGTAAACTTGTAAGAAAAACTCTTTTTTGAAATAAGGAGTGCCCAATTTTTATTTCATAAGTTTATCCTAAAAAATATATATAAATTTAAATCTGTAATAATATAAGGTGCCCAATTTTTATTTCATAAGTTTATCCTGACATATATATAAATTTAAATCTGTAAAATGTAAGTAAAATTTCTTTGTTCCAATTACTTTTATATATTTTTAAATTTTCCTGATGTAATATTCTAAAAATTCTATCACGGTATTCATTCTAATCGTATTCATAAAAAATATAGTTATCTTAATTATAAGCAAAATTTAATGTTCATTTTTAGGATTCACAAAATTCTTCTTTAAAAAGTAATATAAAGAAACATCCACCAGAAATAATGTCTGCAAAAAATCTTACGTATTTTTGTGGCTAGCTTTAATTTACGGAAAATTTTAATATGATAAACCAAGTTTTCGAGAAATTGATGGCTGTAAAATTGCTGTCGTGTTTTGTGAATTTTGTAGCAAGTAAACTGTATGTGGTTTAACCCCTTAACGCGCGGTGTCCGGGCTGCGAGGACGCAAAATTTAACATCCAGCTGCAAAACTTCATCCCGGAAATTTTTTAGCAAAAATTCACGTTTATAACATATCAGAAAAGCCCGCTTTTTTAAACCCTAAAATTTAAAATTTCTTTTAGTTTAATTTAATTCATGAATTCCGGTAGCAGTATAATTTAAATCTTCTAAATTGTCTTGCGCCGCAAAGGGTTAATATATGGGTTCTAGCAAAAGTAAATTGGAACACCAGAATTTTTTACAGTGATTTTACTAAAAAGACATAAACTTTTAGCTTAGTCGAAAATTGCTATATAAAATAGTGATATTCAAATTTTTCATTTTAAGAATAGTGCTCAAAACGCGATAACACTGCACTACAAAAAAAAAAAAAAAAAAAAAAAATGTAAAACATAATTTCAGTGGAAAATCCCCCTCCCCCCCACCAAAAAATAAATAAATAAAAAATAAAAACAAATATCTCCTTGAAACAAATGCTCATGTTTTAGAATTTTACAATTTTGTATCCCCTCAGATGATATATTTAACAGTTAAAATAATCCTTTTCTCCACTAGAAATCAAATTTTCAGCCATAAAATTAAAGAAAGGTGATAAAAGTAGAGAGTCCCTAAAAAGTGGAATTATAGGGCAAAATAGGCGTCATATTCAAATTCTGGATTACATTTAACATAAGAATTTTCAAAAATGGCGTTGGAGCCAATTTTCATGCAGAGCAGTGTCGTCTACATACTTCATTTTTCAGTTTAGTATTATCATACCTACCAACTATCTCATTAATAATCAGGAAGCTTTTCTATCCTATTTTTTCACACCAGTCTTTTTTTTTCGAATAATTTTATACTTATTTATTCGTAACTACATTTAGAGATAGTTACTCAAAAAAGAAAGAGGTGTGGAGAAAGGGACATGTACTAAAAATCTTCGGATTCACAATTAGGATGTTGGCAGATATGCATTATATATTTTTGTCCATTTCAAAACTTTATTCAAATCAGCCAGGAAAGTTATATTTTATATATTTATTATAAGATATTATAATGTCAAACGGAGTCTCATTTTAAGGACGTTACTTTTAAATTAATGCAGCACACATTAATTGGTACCCGAAAACTGATTAACCTTTTCAGGGGCGGTGGTATATGTTCTTTACTATCTAATTGTAAATTACTATCTAATTTCGAAAATTTATTCTGGAAGTGTTTAATAAATTTTTACGTTTTTGACTAACAAGAAAACATTCAAGAGGTGTCATCTTACAAAATTGAAAAAAATATACTTGATTCTACTCTTCATAAAACACCAGAAATGAAAAAATTATCGGCTGATATGAATTACAGCGACCACAAAAAATTATCAAAATTAAACATATTTGGCGATTTCACACTGCTAGTCGATTGATTTTGAGTACTTGGCGGAAAAGCAAAACACGGTTCTGTTCGTACACGGCGATCTCGGTGCTAGCAAACGTATCGCCTAACAGCGCTAAATCGCGAAATATGCTTAATTTTGATAATTTTTTGTGGTCGCTGTAATTAATTTCAGCCGATAATTTTTCATTATCTGGTGTTTTATGAAGAGCAGAATCACTTTTTTTTTTTCAATACTTTTTGAAGATGGCACCTTTTGAATGTTTCCATGTAAGCCGAAAAACTGATTTATTTTTTATGATCTAAACTCTGCTTTCAAATTCAGACGGCACTTGATATTAAATGGCCGTAATTACATTCCCCTTGAAATGGTTATATAGATATTTCCTTTTTTCAAAATGTTAGAATGAAAGGACTCAAAAATGTTCTATGTGTTTTTGTGTTTTGCTAGGATTTATAATTTGGAAAATTATTATGCAATTATTTCTCCAAAAATTTACGTTTTATTCCCCATATTATTTTATTTTATTGAATAAGTTAAAACCTATAAAATTTATGAGTTTTAAAACTTATAGCTCTTTTCTAACATTAGTTTTCTTTTTATAATAATATTTTACTTATTATTTAATAATAAGTAATAATTTATTTATTTTAATAAATGTTCGATATTTTTTTTTAAATATTAATTCTTATTTGAAAAGCTAACGCATTACCTTCATGGGCAGAGATTGCGATCCCAATGAAAATAATAATAATAATAATAATAATAATAATAAAAATAATAATCTGGTGTATGACTTACACGACTTCCTTTTACCCTGAAATTTAATACTATAAATACAGGTTGGAGATTAAGAGGTAACGTAACGAGTACTGTTATGTACACCTACGTTAAGACAATTCAAATTTGGCTTCGGAAGGGTTTTCTATGGTAATTAGTTTTGTGTGAGGGGGCTACTGCCCTCCTCAATCGTTTCATTACTGCAACTATATTTATATAGAATTTAAATCTTTTATTAAAGTTAAATTTCACTTAAAGTTATTCAGACAATTTTTACGCGCAACATTCCTTGAAACTTATCGATATTGAGCAAACGTTTCCAGCAACAAACTTATAATAACTTCAAAATACAACATTTGGATCTCCTAAAATTATTAGTTTTTAAGTCACTCTAAGACACACAGACAAAAATCAAACGTTAGAAAACTTGACTATGGTAATCAAAAAGCCTCAAAACATGTAAATATACAAAAGACAAGCGATGAATGATTAGCTTTAAAACATACATTATTTACCATATCTCTATGAGGAACTCATTTCAATTCTCGAACAGCTTTCGTGGAAATGGTAAAATATTATTAGTAAAACATATCCACTAACAACAAAAAAGTATGTTATCACTTAAATATTAGCCCTGTATATCTTTCGAAGAATATATACAGACCACATAGTGCACCTAAATATAATCCTATAGTAATAATAGATGGCCCAGCCGAAATACACTTCCATCAGTTTGCAACTATTGTCACACTTTTATCAAGTTCTTTTGTGTAGCCCTGTAAACAAACTGTGGACGATCTTCTTATCATATTCTACATGAGACATGTTTTTAAGCATATAATATATATATATATATATATATTCGTTTCAATTAGTTTAGTGCTGTGTATAGATGATAAACTCTACTTACCTTTCCCCCATAGACGTAATGTATTTGATTTCTTTTGGGCGTCCCTGTACACGAACCATTAGCTTCATCTCAATGAAAAGCTTAGTTTAGGGGTGGGGGGGGGGGGGGTTAAACTGGGATAATGTACTTCCCATCATAACGGATTCAGTTTTCGTAAAATAAACTAAACATTCGAAATCTCACTGCTTGTTACTATTAGCATCTTACCAACATAGCATACGTGTATAATAAAGGATGATTTACAGTACACTAAATAACATTCTGCAATAGGCATAGTAAGAACTCAAGACTGGAAATCAAACATATACAACATATGTATGTGTCTTTGCGAATAAAACTTTCTATATTGACTCGTTATACAACTTGCTTCATCTACCTTGCATCATAGGTATCGCCCCTCAGGGATAAACAGGGAAATAAAAAGAGCGAAATTATGCAATGTGAGGAAATCTGGACACTTAACTGTACATTTATTCCAACATTTTGCCGTCCCTACCGCACTAAAGCGCTTTATACAGTGCTGCCAATTTTAAGGACACTTTTTATTAAACAACCACGAATAATTTTCAGGAATAATGTTTTATGTATATAATGGACAAATATTCTTCAGTTTGATTAAGCAACCATTAGAAATACCATAGCCTCCTAAACTAGATGCCTTCCGAGTGGCTCGGAAGCTGGGTAACAGTTCAAGCGGTAGACAGCGTCGTATGGTACAAATCGCGATCTTTTTTATTCAACTGCTACCAATAATTTTAAGAAGTTATATACAATATATGTAATCAACATTTCTTCGATTCTATTCGCCTTTTATGTATATCAAATCTCACTTTGAAAAGTTTTTGGAGGCTGTTAAATAAAAAAATCGCGCAATCTGTACCTGCTTTTTTTTTTTTTTTTTTTTTTTTTTTTACATCAATCATTCTTTAGAGTAAAATCATTCATTTTTAATCGTAAGAATTACTCTAAAAATAAAGTTGGATGAAAAAAAGAGCCTTTTTTGAAGGGGCGTTAACAATTTTACAGCTATTAGTGAGATGGTTGGCAAGTATGCAGATAAAATTTAGTGGTGGATATTTAAATGAAAATTCCCTAATTTTGGCAACATTGACTATAGGATGGAGGAGTGAAATTAAACTGGATTAGCAAAGGGTTAATTTTCTGTTTTTAAATGAAATTTAAAAAAATATATTCCAGTCATATATGATGCTAATTAAATTATAAAAATATGAATAAACCATACTTTTCAGCATATCAAACTATTTATAAAATATCTTTGCATTCTAAATGTATCTCTACATTCCAACGTTTCGGTTAATATTCAATTTTTAACAATCTTCAGGATAAATGATGTACATAAACTATAAACAAATATCAAATCAAGCCATTCCTGGATATTACAAACACACTACTTAGTTTTATCATTAATTGATTTGGGATTTCATAAACACCTGATTTTAATTTGGAAGGGGGGTGATCTAATTTCTTAGATCCTCCAAATTAAAATCAGGTGTTTATGAAATCCCATATAAAATTAATGATAAAACTAACGATTACACAGGAATGTCCATTAGACCTTTTAGTGATAGAATGAAAGAACATATAGCAGATTTAAAATATAACAGATACCGCACTGTTTTTTCACGTACATATGCAACTAATTCCGTTGAACCTGATTTTAAAAATCGCCTTGTAATTTATAATTCTAACAACAGAAACCAAGCACTATTATTACGTAGATTATTTGTTGTTTTTCAGAAAACATCTACTTTGAATATTTTAGTGAATAATTTTTCTAATTTAAAATAAATTTTCCTGTTTGCAGATTTATTATTATTATTATTATTATAGTAAAACTCCGATCTGTCGTTCCCGCATTGGTCGTTTTATTTCTGTGGTTCCTGCACAAATTGTCTTTAAATAATGTTATCGAAACATGTATTGTGCTTCAAAAAGTCATTTTCCTTCATTCATCTTTGTAAAATTTTTCTCATGGACGTCAAGCGGTTCCATATGGCATACAAACTGGAATTAATTATTCTTTCATCTAAAAATAACTCTTTTCCCCATTTCCATGGAGGATCAAAACTGTCATGCTATGTCTCCGTACCCTATATTCATTTTGTAATTTCAGGACGGGAGGAAGTACAGTCGGTAACAAATGTGCCCGAACACTAGCAAAAATTCCTATGTAAAAAAAGTACACTTCGTACTGTTTTGTTAAAAAAATCCTTATCGAATCCTGTTCTTAGTCAGTGTAAGAACAGGATTCGATAAAGATTTATTTAACAAAACCGTATGAAGTGCACTTTTTTTACATAGGAATTTTTGCTAGTGTTTGGACACATTTGTTACCGACTGTATCCTATTCAGAATATTATTTCTTGAAATGCGTTTACGTGCGAAAAAATAATTAAAAATACCAAATGAAAGGCAAGAAAACGATGATGATGATGATGATGATGATGATGATGCAGGTGAAGAGTTGTTGCGTGTAGCAGATGATGCGTCTGGTATAAAATTTAGTGATAATATTTCCATTAATCAAGACATTGCGACATGCGTTATACTAAAGCATAGGGGAAATGTATGATTCCAAAAAATAAAAATAATGTCGAAGAAACAAAGAAAATTTTCACGCCGATAACGTAATTATGGCGTTTCAAAATGCTCGAACTTTTATATAAGTACAGAAAATTACAGAAAATTACTATAAAAAAATGTTGTAAACCTGGAAAACTTCTTTTTAATATATAAAACGAACGAAAAACCCAGCATAAAATTACTGGTTTTTAAACATAAATCTTATTTCATGTTCTACAGCACTGGCTTATTTCTTTGTCAGTTTGGAAAATAACGAATAGGTTTTTATTAGTACTATACTGTATAGGGAAGTGTGGGGCTAGTTATCACAGGAGTAAGAAGTAATACGCAATTTACGAAATAATTTGTAATACTTGTGATTAAATATTTTTTTAAACATAATTCTAATAATGCGCTTTATAATGTAAGCACAAAAATAGTTAATGAGAGGCTTTCTACACGTGCTTCATTTTAGCTAGTTAGTGGAAAAAAAATAATTTCTTAAATTTTGATTAAAGGTATATTGAGTTGTAAAATGCATGTTTAATTTTTTGTATAAATTTATATATATATATATATATATATATATATATATATATTATAAACAAAATGTCCAAAATCATAAGATGGGGAAAATTATAACATGTTAGAGGAATGGCTTGTGGAGATGCCTACAGAAAGAGCTGGAAGTCACCGCCCATTTTCAGGCAACTTTTAGAAATGGAAAAAATTTTGATTTCTTTGCCACTAGTATATTTATACAGAAATATTTACTGTGGTTTTATATTATAATGCCGTGATTATTTAATCACGAATTATAATCACGATTTAATCACGAGTTAGAGAATATTGAATAAAAATAATGGTAGAAAAAAAAATCAGAAATATCTCATTAGCGAGAGTGTCCTGAAAAAAGGGACGAGAATCCGAGCTCTGTTAAACTCTCTCTGTGGCACAAGAATGAGTGTAATGCCATAACCTCCTTAACTAGATGCCTGTCGCATAGCTCGGAAACTAGGCTACTGTTGAAACGATAGACAGCGCCACCTATTACAGAGTATGGGACATGCTTATTCAACTGTCACCAATAATTTAAAGAAGTGATACATGATATATAAAATCGACGTTTCTTCGATTCTATTCGCCTTTTATGTATATGGTATCCCACTTTTAAAAGTTTTTGGTGGCTGTTGAATAAAAAAGTAATGCAATCTGTACCAGGTGGCGCTGTCTACCGCTTCAAATGTTGTCTAGTTTCCGAGCTACGCGACAGGCATCTAGTTAAGGAAGCTATGGTAATGCTTAATACAGGGGTCGTACTCTCCGCCCATTTTTCAGGACATTATCAAAGATAAGAATTTTCTGCCTTTTTTGCCACATCTAATTTTATTCAGAAATACTTTTAGATATATTTATAGTACTGTGTCATGATTATACAGGGTAGAGATTATTACATAAAAATAGTAGTATCGATAAATTATTATTATTATTATTATTATTATTATTATTATTATTATTATTTTGAGAGTGTCCTGAAAAAAGGGCGGAGACCACGACTACTGGCTCAATTTGCACACATTAAATGCATGAGAAGAACAAAATATCATTTGCTTAAATTAATTTCAACTCTGACTGGGATTGACTTCTATGTCGATTTTATCTTTTATTTTATCTTTATTTTACTATAATCCATTTAATATAATTCATTGTTACTATACCAAGAATGATTTAATTTGATATTAGTTATTATTTGCCTTTTTTATTAAATTAATGAATGATTGATAACAAAAAAAAACATTTTGAAATATTGTTGTTTTTATTGTTAAGGTTCCCTTTGTATCCGTTACAATATACCCCACGTATGTCTTACAACTAGCCTCAAATCCGCGGCAAATTATAACAGGCAAATATTAAAAAAAAAAAAAAAAAAAAAAAAAAAATGTGTTAAAACTAGCAACATTAACGAAAGTTTTTTTTTTTTTTTTTTTTTTTTTTTTTTAATAAATATTACGGATGACTACGTATGCTATAGAAAACAGCAATTGTAAACAGGAAAACTTAAATACATTTCACAATATATTTAATCTTCTAAAAACTGTCACAACCCGCTCCACGCTCTCCTACATTGTGTATTTTAATTAATAACCATTCTTTTTTTTCCAAGCACCCTATGAAAAAAAAAAAAAAAAAAAAAAGGTAAATCGAGATTGTACAGTATATATATTTTTTAATTCTGTATATTTATTATAACTCAAAAAATGTAAAAAGGTATGATTCCTTTCATACGATAGATGGCAGAAACTTTATGAATTATCTTCCTTATACAACATACTTAGTTAAACGCACATCGCAGATACATTGTACATTTTTATTCACGTAACGTCATTTTATTCTGTACGTCAACGCGATAATGTTTTAATATATTTTTACAGAATGCAGTCACATTTGCTGTGAAAGGTGTGTTCAAATTTGAGAGATAATATTACGAAATCGTCTGTATGCAATATCCATTCGATGCCGCATTCAATGTCACAGGCTATTTGATCCAGTAGTGCTAAATTTAGGTACATCTTTTTTTTTTTTTTTTTTTTTTAAGAATCACCAGTAACTTTAAGAAGTAATACTCAATGTATGTAGTAGACGACTAATCTTTGAATTGATTAAGCAATCGTTATAGTTGAAATTTAGAGGAGAATATTGAAAGAAAGAAAAAAAAAAAAAAAAAAAAAAGGCTTCCCCTCCAATTAATTTCGTCGCAAATCGCCCTATAAATATGTGGCTGGTATCAATCGATTAGTAATAACGTATAGTTTATAACGGTACAGTTAGATTTTGGTTAAGGGGTCACCTACAAATTAAATCAGTTATAAACTTCATTTTTTCAACGGCAACCCCTATTTTTGACCTCATATTCATATTTCTGAGATCAAGGCGGTTCAGAAAAAAAAAAAAAAAAAAAAAAAAAAAACTGATTTATATACTTTACACAAATTCTTGATAGAGTTATAAGCAAAAGTGTGTTAGAATTTCGTCCATATATTTAAAAAAAGTAAATTATTGCCTACCATTAAATAGAAAATTAAATTAAATAATTATATATATATATATATATATATATATATATATATATAGCAGAATAAACAGTCCCATTTAACGCTTAAAAAAAAATTAAGATATTTACACAGTTAATTAAATTTTTCATTTGTCTAAGGCTTAAATGACTAATAATATTTTTTCTTAAATATAGTTTATAAATTAAAATAAAATAAAAATAAATAAATAAATAAATAAAAATAACAGTTTATTTTGTAATAAAAATGAAATATATTATTGCGTCACTTTATGCGTTAAAATTTAAATAGCTTGAGGCACATGAACCCTACAATAATCAGTCTGAAAACTATCATAATTATTACAAAAGATTGCATTAAAATTTTCCGGAATTAAGGTTATGGACAATCCGTAATAACTTGGCGGTCTTTGTAAACATCGCAACCTTACTTAAAAAGCAATAAAAATAAAATAAAATAAAATATTTTTTTTCAATATTGGACTGAACTAGCATAAATTTATCTGATAATGTATTTGTCCAACATAACGCGATTTCCTATTTCCCAGAACGAAAATCAGGCGTTATACAGGAGTCTACTATACTTCAATTCTTAATTATGAAAAATGTAAAATGAGTATCGTTATATTTAAAAGGGATAGGCACATTACGTTGTTTTAAATTATTTTTTTTCTATAATAAATGTGAATTTTACGCCGTGATTAGAATTAATCGATAATAAATAATATTGCACTTTGTTTCAATAATAAATTTTATATATATATATATATATATATATATATATATATAAAACAATATTTGATTTTATATAAAAATCATTTAATAACAATTTAATATTTTATTATGTTAAATCATGCAATAAAATTTAAATAAATAAAGGTTACAAACTGAACAGTAAACAAATGTAAAAAAAAAAAAAAAAAAAAAAAAAAAAAAAATCAGTAAGTTTCAAACAGTGAGCCTCGCCTTACCGTGTTTTTTAAAACAGGACATTTAACTTGCGGTGAACGAACCCTACAATTTTCAAATACAAAAAAAGGGGGCAGCAGAGTTAAAATAGAATTTTAGCAGTGAAAACTAGAAAAAATTATTAAATATTTAAGAAGAAAACTTTGCGTATGAGGATATGTTCATATCTTGTTACATAAACCATAAACCGCACATTTTTCGGAAACGTTACATCATTATTTCTTATTCTTTACATTATTAAACTTTTCAAACATAATTATTGCATGCATTCTCAATTAAATCATTTATGTTTTGCCTTCAGAAATCTATGTAATAAATGCCATTGAGATTTATGCATACTAGCGTCACATATAGAGTAAAATACGAATATCAAAATAGTTTTTTTTTTTTTTTTTTTTTTTCCTTCGATAAGGAGGACGGAGATTGCATTCTTTTAAAATTCTGTCACAATCTCTCACCTGCATTGCGATAATTTAGCAAAAATAAACCACTTCGTACAATAAACATCGACATGTTGCTTAGCAAAGAAAAATAATAACATAAAGGTAAATTAAAACAGTTTTCTGTTTCTGTCATATAATACACACATAGCTCCCAATATTTTAATTTATTCCTGAGTACTTTTAGCTCCGCCTCTAATCCATACCACTCTTTTTTTTAAGAGTAATTTTTTCTTATTTTATCATAGTTTTATATTGGAGAAAAATATTCTAAAAATAAAGTGGTTCGAAATAAAG
Source organism: Salticus scenicus (assembly GCA_963930645.1). Lineage (NCBI taxonomy): Eukaryota > Metazoa > Arthropoda > Arachnida > Araneae > Salticidae > Salticus > Salticus scenicus. Next base: position 208,754,381 of record OZ005659.1, on the reverse strand, counting down.
GTGAAGCTAAATATACTCCGGAATAAATTAAAATATTGGCAGTTATGTATACAGATTCTTACTTACAGATGATGCAGAATATAACAAGTGACGGCCCCCTAACAGTAATACAAAATGAAATATCGCTGTAGGTCTAACAATATTTTAGAAACAAGGTATAAATTATTTGGAAACACGTGTTTTTTATATGACACCTGTTCTATTCCTCCAATATTAATATAGATCATAATTCATTTTTCTTTCGGATATGAATTTATTAATAATTTTCTTAATTCAGAAAATGTTTTTTTTTTCTCCAAAAATGTGCATGAAATGCGATTAAATCACTTTATTCTAACGCATTAAAAAAAAAAAAAAAAAAAAAAAAAATTATAATATAATAATTTTTTGGAAAGATATAAATTAATGTTTGTCATATTCATTTAACCTTAGCATCCCCTTACTTTGAGAGCTGATAACTCTATGAAAAATTTAGCGAAATATATAATCTATAACCACAGCCTCCTAAAGTAGATGCCTGTCATGTGGCTGGTAAACTTGGCAACAGTTCAAGCGGTAGACAGGGCCACCTGGTACATATTGAGAGTCTTTTTTATTCAAATAGCCCCAATAATTTTAAGAAATAATACCGGATATGCATACTTGCCAACCATCTCATTAATAACCGTACAATTGTTAACGCCCCCTGACAAAACGCCCCTTTTTCACACCACTATATTCTCTCCAAATGTTGTTACGATTAAATAAGACTAAAATTAATCTAAAAAATCTGGTGTGAAACAACCACACGACTTCCATTACCCGCTATTACATGTATTATATGCATTTTTGAGAGATAATGTGATCAGAAAACATAAAAGTGACCAAAAAAGAAAATCGTTAGAGCCGTTTTTGAGATACCAACTTTTACAAAAAATCAATTATTGACCGGAAAACAATAATTACATTCAAAAGCATATTTAAAAGTGAGTTAAAATGGCGAGTTTGAAAAAAATCCGTACAACCGTTTTTAAAGGAACGCCTTTGCGAGGCCTGAAATTGAGCTATTTATACAGGACGCCTATCAATTTTCATGAACTAACCAACTATATCATTCGAAAGGATATCTGATAGAGTGTTTATATAGCAAATTTGAAGAAAATCGTTAGAGCCGTTTTTGAGATACGGACTTACGGTCCCACTTCCGGTTACCGATGTCCCATTTCCGGTTAAACTCAATTATTGACAGGAAAACAATAATTACATACAAAATCATATTTAAAATTGAGTTAAAATGGCGAGTTTGAAAAAGATCCGTACAACCGTTTTTAAAGGAACGCCCTTGGGAGGCCTGAAATTGAGCTATTTATACAGGACGCCTATCAATTTTCTTGAACTAACCAACTATATCATTCGAAAGGACATCTAATAGAGTGTTTATATAGCAAGTTTGAAGAAAATCGATAGAGCCGTTTTTGAGATACGGACTTACGGTCCAACTTACGGTTTCCGATGTCCCACTTCCGGTTTTTCAATTTTCACCAAAATTTGGAAATTTCATCTGCACGCCAGACGTATTTGAATTCTAAAGTTTCGTAGCTCTATCTTTATTAGTTTCTGAGCTATAATAGCCAGAAGATTCTCCACATACATACACACACACATACACCCATACATACACACTGACCAATTGCCAAAAAACACTTTTTTGGACTCAGGGGACCTTAAAACGTGTAAATCAGGTGAAAACCCGATATCGAATTTTCAGACCGAATACAATACTTCCATTACCTACGGTAGTAGGGTAATGGAAGTAAAAATTATTGGTGTGCAAAAAACAAAAGGCGGGTACTAAAAATTGTACGGTTCATAATGAGATGGTTGGCAAGTATGGATAAGTAAAATCGACGCTTCTTTGATTCTATTTGCGTTTTATGTACAGCAAATACCACTTTTAAAACTTTTTGGTGGCTGATGAATAAAAAAATTGCTCAATCCGTACCAGGTGGCGCTGTCTACCGCTTGAACTGTTGCCAAGTTCACGAACCACACGACAGGAGGCTATGCTATAAATTTTTCCGATATGATTTGATTTAAATAATTCAAGTAAATTATATAAAGGGGGGGGGGGGTGGCTACTATTGGAAAAAATTAAGTTGATTCCAGTTTTAAAACTTTCGCGAACGCATGTTTTTGTCTTTTTTACAGTAACGCCCGCCTATGGGCGTTATTCTTCTCAGTTAAAATACTTCAGAACAAAATTTTACATATTCAAATTTATATTACAAATGGATGTTTGTAATTATACTGTTTCTAATCAAAGCATTTATATCCGTAGTATAATGATAGTGCAAATATGAATACTGGGTATATTTTTAAGAAATAAATAACATACAAAATGAGAAAGAAACGCCCACTGGTGAAGTTAGAGATTTTCAAATGTCGTGAATCTACGTCAGTGATCGCGAAAGTGTTAATATATAGACGACACCCTAAGCAAAATCTATCTGTATCGTTATTAACTAGACGTTATTGCAAACCGAGCGGTATCAGCCGCATGCTTCTACGAAATTTACGGTGAAATTAGGCTCTTTTTTTTTTCCTGACTGTACAACATTCCCGAGAATATTCATGGAGTAGTGTTACATAACCATTTTTTTTTTCCCTCATTCGTTTGTGCTAAATAATCAGTAATGTATATATCAGATATATATATATATATATTTTTAAGTCAGTTTATTAACCATTTTTTGACAGTTAAAAGTATTGCAATAATAAATAAAATTAAAAAGGAAAAGTCATAGAACGCTTTCTAAAAAGTGAGAAAACATTTCATTTCTTCCTACTCTTTCTTTAGACAACTTAATTCTACACGTAAGTGTTCTTATTTTTAAGAAACTATGTTTCTACTTTTTATGCGATGAATTTTTCTTTATTATTTTATATTCATAATTTATATTTTTGTTTAATTTCATTATTTTTAATATCCCTCTTCTCGCAGAGCTCTGAAAGCCTGATTTCCCCTTCCAAATTATTTTCACATGTTATTGTGCAGAGGAGAAATTAAACATGTAGGTAAACATTACTCAATTCCCCGTGTGTCTGTTCTCAAACAATTTTACAGCATGACATACTATATTCGTAATAAAAAAATAAAAATTGATCGATTTTTTAACATAAAACATACTGAAATAATAATTACAGAAATTTAGATAAACACCATAAAATGCAATACCCTCGCAACAATTGTTTCGGGTCGAAAGAATACAAGACCTTTCGTAGTGCAAAGTAGGCACGAATGCTGCAGTCAAAGCGGCAACGCACAAAATGCTAGTTCTGTGTTGCATTATTATTAACATACTGCATTACGTAAGTTCTCTACCTACCATTCAAGAAGGAGCATTTAATCCATTCTAATTTTCTGATTAATATTATTAAGAGCGATTTCATATTTTGTTTCCATTTAATTTTATACCATTTCCAATTCTAGAATACAATAATGCAAGTTTATTTAAAATATTGTTCTTTTGTACCTTGTTAACCCTTTCTGAGGCAAGGTAATTTTCTGTTTAAAATCAACTACCACCAGCGTTTATGAAGAATGTTAGAAGAAAAGAAATCTGTAAGTTTTTACTGCAAATTTTTATGTAAAGAAATTACCGGGGCAAGTGTTTTAACTTAAGAATTAGAATTAGGTGGGCAGAAAGGTTTAATCAAATATTAAATATTTAAAATCGGACAAGAAATTTTCTAGTTTGAATATTTATATTCAAATATCTTCAAGTTAATATCATATACGATATTTGAAAAATGTTCTGACATGTTTATAATGAGAATATTTGCACGAATTTTTGCAGTATTCTGAAAAAAAAAAAAAAAAAAAAAAAAAGTAGTACTGACGTTTTCATAACTGAATTTTCATAGCTAATTATTCTCATGCCAGTAATCTAAATGATATTTTAGAAGTGATATTCCATTATGAACATTAAAAAAAAAAAATCTTAAAAAAAAAACATGTTTATGCGAAGTTTTGCAAATAGCATGTTAAGTAATTCCTAAACCTTAAAAAAAAAAAAAAACTTACGGAATTTTCAAAGTATTGGGTTGTTCGGAAAGTAATTTCGTTTTTTCCTTCGAAAATGAAAGACGATTTTCTTATATTGTATAAATATTTTAATGAATTATATATTCTCCACTTTGATCGGTTTCTTAACGATCTCACGAGCTGTTATTTGGCAGTTTTTCATAAATCAATACTTTATTTTGTCTTCATTAGCACAAACTGGTTTTCTAGAACGTTATGCATCTTCAACTCAAAATTGCCAGAACAAAATTTGGTAAACCAGTTTTGACAATAGCGTTCTTTAAATAAATTTTCTGTGCACAAATTGTATACTTTTTTTCCTTGTTTGAATAGTATTTTCGCATTTTTGATAGCAAAAATAAAATATGCCGAAAATGTCGCTTCTGATTTTCTTTATTTCATAGGGCACCAACCAAAAACTATTGAACAGAATAAAACGACCTTTTTCACAAGCAAGCCTTGCTATATCGGCTGTCACAATATGTAAGGGCAATGCAATTTAAATGTGAAGAAGGTGTGAAAAAAATACAATTAAATCCTCTGCTGAAAAAAACGAAATGACTTTCCGAACAACCCAATAGAATTATCTTAGTTCATGACAGTATTAAAATTAATAATTTAAAGAAGGTTTGAAATTTTTAAGCTAAAAATATTTCTTTTAATACAAGTTTAATTAAATTTTTGAAATATTCTCCTAGGTTAAGAGAATTGTCAGTTTCGGATGACTGTTAAATTTCAATTTAATGTGTTTTCGTGTTGATAGAAAAACAAGGTTTGTAACTCTATAAAATTTTTATTCCGTTTTTTTAGATTTGGTTAAGACCAAATAAATGCTGGTTATAAAATAATAATAAAAATACTAAAATTAAATTTAAAATTAAAAATAAATAAAAGCCAAATTTGGTATTACGTAAAAAAAAAAAAAAAGAAGAAGAAGAAGTTATAGGTTTTAAAATGTAGATAACAACTTAAGCAAAATTTAAGTATAGTTTTATTATGATCTAGATATTATTAGTAATTGGTCCGTAACAGCAGCTTATTAACAGCCAATTGGAAGTGGATTTAATCATGGGATGCATGTGAGTGACTTTTTTTTTTTTTTTTTTTTTTTAATCAAGGTACAGATGTTAGACAAAATAATGTAAACAGTTTCGTTTTTTTTACGTTTTATGAAATATCATGAAAAAATGTGTTGATCTTAAAATTTGGGAATAAGGAAAATATGCCTTTTCACATATTTTTCAGCAAAGATTTAGTCACAAAGGTCCTTAGGGGACGAACAACAAATCCAATAAAATAAAAAAGTATTACTGATTACGCAGTATACAAAGGCGCCAAGTTATTACGGCTTAATACTGTAAATTTTTTAATGTATTCTTTTGTAATATATTTATCTGCAGTTTAATAGGACAAGTTGTATTTTTTTCTTTATTGTGGTATGAAATTAATTTTTTGTTAGTAGTAATTTGACACCTCTGAGTATACAGAAAAGCATCGATTGGTCTGCAAATATTAGATATGGTTATACATGTTATATTTTAAACATGACAACATATGCCTAAGTCATTATACTATAGTTTAAAACAAATATATTTGCTATTCAAAAAGATATGGACAGTAGTAGGAAATAATTTATTACTGTGTCTGCACGGACTGTCGCAAAAAGAAAAAAAAAAAAAAAAAAAAAAAAAGACATAATTTGATACTCAACTGTATAGAGCACTTTATAAAAAACATCCACTTGAATATCACAAAAATTCATGGATATCGGTAATTAAAAGAGCTGTTTTTCAGCGGTTTTCTAAAAAGATCTTTACGATAAAGGGTCATTCACAAATGAAAATTTCTGTCAAAAAAAAATTATTTTACACAATGAAACTTAATACAAAATTTGCGATTTATTTTTATTTTTATTTTATTTTATTTTTTTAAATATAGATATGTACTACATACGTATATATATATATATATATATATATATATATATATATATATACATAGCTGCCAAATTTTTTAATTTATTTCGGGATGTTATTAGCCCCGCCCTTTTTCCCATCGGAATCTTTTTAGAGTGATATTTTTCATGTTTAATCATAGTTAAATAATGAAGAAATTTTTTCTTCAAATATTACGGTGTAAAAAAAGGGCGCGGCTAGCATCATTCCGGAATAAATTAAATAACTTGGCAGCTATGTATATGTAATGAATTGTTTGAAAAGAAAAATGTTTTCCTGATACAAATTTTCCTTTGTGAATGATCCCTTATCGTAAAGGCTTTTCTAAGAAGCAACTGAAAAACAGCTCATTTAATCACCGGCATATGAATTAATTTTTGTAATATTCAACTGGATTTTTTTTATAAGGTGGTTTATATAGTTGAGTATGAAACTATATCAAAATTTCTGCGCATGCGCAAGTTATAAATTATTCACCACAACTGCCCTTATCTCCTTGAATATCAAATTTATATGTTTTAAACTATAGTATAATGATTTAGGCATATGTTGTAATGTTTTCCGAGAGTTTCATGAAATTTCAAGACAAACTTTTAAAGTTCTAAAATAAAAAGTTGTAATTATTTTTTTTTTTTAATTTTTTAATAAAAAAATTAATAACACCTTAAATATTCGTGATATCTTCACAAAACTCTACACACCCATAAAATGCAACATTTATAACCATATCTAAAATTTGCAGATCAATCGACTATTTTCTGTATACTGGTTAATTACAAATACTTTATATTTTATTGGATTTGTTATTCGACCCCTAAAAGACTTCGTGAAAAAAAAAAAAAAAAAAAAAAAAAACATTTTGCTGAAAAATATGAGAAAAGACATGTTTACCTTATTTCTAAAATTCAAGACCAACACGGTAAGTTTTCTTCAATATATTCCACAAAACATGAAAGAGCTAAACTATTTCCAAAATTTTGGCTAAGACCTGTATCATACCGCGGTATATTTTTAGCCAAGACGACGATTACATGCCGCCAATTTCTAGATAACTAACGAACTGATGTCTGCAATATCAGCAATTTCAGTCCACGTGTAAAATGTTAAGAATTTTATTAATCGAGTTTTCTGGTGTTTAATTCTTTACCTTTAGACTCAAGTTAGTATATTCCTAATATTAAACGAGTTGGCAGCGGTGGACTTAGATCATATTTTTTTTCTCTCATAAATTTCTACTAGGCTAATTATTTTTTAATTCGATACAATAAAGTTTTCTGAATTTGATGATTAATTTTATTTAGGTCAGTTTCGAATTTTAGTTGTTTTCATGCAGTCTGTGTTGCATAAATATATGATTTAGAGTTTCTTCGATGTACCGGCAGTATTAAATTTATTATCTTTTGGTATCTTGAAAACATTCAGATAATGTTGCTAACACAATGCTTATACTATAAAATAATAATGTTGGTGAGAAAATATAATTAAAAATAAATAATCTACTGAGAAAAATAAAAAAATCTTCCGAGCACATACATGCTTTCAATCAGAAGCCCAGTCATCACATATAAGAGTTGGAAGAAATGAATACACAGCTGTCAGTGTAAAAGATGATCAGCATAGTAACAAGCGCTACCAGTATAACGGAAGTACAGCTTGCTAGTAACTTCACGTTCATTTTGAAGTACTGACATGACAGCGTTCTCACGCTACCAATTGCTTGATTATTTAGAGTCAAACGGAGGAAGATTATCAAATAAAATTTTATAGATTTAATAATTAGATTTGTTTTATAGTAAACAATTTGTGGTGGAAAACTTATTTATTTAAAATGTTTGAAATAATAAAACATGTGTTTTATTAAATGGTTATGGAAAAACGTTATTTTTTCTAATACAAACTTCAAATTACTTTACACAATTTTATCCTTATATAATTAACTCTTTGTTTTTCCATGAAAAATTACAGCACCATTATGTTGAATTATTAGATGAAAAATTAATATATATAACTTAAAGTCATTTAATCCCCTCTCTCATGTTAAAATGGGAACAATTTACATAGTTGCTGCATTGTTAATCTTTTATTTACAGGGTTACCCAAAATGTTTGGATATTTTGGTGTTCTACTTGAAAATTGCGGAAGAGTATTTAATTTTGTGTTAAAGAAGTTTTTCATATACGAGTAAATTTAAGTGTAGAATTTTATGTGCATATAGTTTTTATAGACAATATACAGACTCCCAAACTCAAAAGTAAACTAAATGTTCTCTTTTATTGATTGTAATTGAAGGAAGTGCATTGATATATTTTATTATGTCGACTCTGGAGGGAAAATAAATTTTTCATATCCATATTATCTACAAAGTTTTATTTATTTATTTTTAATTCTGTTTTTAACTCTTTTTTTTTTTTTTGTATAATGTCATGTTTCGAGGTCTCCCGAATACGAAAGTAGAATTTTTAGTGGTTTATCTGTAAGTGTACCTGTTGCCAGCATAGCTTAAAAACAAATATCTACAGAAAATTCAAATTTGGTATTTTGAAGTTTGAATTAGGTTTGAAAAATCTGATCAAAATTGCTAAATTTGAAGGCAAAATAATAACAGCTTTATCTTTTCTTTAAAATAAATAAATAAATAAAGGCAATGTAATTGAACAGGGGATCGACTCAGATAAAATTATTTGTCAAATAAGATTGTTTCTAAACCTATTTAAAATTATTCTTTTTTTTTTTTTTTTTTTTTTTTTTTTTTTTTAAGAGACAGAAATTTATTATCTTGTAGCGCTAAATTCAAATTCTTACGAATAGATTAAATAGCGTGATTACTATTGAGCCATCTTCCCTATCATATAAAACAATATAGACGGCGCTGTCGCCTTTCTCGGCAAAATATCATTAGATATTTTGCCGATCATTAAAAAGAAGTGAATACATTCTATTGTCAGAAGTTCGTCAGCTCTCGCTGAAAGATGTAGCTGTTTTCGTGTGTGGCCACGGGCCGCAGTCAGCGGCCTGTAAGAAGTTATCTTCGTTCTTATGTAACCTACTGTTCTGTCTACTGCGCGAAATATAAATATGTATATAGGAATTTATATATCTTTTGTAATTGTGTTTTATTATAATTAAAAATATTAAATAACGGAATGCCCGAGTTCGTTCTTCAATGTTCTAAGGTGTCATTCCGTCACACTGGCGCCCAACGAAAAATTAAAGATAAATATTAGTGTTATTATTTATCGTGAAGAAATCTGTTTGTTTAAAAGTAGTATTAGTGTTGTGAAATGTGTTTGCGTTTTGTTCGAGAACAAAATTTTACCTTTTATAAAAGTGGCAAACCTTCTTGTTTAAAACTGAAAATCAGTTTGGGTTCTGCGATTCATTTGTGTTTTTATTTTCTGAGAACAAATTTTGTGCACTGTCAGGAACATTTGATTATGATTATTGTTCTTATTTTTAAGAACATTTTCAAGAATAACTTTATTTTGGTGTAATAATATAGTATAAGTAAGTCACTTATTTTGTTTTTTTAAATTTCTGCTTTATCCCTTTGCGGCGCAAGACAATAAGGATCATCTAAATTATACTGCCACCGGAATTGATGGACTAAATTAAACTAAAAGAAATTTTAAATTTAAAGGTTAAAAAAAACCGGCCTTCTCTGCTATGTTATAAACCTAAGATTATGCTAAAAAATTTTATTATCGTGGAAAGTGATGTTCTGTTTTACTTGTAAAAAGAAGAATATACAATAAACGAGTTTTTTTTCTACAAATAATATCACATGCGATCTAAGAAAAGAGACAGTAGTTCTCTTTATTATCGTTTATGCAAGTATTTAGTAAAGTCAAAGTGTCTTCCTACACCTTCGACGAGTTTTCCAGCTCTACTCATCTTTGTGTAAGTAGTGATATTTACATTTCTAATGTCAAACTATAAAACTTCTTTAAAACTTTTATGCCTGTCGGGATGTCGAAGTCGATTCATCACGCTTTCTCTCACTTCATTTTTCCGAGACTTATAGTTTTTTCTTTTGAGAACAATTGAAAAGTAAATAATAACATGAACATTCTTCGTTTTTAAAGAAGACTTAATAAGCATTTATTATTGTAGTATCCTGATATATTTCCGAAAGACTTATGTAATGTGGTCAATAAAGTAAACAGTTTAAAAATTAATTATCAAGTTCTTATTCTAATATAAGCAAGATTTGTTGTAAGTATTGTAACAGGCTTCATTTTCTGTAGTAATAATGCATATAATCGTTATAATTTTGTGTTTCTTTCTGTTTTCTTTTATTTACCGATATGAGATTATTTTAATGGAACTATTTAGCACATTATATAAAAGTTACTGTAAGTGACATGTGTGAAATAACGATATATTGTTTTTTTGATTTAATATTCTTTGCATAAATGTTCTTTTTCCCATAGCACTTCTTATTATGAAAAATAATTATTGTTTGTATAAAAACACTTATTTATAACAGCGCTCCTAATAATAATAATAAAAAAAAAAAAAAAATGCAGACGATTTCTGCGAAAAGTGAATAATTCTTAATGGGGAAACTATTTTTTCTCCCCTTCTTCTAATCACAGATGATAAGCAAATCGAAAAGTTTTTTTTTTTTTTTTCAACTGCAGGTGCAATAATATCTTTATTATCTTCAGTCTGTCACTTAGGAAATAATAATGATAAAAAGGTTAAAAAAAAAAAAAAAAAAAAAAAAAAAAAATCATTTGGCTACTCAGTGTATGGACCATATTCCTCGTTTGGGTTCGAGACTATAAAAAATCAGCTGTTTTGGGGAAACAGTTCTCAACTCTACCATAGCAAAGCATTGTGGCTTGCATATTTTTATCTTGCAATATTATTTCTAAGAGTTACAGATTATATGAAATTGAAGTAAGAGTGATATAGTGATAACTTTGTTTTGTTTTTAATCCAGTTTTAGTAATATACTTCAATATTAATCAACATATGTAATATTAAAAGATGTCATGTGAACTGTGGCGATGTTAACAAATTTAAATGAATGTTCTATCTAATAGATTCCTTTATTAAAATGATTGAAATTCTAATTATTTAAGCTTTGATGTCTATATATATGTGTGTGTGTGTATAAAATGTTCTTATTAATATTTTATTCATTATATATATGTATGTTTGTGTGTGTGTATACATAAAATGTTCTGCAATTTTACGTTATGGAAGAGTCTTAACTTTATCATTCGATTCAGTTGTTTACATTTCTCTTTTGTTCTTGTTTGAACATTATTATTAAGTTTCACTGCAGAAATATTTACGAAAATGTTATGCGTAACAATAAAATGGCATGTTGAATCTAATTTGTTTACAAAATATCGGCCACGTGTTCGGCGATTTTACCTACGGTGACGTCACAGGAATATTGTCCATTATTTGATGAAAATAAATAAATAAGTTTTCTTGGAGAGGATTTCTTCTCCCCTCCGTCAAATTTGGAAATACGTATTTTGTGGGGTTTTTTTTAGAAAATTATTTGCGCAGAAAATAAATGTGTTTTAGTTTTATTTATTATTATTATTTTATGAATGGTTTTATTAAACATATCTGAGCTCAGAAATATAAAGTATTCATATCAATAATATATTTTAATTATTATTCTAAATTTTTATTTTAAATATAGAATTGAATTTTCTTCATATAGGGAATTTTATTGGTGTTTTCTTAGGGAAAAAGCAAATACAGAATTTCTTATTCTCAAGATATACACTTTGTTTTTAGGTACTGAGTTACGAAACTAGTCTTTAAATAGTCACTTCTGTTCTTTAACGAATGCTATTTTATTTTGGTTTCGAAGTGTTTTATTTATTAGTTATTCGACCAAGTTTGAATGAGTAATTTATTTTTTAAAGGTTGCCACGCTCTTCCGGAATATGTTTATATTCATTTAAATGCATCTGTTTTTTTTTTAAGAGTTGTTCTGAAAATAACAATGAAACTATTAATATGAAATTTTTTAATTTATATTAAATATATATATTTTGAATAATATTTCAGTATATTTTGTGTATTTACGAAAAAGAATTTTCAAAAGAAATATTTCCCGCCATAATGATATATCAATAATATTTTAATTATTATTCTTAATTTTCTTAGTATTTTGAAAGTTGATTTTAATTACATTTCATTGTAAAGGGAAGATGGACAATTTAACGGTATTATTAACAGTAATTGTGTATTTGTTCTTAAATTATACAAGAAGAGTATGAGTAATATTTTTTTAATAAATGGGTTCATTTTGTATTTATTCTGGGTCGACGTGAATAATTTTCATAATTTTATAATAAAGATAAATCAAAATTAGAAAGTTAGAAAAAAAAAAAAAAAAGAAAGGAAATTTATTTTACTCAGAAAGAAAAACGGCTTTTCTATCTGGGGTAAAAGGTTTGATTTATATAATTTAGCATTAGAACACGGAGTTCAAGTTAATGCCAAAAATAAATTATATATTTCAGAAATAGAGCCGCAATGGTCCAGTTGTTTTTTTAAGAATCGCAATGATTCTGGTGTATTATGGAGCCGCAATGGTCCATAGTTTTTTGGAAGAATCGCAAGGATTCTGATGTTTTATAAAGCCGCAATGGTCCATAGTTTTTTTTTTTTTTTTTTTTTGAAAGAATAGCAATGATTCTGAGGTGGAATGGGGCCGCAATGGTCCAAGGTAGTTTTCAGGGAATCGTATTGCATTCCATCGTATCGGAATCCCAATCGATGTCTCAACTTGTTCAAATGAATAGCCGTATTTCTGGAATAAATTAACTTCTTTTATAGAATTAACAAAACGCATAAGAAGTAATCATATAAATACAAGTGTGATGGTCTTGTTAATTAAATCTTCCGACTAGGGGGAGAATGCAGTACCTTTGAAATAGTAAACCGTGATTAAGTTAAAATTTAGGTATCTACTGCGCATCGACTTTCATCGTCATGTTAAAATGTTATAGTTACAAAAGTTCAATCACCTGTGGTATACGCGGAAACTTTTTAAGTGCTGTTCCCGCCTCGGGACGTAGGCTCGGGAACAGAGGGGGAGAATGTAGCGCTAAATTCAAACTCTTACGAATAGATTAAATAGCGTAATTATTATTGAGCCATCTTCCCTATCATTTAAAACAATATAGACGGCGCTGTCGCCATTCTCGGCAAAATATCATTAGATATTTTGCTGATCATTAAAGTGAAGTGAATACATTCAATTGTCAGAAATTCGTCAGCTCTCGCTGAAAGATGTAGCTGTTTTCGTGTGTGGCCACAGGCCGCAGTCAGCGGCCTGTAAGAAGTTATCTTCGTTCTTATGTAACCTACTGTTCTGTCTACTGCGCGAAATGTAAATATGTATATAGGAATTTATATATCTTTTGTAATTGTGTTTTATTATAATTAAAAATATTAAATAAGGAATGCCCGAGTTCGTTCTTCAATGTTCTAAGGTGTCATTCCGTCACAATCTAGCATTATTGTTCTTATTACCAGTGATGCCAGATGGTCGAAAATTATTTCCCCAAACAGGTCTTCAAATTTTCCTCAAATCAGGGATTTTTTTTTTTTTTTTTTTTTCGAAAAAATCTCCAACTTGCTTTCTACTAAAAAGATAAAATAAAAAAAAAAAAAAAAATGTCAAAAAGAAAATATCAAGCAAATTTAAGCTCAGACTTTTCCCCCAAATGAAGGCAATTTTTGAAAAAAATCCCCAAATACAAAAATGTATTATAATCCCTTCAAATTAGTTGGTGTTGTTGACAACACACAGAGAGGCAAGTGTAGAAGTTAAAAGTCGAACATTGTGAACCGAATACAACTTACTGTTTTTTTAGAACAGAAAAATTAATAAATTAATATAAAATAAACCTGTAATATATTGTATATGTGTAAAATTATAGAGAAATTGTAATATGTAATTTTAATATAATTTTTAATAAAACTCAAATTTTGCGATGTTTCATTCAAAACTCGAAATGTCCCTACAATGACGATAAAAGTCCCTACTTTAGTGACCAATCATGAAAAAATTAGAAACAACAACATAATCCATACGTAATTCCTGCAAATTTCTTACAAAATTATTATAAAGTCCCTATGAATTAAAAATCTGTTCCTACATCATGAATAAAGCTATTGAAAGTCTTTAGTCGTAGGGATAAATCATTACGTTGCCAACATTGACAGAAAGTCGAGCTCTACAGTTTTGTACGAAAAAATTTTAGAATTCCCCAAAAAAGTCTCCACAAACATTTGGTACCCAAAATTGTCCCCAGAAGCCTCAAAAATCCCCAAAATGGGGACAAATTAACCAATCTGGCATCAATGCTTATGACATTATCTGTAATCTATTTTTATAATATTGAAAGCAGTGTAAGATAATCTTCTGTGAGTGGCATACTGGATTACTTTCCTCGTTTGCAAAACAAGAACTTGATTACTAACATACATTTAAAAGGATCTGCAATATTTCCTCAAACATTTATTATTATTTATTGAATTATAAATTTAACAACTGGCGTACAATAAACATTTAAACTTTTAAACTTTTCGACAAATCATAAAATCAATGCAAGTACTACTGGTTTCGAAAGGATGCGAACTTTTTTCTTCAGGTGCAAAAAATATGTGCTACTACCAGGGAGACAAAGTTAAAAGAAGTCTTACTTTTTACCTCCACGTGTTTTTCACACATGAAGAAGAACGGTCACGCTCTTCAAAACAATTAGTTGTCGTGTTTATATAGTGATTTTATGGTGTTTGAAGAAGTTTTACGGCTTAAACATTCAGTACTATTGTCAATCTGCGAGAAAAACAACTTGAAAAATTGTTTATGAATTTTTGTAAAAGAGAAAAAGAAGGTTTTTTTAGTATAAAGTACAGCGATTTAAACGCTTTAATTTAGGATTTTTAACAGAAAAGATGTTACAGAATATTCCATTAACACATACAAACAAACAACAACAACAAAAAAAAAAAAATGTGAAGTACGTTTTGTAATTTCTTAATTCTTTTCCCCCTTAAATTTTGTGATTGCTAAATGTTTGAAGTTATGGTGTTAAACTATTGAATATTATTAGTATAAAGTAATAAAAAAGTATCTCATAGTATTAAAAAAAAAAAAAAAAATAAAGATTGTTTTTAAAAAAGTTATAAAAAATTTTAATGATTTAGATTAAATAACAACTTTTATTTATTTAAAAAAAAAAAAAAAATCTTTTTAATAAATTAGTTTCCCTTAAAGATAGGGGACATTTGTTTATTTTTTTAAGAGGTTACTCTATTTTTGTTTCCAAATTAAAGGGCACAAGAAATACTTAATTTAATTAAGATTTTAACAGCCCCCCCCCCCCCCTAATCTAACTAGCGTTGCCAAAAGAGAAGAAAGAGGACTATCCTAATTCTAGATATTTGCAGTTTAGTATTGATAGATGATTTTATCATCAATTATACTTTTGAGTTTGCAAAAGGAAAAATAATTGAATTTTAGCTTCTTTTTTTTTTTTTTTTTTTTTTTTTTTCTTCAAAGAGCAGTTAATTTGGATGTTCAGCAATTACCTGTGAAAAAATTGTTCTTCTATGCAAGTAAGTCAGAGAGCTGTTATCTGTAATTGTGATTTGATTAGAAATGCAGGCGTCTGTCACAATTTATTTCCATAATTTTCAAACACTTTTAAAAATAATTTTCAACTAAAAAATTATAAAAATGGCAAGTATTCAAAAATAGTGTTTAACAAATTACAGCATATTTGCAAAAGAAACTCATAAATAAATCTTTACATTCAAACAAATTATACCCCCTTTAAAATAAGAAACATTTGTTTATTACTATAAAAGGTTGTTCAATTTTTGTTTCAAAGTTAAAACTTTACAACCAACTGCCCTCCTTCATTCTAACCAGCAATGTGAAAAGATAAGGAAGAGGGGGATTCTAATTTTAGGTATGTGCAGTTAAGCATGAGCAGAAGATTTTATAAGTAATATTTTTAAGTTTGAAAAAGAAATATTAATAAAATTCTAGCACATATGATTTTTAAAAAGAAGTTGACACGGATGCTCAGACATTTGTCCTGTAGAAAATCTGTTCTTGCATCCAAATAAGTCGAAAAGCTATTGTCTGTGATTGTGAATTGATTACAAATACAGGAGTTTGCCACAATTTAATTTCAATATTTTCAAACACTGATTTTTTATAAAGCTTGTGAACAGAAAAATGAGGAAGACAGGTATTCCGAAATAGCGGTAACAAACTACAGCATGTTTGCATCCCTGCAAACATGAAACACACAACTAAAAGAAATTGACAATATATAGAGAAAAAACAAAACAATTTTGTACTTTTAACAACGTCTATGATGTTTCTATTAAATTACTGTATTTAAAGTGGATAAGACTGGTAACTTTGAATCTATAAAATTAAGCTTAATGCATCACTAAATATTTTTGATTGATGGAGAAAAAAAAAAAAAAAAAAGAATATATTTATTACTGAAGCGTCAAACACATTTTTTATTATTTTAATGGAGATCTTACAGAATATATGAAAATATAGAATATATGAATCCTCATACTAAGGGGGGTGGGGGATGAAAATTTAAAATGTTTTTTTAATATATCACACAAGCTAAAATTTTGAAATAATATTTGTATTTCTTTTTCTTTTCCTATTTTTTTTTTTTTTTTTTTTTTTTTTTCGTTTTTAGCCACGAAATGTCTATAATTAATAATTAATAAATAAAATGTGTTTTATTGAAACATCAGTGAAATAGAATAAATACTTTTTTCCGAATGAATTCAGAAATAGCTGTCATTTGAGAACTATCTAATATTTAATCGGGTTTTTTATTAATATATGTTTACATTTTGCTAAAATTAAATTCTATTGTAAAAGCCGTACTTTAGTCCATCTATACATATGCATATATTTTCTACAGAATTTTTAAATTAATGAGACTTTTCAGTTGGCAGCATGGAGATTGAAAGAATATTCCATTACCCAGGGGCGGACTGGGTCCTCTGGAAGGGCGCATACCTTGGATTTTCGGAGGGCGCAAGTCGCTATTAGTTAGTTATATATAACGGAAAAGGGATCGTTCAAGTATTTTACAGATAAATAGTAATATTTTACATAATAATCTGCTAAAGTTGAGTGTTTGTGTGTTTGTTTGCGCCACATTTCTTTATCCTTTGAGCTGTCGGTTTCAAATTGTGCACACACATTATTTAATAGGTGGGTGGAGGGGGGCACATAATGATGTATTTTTAGTTATTAAATTTCAGTTAGCTTCTTAATTTTTTCTATATTCAATGGAATAGAAGAATTGGATTCATAAAAATTTTCGACTTCTAGTTTTCAATGGATTTAATTGTTTTGAGAGGTCCGGAACACGATTTGACCATATTTAAAAAATGTATGTGAGTGTGTGTCACAAGAATTTGTGGCGACTATATCTTAAGATCTACTGCTCAGAATTGTATATAAATTTATAGGCAGATGCATCTTGACATAAATTAGTGCATCAATTTCTGGTACTAATATCTCAACAGGTAGTGCTGCTATACAGCGATTTCAGCAGTTTCAGGGAAAGCTATATCTCAAAAACTATTGCACAGAAATGCATATTAATTTATATGTAGATGATCTTGACACAAATTAATGTCTATCAACTTTTGGTGCCAATCGCTCAACATGTCGCACTGCTATACTGGAATTTCCTTAATTTCATGGAAGGCTGTATTTCAGGAACTACTGCATATAAATGCATATATAGATGCACCTTCTCATAAATTAATGTCTGTTAACTTTTGGTGCCAATCGCTTAACAGGTAGCGCTGCTATACAGCTATTTCCGCAATTTCAGGGAAGGCAATATATTTCAGGAATTACTGCAGAGAAATGCATATAAATTTATATGTAAATGCACCTTTTGGTGCCAACCATTTGACAGGGGATTCCGCTATACAGCGATTTCCACAATGTAAGGGAAGGCTATATCTTTGGTTCTATTGCGTATAATCGAACAAAACTTGATATATGTAAAGGCCATTATGAGACATATGCTGACTAAATTAAGTGCATATCCGCCATAGGTGTTAAGGTTATATTGCAGTTTTTACCGAGAACGTTAACTGCACGGTAAAATATCACTTTTATTGGTCATTTAGTGTAATAATCAGCATATATAGTTACGCTCATTAGTGCATGATTCTGTCACAATTTAGGCTTAAGGGATAGGCTTAAGAGATTTCCTTGGACTCTGACTCCTAATTTTCATACTTTAGTTAATTTAAAAATATCTAATTGTCCGATCGATTAACTGTTTAATCCGACGTATTCAGGAAAATTCCCCCTTTCATTTGGTACCATTTGTAACGAATTTATGATTAGATTTTTTAAAATTAATTAAAATATGAAAATAAAAGCTTTAAAATACATTTAAAATTTTAATTGTTGCCATTTTTTTTCAGCATAAAATAAAATATGCTTTCCCGTAAATAAATAAATAAATAAATAAATAAAAATAAATAAATAAATAAAATAAATAAAAATAAACAAGTAAATAAATAAAATAAGATAAAACAAAATAAAACTAATTTTCTCATGCATATGAAAAAATGACGTCTATAAAATAATAATTTTAAAGGTAACGAAGAGATAAACAAAGTGAGAAAATTTCGCACGGGCTTGCTAGCAAACGAATTATTTAAAGTGAGAAATAAATAAAATGAAACGATCATTTTTCAACGGGCGCCTTAGTCGCCCTACAACAAACTAGTCTATAATAATAAGAGAAGATGTCTGTCTGTCTGAGCATCTATATGTTCAGCCCCTACTGAACGCAGAACTACAAAATTTGACAAACGGGTGCTCAGAAGCCTGCCTGAGTGCATAGTGAAAAAAGAATTTAAAAATTTTAACTAGTTCCGGATATATTAATAATTTCGCGGGTTTTTCTAAAGTGATCGCTGCCGATCTGTTGGAAATGTCGAAAATACACCTGTACCACGAGAAAGAGCATTTATTACCGATTCTTACGGTACAATGTTTTTTAAAAAATACGGATTTTTTATATTTAAAAAAAAAGTTTTAAAAAGGGTCGAAAATTTCTCTTTTTCGCGATCGTCTTTTTTGAAACGCCCTGTACGACAGAGTAACTGTTCCATTTCTTAACAGCTGGTATATTTGGAAAGGACATTTAATCTTCTTTCGAACCATATAAAATTTTTTAACAAAATACGGATTAGCGATCTATATTTTCAGAATTTACGAAACATCGATTTTTTCACAAAACATTTTATATTTACTGTACACAGTTTATAAACAATATAGCAATAAAAATTATACAGCTAATTATATGCAAAGCTGGAAAGTGTGCACCAAATTTCAAGTCAATAGCGTGATTTTTGCTGCCGCTATCACACGACAGACAGACAGACAGACGGACAGACGGCACCCCAAATCCTTTTGAGTCTCAACGTTGGGCCTCCCCTGACGTTTCGGCAAAAATTGGAAGTCAATAGCTTGATTTTTGCGGTGGCTATCGCGGTACATACAGATTCTTCCCATAAGCCGTAATGATAGAAAAACTTTGGCGTGTCCCTGTACACGAACTACAAATGGAATACACACCTTAAACTATACAGCTGATTCCGTTGGGCTCATGAACATGTGTACGAAATTGCATGTCAATAGCGTGATTTTTGTGGCCGCTATCGTGGTACATACAAATTCCTCCCATAGGCCGTAATGGTAAGAAAAACTTTGTCGTGTCCCTGTACACGAATTACAAATAGAATACACACCCAAAACCATACAGCTGATTTCGTGGGGCACATGAACACAAGTACTAAATTGCAAGTCAATAGCGTGATTTTTGTGGCCGCTATCGTGATACATACAAATTCATCCCATAGGCCGTAATGATAAGAAAAACTTTGGCGTGTCCCTGTATACAAACTGCAAATGGAATACACACCTAACACTATACAGTTATTTCTGTTGAGCTCATGAACATGTGTATCAAATTTGCAGTGAATAATGTGATGTTTGGTGCCGCTATCGCGGTACATACAAAATTCTCACATAGGCCGTAATGATAAGAAAAATTTTGGCGTGTCTCTGTACACTAACTACAAATGGAATGCATACTCAAAACTATACAGCTAATTTCGTGGGGATCATGAACATGTGCATCAAATTTCAAGTCAATAGCGTGATTTTTGCTGCCGCTATCACACGACAGACAGACAGACAGACGGACAGACGGCACCCCAAATCCTTTTGGGTCTCAACGTTGGGCCTCCCCTGACGTTTCGGCAAAAATTGGAAGTCAATAGCTTGATTTTTGCGGTGGCTATCGCAGTACATACAGATTCTTCCCATAAGCCGTAATGATAGAAAAACTTTGGCGTGTCCCTGTACACGAACTACAAATGGAATACACACCTTAAACTATACAGCTGATTCCGTTGGGCTCATGAACATGTGTACGAAATTGCATGTCAATAGCGTGATTTTTGTGGCCGCTATCGTGGTACATACAAATTCCTCCCATAGGCCGTAATGGTAAGAAAAACTTTGTCGTGTCCCTGTACACGAATTACAAATGGAATACACACCCAAAACCATACAGCTGATTTCGTGGGGCACATGAACACAAGTACTAAATTGCAAGTCAATAGCGTGATTTTTGTGGCCTCTATCGTGATACATACAAATTCATCCCATAGGCCGTAATGATAAGAAAAACTTTGGCGTGTCCCTGTATACGAACTGCAAATGAAATGCATACCAAAATCTATACAGCTGATTTCGTTGGGCGCATGAAAATGTGTACCAAATTTCAAGTCAATAGCGCTATTTTTGCGGCCGCTATCGCGCGACTGGCAGACAGACACACAGACACAGCCCAAAACCGTTTTGACTCTCAACAGAGGGGCTCCACTGACGTTTCGGCAACTAGTGGATCTGCAGATCAGGAGCCTCAACGTCCTATTTACATCAGACATTATTCAATAGGTCATTTTTATTTATTCCTTATTATATAATAGTATATATTGATTCGATCGACTTGTTACCATAATCAGATAAATTCCTGAGGGGGGCTGCCGCCCCCCTCAACCCCTCGCTGAATCTCTATTTGTATATCTTATAAAGTGTTAAGGAATTGTAAATAATTGCATTTATTTTTATATAAATTCTTTCAAAGAGGTTTAGTAAAGTTAATAAATTGCTAACTTTGTGCATTTCTAATCGTTTTAGCGTTAAAATAGTCTAATTTTCCCTTAAAAACACTTAAAAAAGCTCCAATAAGGGAAGAAATGGATTTGGCGCCAAATTTGGCGATTGTTTCCCTCCTTGGCAATTTTTTCTGGCGACCTTGGCGAGAAAATCCTTATCAGGGATATACCAAATATGGAAGCTCTAATCTCATTATGAGATACGAGAATTTTCCAGAACAGTCTGTGTTCTATAGAAAAGTATAAAAGTAGCATTTTTTCGCCAAGGCGGTCAGTCTCAGATCTCTGTCAGTTTCGTCAAATGCTTGCTTTGCTTTGAGCCACTTTAGATGAGACTTTCTTTATGTGTTATTGCTATACAGTTTGTACTGTAGTTTTTCTGTTTAAGGCTGTTTTTTAAGCTGTGTTTACTGGTTGAATTGAAGCTGATACTTGGTTTATAGACCTGTATTTTTCTGGAACTTTCTGTGAAGAAATCACAGAATTGTTGCAAGTTTCGCCATTCATTCTCAGACAGCTTACGAACCCCCAAGTACGAAACAATATGTACTCTTAATAAACGACGGTCTTATATTATTTCCCTGAAATTCATAAATACCAAATTTCATACAAAAAAAATTACATAGCATATCGTAAATATTCTGTGTAACCTTTAAACTAATTTCCATTTCTATGCCCACAATTATCAGCAGGAAAACATGCTTTTAAAATTCTAATAAAATTTCATTATATTTGATGGGGTGTAACCATGTTAAAATAAACTTTTAAGAAATATCGACTATAGACCGTAATAGAACGAAATTATTTTATGTATCCCGGAGGAGTATCTACAGTCATTATAAACGCCAATAATAAGAATAAACCTAATTAATTATAACTCATTAATTTTTCAAACTAATTTGACATCATTCGGATGATTACAGTACATACTCGGAATTATTTTGTGTGGTCCCATAAATTATTTAGTCTATACATAACCTTTTTTAAGAGTAAACATGATTTTAAGCATCTTTATAATATATGTTAATTTTATTAAGTTCAATTCAGCATAAACGCATTAACGTGCGCGCTTAAATAAAAGTTTGTCCATAGGCTCTAATGTTACAAAATTCTTTCTTGTGTCTCTGTAAACAAACCATAAACATCGTATACATAAGTAAGAACTATTCAGCTTATTTTGCGTTTAAAATTAATAATTGTTCCAAATTTAACATCGTTTGGATGACTACGAGACATTGTCAGAACACTTTTGTAAGGTCCTGTACATTAATTAGAAAGCTTAAGAGCACACATTTTCTTCAAACAACATGAGTTTAAGCATCTTACTCACGTACGCTAGTTTCATTTTCTTCATTGCAAAATAATGATATTAAAATGCGTTTAAAAGAAATTCCCCGCATACGCCGTAATGTTAAGAATTTTGGCGTGTCCCTATACACAGTTTATAAACAATATAGCGATAAAAATTATACAGCTACTTATATGCAAAACTGGAACGTGTGCGCCAATTTGCAAGTCAACCGAAGGACTTTTGTGGCCGCTATTGCGTGTACATATAAATTCTTCCCATAGCCCGTAATGATAGAAAAACTTTGGCGTCTCCCTGTACACGAACTACAAATGGAATACACACCCAAAACTATACAGCTAATTTCGTGGGGATCATGGACATGTGTACCAAATTTCAAGTCAATAGCTTGATATTTGCGGCCGCTATCGCACGGCAGACAGACAGACAGACGGAACACAAAATTCTTTTGAGTCTCAACAGAGGGCCTCCACTGACGTTTCGGCAAAAATTGGAAGTCAATAGCTTAATTTTTCCGGTGGCTATCGCGGTACATACAGATTCTTCCCATAGGCCGTAATGATAGAAAAACTTTGGCGTGTCCCTGTACACGAACTACAAATGGAATACACACCTAAAACTATACAGCTAATTCCGTTGGGCTCATGAACATGTGTACTAAATTGCAAGTCAATAGCGTGATTTTTGTGGCCGCTATCGCGATACATAGAAATTCCTCTCTTAGGCCGTAATGATAAGAAAAACTTTTGCGCGTCCCTGTATACGAACTACAATTGGAATACATACCAAAATCTATACAACTGATTTCGTGGGGCTCATGAACATGTGTACCAAATTTCAAGTCAATTGCGCTATTTTTGCGGCCGCTATCGCGCGACAGACAGACAGACAGACACACAGACACAGATCAAAACCGTTTTGAGTCTCAACAGAGGGCCTCCACTGACGTTTCGGCAATAATCTAAAAATTTCTAAGTTTTTGCTGTATGTTTGAGTAATTTAATTGAAGGTTACGGATTTTTCTCGAAATAAATTTGTATATTTAGTTTTTAATAACTGTAAAATATATTTAAAACCAACTGTTATGAGAAAAAAAAAAAAAAAAAAATTACAAGTGATTTAATGAAAATACTGTAATTAATTACTATTCTAAATTAAAATATTACTTTAAATCACAAAAATATTTGAATTTGAGAAAACAGCTTCTTTTGTCATTTCATAAGAATGCTTCAAGAGTCTTAAAAAAATTACTTTCTTAAAATTTAATTATGAAATGCATGTTTTTTTTTCTTTGTTAAAATATGTTAAGTTTAAAAATGAAATTTGGGGGCAAAAAAAAGAAAGAAAGAAGAACTCAACTGCAATATTGCAGTTTTATTTTTATTTTTCTCATTTTTATTTTTTATTTTTTATTTTTTTTAAATGTATATTAATCTTTTTTGTAATGGACAGATTTAAAAAAAAAAAAAAAAAAAAAAAAAAACTTCTGAGGTAGAATTGCTTTTAATGTAAAAATTTACCAACATAGAAACTTAAAGAAATAATAGAGTAACAAATAAATCCATGATATTTCCTCATTTAACTGTTTTTAATTTAAGGTAAAGCTAGGAGAGTTTACGCACAATTCAACAAAACGATATAAAAAAGTTCAAATATTAATTTTTTGCTAAACTATTGGTGCATAACTTTGAATTGATTCTTCTTCTACGCATTTCCATTGTTATTTTGTTGCTTTTTTGTAATTTAAAAGAACTGTAGTAATAAAACCAAGAGAGCTATTTTGCGCAATCTCTCCTTATAGGGTAGGAGTGATTGCGCACATGGGTAGGAGAGATTGCGCGTAATTATATCTACAATTACATTATCAATAATGATAATTCCCTTGAATGACATTGTTGTAAGATATTTGTAAACAAATATTTTCGCATTGGGAGTGGATATTTCAATTCAATAATTTAAAAAAAATCAGGAAAATAAAAGAAATTTAAAAAGAACTACAAAAATGTATTTAAAGAAAAAAATATTAAAGAAACAGAAAAAAGAACAAAATTAGTTATAGAACAAGACTAGAAAATAGTATTAAGTTACTAGTTAACATGTTTAACTTAAAATTAGTACATTAACTTTTCAGCTAAGATGGTTTCTTGTTTCCTGACCGAATTTCTCGTTGTCCACAGTCATTGCACTTATTATTGTACATATGAAGTTATTGTGCAACCACCTGCCACAAGTTAACCTGTTCGAGACGGTGTAAAAAAATAAAAAAAAAAAATGAAAAGAAATAAAATATAAAAAAAAATAAATAAATAAATAGCAAACCGTATACATAGTTAATTCATAGTTAACTTCTTAAAAGGGTCTTGAACGTGAAAGGGAAAGATACCCTTTCACGGAACTTCTTTGCCTAATTTGATTACATTCCTTAAAACAGGGGACGTATTCTCCGCCCTTTTTCCAGAACATTCTCACAGACAAGATATTTTCACCTTTTCAGCCACACTAATTTCATTTATAATACTGTGCCACGATTGTACAGGGTAGAGAAAGAGATTATACTATAAAAATAGTGGTAGCAATATATTTGAAAAATTCTTATTTCTGAGAGTGTCATGAAAAAAGGGCAGAGAGTACGACCCCGGCCTTAAAAAGAAGATTGAACAGTAGACTGATATTTTTTGCTTGCATTTAGTTTATTCTACTCTATTTAAGCAGCTGACAGCTGCACTGAAAACTGAAAACTTGAGCATCATACTTGAAAGTATTTGAAAACTAAAATGATATACAATGACATTTAAATCCTTTGCGATAAATTTCTCATAGGCTAACATCATTCTAGAGGTAAATCCCATCAGAGGTGTGGCTTTTGTCGATTGTGCCACTCTTTAAAAATGTCCAATTTCAGATATTGTGGATTGTCTCCACAAATGTGGTACGCCGTCTCTAAAATGGTTTGATTTAGTCCAATCACTTGTCGCAATTAGGTTTTGGTATAGTCTCAGGCATTGAACAAACTCTTCATCATTGCCTTGGTATCACCAATATGCTGCAAAATCCTTGTTAATATAAAATTTTAAATGCACAATCTCTCCTAAACAGCAAAAGCGCAAACTCTCCCATTTTGGTAGGAGAGATTGCACAGTGTCTTATTAAATAATTATTCACTTTTAGAGGAAATCGTGGTGCTTGTATCGTTAGTCTAGGTTACTAAGTTATGAGAAATTTTTTAATTTAAAAATATTTTGTACTACTACCATTGTATTGCAATTCTTTGAAAGGGTTATGAAAATTCAAGTATTTATTTTTAAGAAAGAGACAAAATAACCACGTTTTTTCTTAAACTCTTAAAACAATCCATATGCAAATTCAACTTGGCACTTCACTAATGATGTTGTACAACAACCTAAAATTTCAACTCGCCCACTCTACTCTTTCCTTCCGATCCGCTTTGTGCGCAATCTCTCCTACCGCGCGATCTCTCCTAGCTTTACCTTATATTTAAAGTTATTGAAATTATAAAAATGAAATTTATTAGTATTTGAAGGTTAATTCAAATCCACGTATAATGTGGATTTCATATATAATTTCACGTGTAACATTCTGCTTTCACTATTTCATTTACTATTTTTTTTTTTTTCAATTTAAACAATTATCTAAATCTGTTTGAAAATTATTTTTAATAATTAGACCAATAATATTATTATAATTTAATATTTTATGAAATAAATATTAAACTTGAAAGTTTAGAAAATATATAAATAAATAAATAAATAAATAAGTGGGAGCAGAAACTTAATCCTGGTGTTCGAGTTTTCCTAAAAGTACTAATTAAATTAAATAAAAAAAATTAAAATTGTCATTCAATAAAATAATATAATTAATTACACAATTTATATAAAATGGTAGATAAAAAATTACCAAAGTTAAAACCTTTTGTTTTACGCTAATTTCAAAATTGTTACATACCACATACAGCAGCTGATGATCTATTAGATAACTACTACTGTAAAGTTATCTGTAATTAATTCGTAATGAACATTCTATTGACATCGGAAAATACATCGGTACGTACGAGAAATACTTTTTTCTCGTATGTACGCGTAATTTTAAAAAGAAATCTGAAACTGTAGGGTGCATAAGTGCTTTTATTTTTTAATTAGTGACTAAAAGTTCTTATTTTTATCAATAATGTATAACTGTTAACATTTCTAGTTTGGATGAATGCCGGTAGTTTGCATTGACATCGACAAAACTCTTTAAATTTTGAAAAAATAAATGCTAAAAAAATAATTGGCAATTATATTTGTAATTTCTCACTTACATAGAATTCCTACTAACATTCTAATTAATCCCTTGACGGCTCTAAAATTAGCTAAGCAATGCTGCCATGTTGCAAAATTTAAAGATGTTTTTGTATTCAATTACCACCAATAAAATTAAGGACTGGTTTTTATTAACCATATATAAGATATGCATTTTGTAGCAAAAAATAATAAAGTAAATTTGATTTCAACACTTCGAAGTTCGCGAAGAACATTCGAAGAGATTCCGAATAATTGTGTTCACTGCTTTTAAAAGTTTTTCACGAGCATTTTTAGCCCCGTCTTCTTTTCGTATCAGAAATTTTGCAGATCATTTTTCTTTAATATATGACAACGATTAAATAAGAAAAAAATCATTTTTCAAAATTTCCGGTATGAATAAGAGGCGGGGTAAGAAATGCTCGTGAATAAATTATAAAAGTTTTGAACTCTGGTCACAATTAAAATTGAGTGTTAAATTTTCAATAAAAAAAAAAAAATCACTTAATTTTACAACAGGAACCAGTGGAGTGAAATGAAGTAGGACCGGCAAATTGTTAATATTCCATGGTATTGTTAGTAACCGCCTCTTTCTTTCTTTCTTTTTTTTTTTTAAACCACAGTGTTTTTTTTTTTTTTAGAATATCTTTTACTTTTTCAATCGTAGTTACATTTACAATATATTATTCTAAAAATAAATTGGCATGAGAAGAAAAGGACCAGGTACTAATAATACAACGGAATATTTATTAGAATATTGACAGGTATGACATAGTTGCCAACTTTTAAGCTTTTTGACTACCAGCAAATTTTAGGAGAAATCATGCTAAAACATCGTTGCCAAATTCTCCGATGTCAGTTGGAGACTTAATAACAGCATTTTCATATAATAATACTTTGTATAAATTCCATACTGATCAATAGTCTAAATAATATTCCGTAGAATTGCAAGTACCCAACCTTTTTCCGCATTACTTCATTTGCAGAGTAATATTCTACAAGCTTCAGTTGGAACAATTTGATGTTTGGAAGCACGTGTGGCTCAAATCATTGTGAGAACTTAAACAAATAATGCTACAAAATTAATTTGAATAATAATAACAATAATAATAATAATAATAAAATTCAAACTGTATAACAAAATGCAACCAACATCGTTGCTTTCTTTATTCTATTCTGTTTCTTAAAACAATTTTTATAGATGCCACACGCACCACATAAAATTTAAATTTCAAATCTACTTTTTAAGATAGTACTCGATCCTGTTTTATATAAAAATTAAATCATTAAATTCATTTTTTCAATTATTTTTATTTCATTTTACACGCGCAATTTTTATTTCCTAATTCAAAATTATTAAAAAAAAACATCTTTTTCTTTAGTGTATGTTTCGATACTGATTATTATTAATTTTCTTCTCTTTCTTCTTCTTTCCGAAAAAAAAAAAAAAAAAAAAAAAAAAGAATTTGATGAAATTCTGGCAAAAGCAGAATTTAGTTTAGGACGGAGGACTAAAAGTTTCTTTTTTTTTTTCAACTTATAACATCGATTTTAAATTATTCAATTATCTGAGAAGTATGGCGTTAGCTAAGTTTTTATTCTAATGTATAAGTGTACAACTTTTGATAACGATCGGTTGAATGATGCATAGTATACCGGAATATAAAATCCCGACAGATCGACAAACTTTCATTGTTATGTATATAGATTTATCAGAAGTTACAGTTAAGAATAGTGGTTTTTAATAAAATCACACATTGTGTGATTTTATTAAAAATTGTATTTCTTTCTCCCATTGTTTAATGGTGTTTTTCCATTTCCTGCGGCTTATTTTTGTTGAGCTATCTAAATGATAGACCAGATTGTTTCTGCCAAAATGGTTGTCTGAGTGAGTAATGCTGACCGGGATGTCGGCCTGGATAGCTCAATTGGTAGAGCCTTGATCTTGTTAGTCAAAGATCCGGGGTTCGAGTCCCGGTCCAGGCGTTATTTTCACTCAGTCGGAAAAATTAAATTTCAATAAGAATAGTGGTGTTTAGAGCTGCCCACCAAATCCGGCAAATTGTTAGTACCGCCCCTATTCGAACACCACTTAATTTTTAGACTAAGTCTCTTGAAATATATTTATGATGCATGAAGAAAACAAATACTTTAAAAATTAAGTGGTGCAGAAAAAGGGGCGGTACTATACTAACAATTTGCCGGATTAGGTTGGCAGCTCTGGGGGTTAATTCTTGAAAATGGAAAATATACTAAACCAAATGTAATACCATTCTGTCAGTGAACGGCGAAGAATTCCACAAGCCTGGGTCTATTAAAAAAATACACACAGTGTATGAAGATTTAACAGTTAAAAATCGTGTTTCCTTTGTTATGTCAATTTTTTAAAGAAGTTTCTGCGTAAGATTATTTGAGATCATATCTGTCAACATGCTAATTTATATTCCGTAGTTCTAGTACCCGCCCCTTTTTTCTAATCCATTAAAAGTTTAAAGTAAAGTCAACTTATAAATGAATATCCAGAAGATTGTCACAGGGTGGCCACAAACCACAAATTTTACCCTGATTCATCCACCAATATATATATATATATAAAATTATTAAGGAATTTAAAATAGTATGTTTACAATATTAATTAAGTAAAAATTAAAATAATTATTCTTGTGGCAGAATTTTGGAAAGAAGGAAAAAAAAAAAAAAAGTCGTGTCTGTAACCAACCTGTGTTATTACCCCCCCCCCTCCGCCTTTAGTTATTTGTTTATTTTTATTTATTTTTTTATTCTCACCTGTCATATTCAAATCTCGTTGTTCCATGCTCCAAAAAGGAATTAACATCACTTATCTTTGAAAAGGGTATGCAAACAATCAATGCAATGTTGGAAAATAACCTTGTCCATGCATATCCCCTTAACCACTTAACGTTCACTACAAAATTTATTTTAAAAATTACTAAACTAATTTTAAAAATGGCTTTTAGACACAGAGCTGATCATAAATATTTAAAAAATAAAAAAGTAGCATTGTTCCTTTTCAAGAAATTTTCGGTTTGAAACATCTTTAAGTAAACGTTATTAAATTCAAATAATATTTAATTTAATAAATAAATCACTTTATAAGTAAACATTATCGACAACAAAAACTCGTAAAAGTTGCATAGATCCCAACATTTCAATTTATTCCGGAGTATTTTAACCCTTTGCGGCGCAAGGTAATACGGATCATTTAAATTATACTGCCACCGGAATTTACGCACATAATTAAAATAAAAGAAATTTTAAATTTTCATGTTAAAAAAAGGCCTTTTCTGCTATGTTATAAATGTAAATTTTTTCTAAAAAATTTCCGGGATGAGTTTGTGCACTTGAGAATAAAAATTAGGTGTTCCATCAGTGGGAACACTGCGACTGAAAGGGTTAACGCGCGCTATCCTCGCTGCCAGGACGCAAAATTTAAGATCCAGCTACAAAAATTCATCCCGGAAATATTTTAGCAAAAATTCACGTTTATAACATATCAGAAAAGGCCGGTTTTTTTAACCTTAAAATTTAAAATTTCTTTTAGTTTAATTTAGTTCATGATTTCCAGTGGCTAAAATTTAAATGATCCTACTTGTCTTGCGCCGCAAAGGGATATACTGATGGCTCAGCTGACGAAACTTTTTAAAAGGGCGTACACTTTCTACTACCCAACGGCAGAACTACGAGCCATTCATTGGGCACTGGTTCCATCGCCTCAAATTTCACCAGTGAACTCAAAGCAATATATAATGCATTGCATGAATACGGGAGGCATACTATTGTAACTATCGCAGCTATCGTAGATCACAATTCGGATTGTACACTCCGCAGCAAAAGTATCCGAGCACTAGCAATAATCCCCGTCTTAAAAAGGTACACTTAATACTGCTTTGTTAAATAAATCATTGTTGATTCATGCTCTTAGTATGTCTAAGAACATGATTCGACAAGGATTTATTTAACAAAGCAGTGTTAAATGTACTTTTCTTTCTCAGACAGGGATTATTGCTAGTGCTCGGATACTTTTGCTGCGGAGTGTACGATCCGACTTGTGATATACGATAGCACCGATTGTTACAATAATATGCCTCCCTACATCTTACTCAACAACACTGACAAAGCTAACAGGCTAGTCTTTTTTTGTGAGTCCATAGCTGCCTTAGAAGCATTAAATAGAGCTCAATCAAGGCTTACACATGATATCCAACACCAATTGGAAGAAATTGACAAACTATACAAGATATGTATTTTGCAGTGGATACCCGCGCATGTCGGCATCCCTGGAAATGAAGAGGCCGATCAACTTGCCAAGGAAGGGAGAAATCTCAATAATGAAAATATCGCCAAGGTCTCTCTTGACGATGTTAATGCGATCGCAAACTTCCGTTTGGAGTCTTTATTTACCCCACAAATAATGGAATATATAGCCCCGCTTTGTTCTAGTCATCCTTTGGACTAAAAGTTTTTCTACCTTTAAAAACAAGATTACGAAGTATAGAGATCAATCTATTCAAAATTTCTTTTTTCGAAAATTTCGAAGTAGAAATAGAAAATCTGTATTCGATTTTATCATTTGCATGTTGATACAATGTTCTTGAAGTTTCGTAAAAATTTTCGATTTTCGGTTTTTGACCGATTTACATGTGTTGAGAGTTCTTGATCACGATTTGACCATTTAAAAAAAAAAAAAAAAAATGTCTGTGTTTGTGACGCATTTTTCTACAACTGTTGTATCTCAGGAATTAGAGCACAGAATTTCATACAAATTGATGTATAGTTGCACTCTGAAATGAATTAGTGTCTGCCAGCTTCCAATATAAATCCACCACTCGTTTTTTTTTTTTTTTTTTTTTTTTTTTTCTTCTAAATTTTTAACATGAAAGTATAGGACGAAATTTCGTATAAATGGGCAAAATGCGAATTTTTTTTTAACAGATCATTATGCAATTAAAAATATTTATTTACAATAGTAAGTCAATTAAGAAAAAAAAGAAAAGAAAAAGGACATGTAGGAGCATCACCCCCCCCCCCCACACACACACACACAATATTCTCTCGAGGAAGGCCAATTTTCAATATGAATACATTCCAAAAGAATGCGACATCAATAAATTTAAAACAAATGGTTGAACAACGGACCTGTGGTAATTTAAAATAAAGTTTTCGATATATATATATATTGTATATCTATATATATTCGTTTCTAACAAATAAAAGAAGACTGTATGATGTATTAGTCCAGTACAAAATTCACTTTCTTCGGATATTTAGTGGTAAACTTTTTCTTTTTCGAAAATTCTCTGCGTTTATCATAGAAAAAAATTTTAATAAATTATTAGCAATGGGTATTTTTTTTTTTTTTTTTTTTTTTGAGAAAAATATAAAGAAAAATTTTCTGATGACCACATCATACTAGTTTTAATTTTTAAAATACGACAAAATAAGCCATCTTGTTTCTCGCTTTACTTAAGCACTTCTTTAATTTTCTAAAATGCACTTTTATTCATAGAAATGGTATTGGATTCCTAAAAATTTGGATTTGAAATTTACAATTGATTTATGTTTTGAGATGGTTCGAAAACGATTTGATTATTTGTAGAAAATGTACGTCTGCATGTGATCTAAATTCTATGTCAGTTACAGATCAAGATATCACGAATTAGCTCACATAATTTCATAAGAATTCATATTTAAATGCATACGGGCATGCAATAGCTCTCATCGCCCAACAGGTATTGCTGGTATGCTAAGCATTTGGATAGCAGGCAGCATTCAGTCGTTGCCACTAAATTTTGCTTATAATCGATCCTAAATATATTGCCTACTAATCGAAAGGACTGTAAATTATCCGATATGTTTTTAAAGCTGCTTAAAAATTATAGACGCATAAAAGGATTGAGTACATGTGGGATTCACACCACACTAGCGCTACGCTACATAAATAAAGAATATATGTATGCGTAATATAATTAAAGTCATAAAACATATGTACAGTCGGTACCAAATGTATCCGAACACTAGCAAAAACTCCTATATAAAAAAAGTAGAGTTAATACTGTTTTGTTAAATAAATCCTTATCGAATCATGTTCTTCTTTAACACCTTAACGCGCGCTGTCCTTGCTGCGAGGACGCAAATTTTAAGATCCAGCTGCAAAAATTCATCTAGGAAATTTTTTAGCAAAAATTTACGTTTATAACATATCAAAAAAGGTTTTTTAAACATTAAAATTTTAAATTTCTTTTAGTTTAATTCAGTTCATGAATTCCGACGGCTGTATAAATTAAATGTTTCAAAATGTCTTGCGCCGCAAAGGGTTAACAAAAAAGTATTAATGCTACTCTTTTTATATAGGAATTTTTGCTAGTGTTCGGATACTTTTCTTACAGACTGTACATATGCGATAAATTTATGTTGCTAAAGATTAATAAAAATTTAATTTTTTATGTTGTAGTGGTAATACCGGTACAAACAAGGAACAGTTCAATACCCTTCTACTTGTAAACAAATACATCTTTTCTTCACTAGATGGCGCTATCAATCCACTCTTGTCTTGCGGGAATTTGCGGGGTTTTTTTATAGGTGTCGGAGGGTAAATAGCAAAATTCAGTCTGGCGACATTGTCGTAACTACATTTGAGAATTTTTTTCTAAAAATAAAGGGGTTTAGAAAAAGGTGTGGGTTCCAAAATTCATCTGGAATATTAATTTATTCAGTAAGTTGGCCGGAATGAAATAATTATTATCTCCAAATGTAATTCTGATTTAATAATAAAAATTTACTCTGAAAGGAGACTGCATGAAATAAAAGGTAAATACTAATAACATTACGGAATATTAACCATTCCCTATCTTTTTTTTTTTTTTTTTTTTTTGGGGGGGGGGGAGATAAAATATGTGATAAATAAATTATGAGTCTCATTCAACAGACAATGAACTTTCTCAGCTGGCAATTTTATCTACCTAACTATTCATGATAGTTACAGTCTAAAAGACAAAAAAGAAGGAAAATAATAAGAAGGAAACACTACAGAACTGGCATTTTAAAGTTATAAGTACAAAACATTGAATAAACACCCCCAAAATGCAATAAACTCATAACAATTGTTTCGGGTGGAAAGAACAAACGGCAGGTGTTCGTCAAGTGAAACAAAACAGGCATGAATGCTGCAGTCAAAGTGGCAACGCGTTTATTGCATTTTTAGGTTTTTATTGAAAAACAGAAAACCTTCAGAAAAGAGCTTTATATTAAATTTTTTTTATTATTTTTTTATATTATTTTATATGTACTGTTGTCCGCAAAAGGGGTAAATAGGATGTTGCAGCTACGTTCACAATAGATAAACAGTACCACTCGAAGGATTATTATTATTTATATTATTATATTAAATATAAATAACATAATCCAAGATATGAAACTCCATATTTTCTAATATTTCTTTCTTTCTTTTCTTCTTTTCTTTCTTTCTTTTTCTTTATTTAAAATATTCTAATGCATATTTTACATAACTGTTATAACGTTTTTATTATCTTTTGCATTTGAGATATTAATTTAAAAAAGTCTTATAGCGTATTTTTGTATAAATAAATATCATTATTTTTATAATATCTACGTCAGCACATGAAGAAAAAAATCGATATTAATTGTAGTCCTCAATTTATTGAATTATTGAAAATTATTGTATTGTATGCATAAATATTTATATATGCATCTAAATTAAAAACGTCTTACATATTCAATAAAATATACCCAGAAGGTGCGAGTAGTTTTAATTGCAAATAAATTTTAAATAATTACTACAAATAATGGGTAATACATTTAAAACAGTACGCAAAAATAAAAACAAATTCTGCAAATCACAAAATAAATAAATAAATAAAAAATAAATAAATAATTGGTCTTCTTATCATTTAATGAAAAATCTGTTCGATTTCTTGTTTAAATAGCGTTTTGTTAATATAATTAAAATAGACTTCTGCTAATATAATTAAAATCAAAATAATTTTATAACATGTTAGAATGGCGTCATTTTCAGAAAATCTCCGAAATGAAATATTATCATCTTTGAGAATGACGTCATTTCTGAAAATTCATTCGAAGGAAAACGCTAGTTTTTAGAAATTATAGTCTTAATTCCAAAATACAATAAAATATTAGAATTATAACATTATTATAATATTATTATAATATTATTTTGCACGTTATAGATAATTTTTTATTTGTCTGCATAACAAAAATACTAAACACTTTTCTTAGAACAATATATATAATATTTTCTTTTTTAAAAGTGTTGATATTCCAGGTTATGCTTTATAAAAAATTAAAAAAAAAAAAAAAAAAAAAAAAAAAAAAATCACGTGTAGCAAATGGTAAACGCTTTAAATTTTCTTGACTTATTACTAACACAGGAGTGAAAAAATTGTGACTTATTATAGCAAATATGATTCTTTTAAAAATAGTAATCAACGAAGCGGACAGAGCTTGCTAGATATATCATAAAATACTTGCATTATATAGGAAAATATTTTAGTGTGTGGAAAAACAAAATATACATTAAAAGTCTTAAAAAAAAAAAAAAAAGTTAAAAACGTCTGTTGAAAATTCTAATATACGTTTTTCATTTTTGTTAAATGACTGGTTAAAGAGATGGAAAATGGTGATATTAGTTTAAAGTTTTAATTGAATAATGGACCTTATAAAATTGTTTATCCATTTTAGAGTTTTACTTAAAAAATAAAAAGACTGGAGTCTCCACTCGACTTTCCGAACATTGAGTAATTAACGGTTTTGTAGATTAAGTGAATAAGATTACTTGCTAAATAAACAACAAAGAAAATTATAGTAGTGTGTTTGAGTATTTTTCTCCATATAGTACACAATGTTTAATTTAACGCTACTAAACTTTGAGCCTATAGATCAAGATGATAAATAAATTTTCCTTTTGTCCCTGTAAAACCCTATAAATGCTAGATTCACCAAAATGCTTATAGTTAGTGCAACAGTGACTTATAATATTTATATAAATTTTCAGCTCCATCGGATATGGCATTTAGACGATTTCGCACTTTAAAGTTTGAGCTCTTATGAGACAATGATAAAAAAATTTGCATTGTGTCCCTGTAAAAAAAAAAACTCAATTGCTGAATTCTCTAAAGTCCATAAAGTTTGTGTGATGGTGACCTGTAACATGTATAAAAGTTTTCATTTTATTTGAATAAGGAATTTAGACGTTATAGCACTTAAAAAGTTTGAACTCTTATGTCACAATGATAAAGAAATTTGCATTGTGTCCCTGTAAAAAAACACATAATTGCTGGATTCTCTAAAGTCCACAAAGTTCCTGTGACGGTGAACTATATCATGTATAAAAAATTTCAGTTCATTTGAAAAAGGCATTTAGTCGCTATCGCATTTTAAATAATTTGAGCCTATAGGCCATAATGAAAAACAAGTTTTATTTGTGTCCCTGTAAATCTCTGAAAGTGTTAGAGTTCCCAAAATCTAAAGAATTTGTGTGATGGTGACTTAAAACATGTACATAAGGTTTCAACTCAAACGAACAAGGTATGTAGAAACTATCGCTCTTTAAGTAATTTCACCCCTTAGGCCATAATGTCACAGAAACTCTTGTTGTGTCCCTGTAAAAAAAAAAAAAAAAAAAAAAAAAAAAACTATAAGTGTTACATTCACCAAAACCTATACAGACCGTGAAAGGAGACCTGTAATATGTGTATATATTTTTTCTCAATTGAATAAGGCGTTTAGACGCTATTTCACTTTTATGAATTTGGTCCCATAGGCCATAATGATAAAAAATATTTCTTTTTGTCCCTGTAAAAATAAATAAAATAAAATAAAATAAAATAAAATAAAATA
This sequence comes from Salticus scenicus, assembly GCA_963930645.1. Taxonomy (NCBI): domain Eukaryota; kingdom Metazoa; phylum Arthropoda; class Arachnida; order Araneae; family Salticidae; genus Salticus; species Salticus scenicus. The sequence continues at coordinate 208,717,601 of OZ005659.1, read as the reverse complement.
AAACAAAAACTGTAGTGCTAGATTCACCAAAACCAATACAGTTTGTGCAACTATGAGCTAAAACATGGATATAATTTTTTTGCTCAGTTTAATAAGGAATTTAGACGCTATCACATTTTTAAAAATTTGGCCCCATAGACCATGATGATAAAGAATTTTTCTTAGTGTCCATGTAAAAAAAAAAAAAAAAAAAAAAAAAAAAAAAAACAGTTCTAGATCAACCGAAATGAATAGGATTCGTACTTCGATAACTTACAACAAATGTACCAACTTCCAGCTCATTCGAGCAAAGCGTTTAGACGCTAGCTTCTTCTCCCACACACATACACACACATGTACATACACACATACATACATCATTATAAAAAGAGCAAAAACTGAAACAGGGACTTAACTTAAAACGTATAGACACATCAAAATCTCAAATTCGGATTTTTGACATGATTACAATACTTTCCTTACGTAGGGTAAGTGCACCAGTCATTGACAATTTTAGAGCAATCTCTGATGTTTTTGATGTTCTAGTCATCAGGAAATATTTTTAGAAATCTTACGTTAATACATATGGCATGAAAGATTCAGATCCACATATATGTTAAAATATATACATTTCATAACAATTATTTTTTTTATGAATTTTTATTTGACACCCACTCAATGTTCCAGTAATTGACACTGCCAGTTTTTCTTTTTATTAGTAACTGGCACCCTATGTTCCAGTGTTTGATACTGCTAGTTTTTCATTTTGCCAGTTATTAGCACCCTATGCTCCAGTGTATGACATAAAATGTTAAAATTTTAATATGTAAAATATATGATTTTATTATTTTTCTTATTTATTAATTATTTCGGGATAGATGTCAATTACTGGAGCATGCCAATCACTGGAGCACCTACCCTACGTATGTTCGAAAAGTAAAAATATTATTATGCTGCATAAATTATGTACAATAGATAAATCATAATTTCATCCGAAATTTTAAAAGAAAAAATAAAAATTTCCTTTTTTTTTATTATTATTTTTTTTAATTCAAGGATGTAGAATATTAATTACCTATATTAATTAACCTATAATTACTTCTTTACTTTATATAAATAGTTTCATTTTATCATATAGTGTATAAAATAATAAAAGCATTTTTATTATATATATATATTTGTAAGAGAAAAAAAGTCCTTTGATATATCAGATATGGAACACGGGCGCAGAATTCATACCACTATGAAAGTAAGAAAATTTTCTACCTCTTAAATCAACGATATTATAGGTATGGAAATTTCTTAAACAGATTCCGGTATGAATTTTGCGCCCGTGTTCCATCCCTGATATATTCCTTCCCAATACGCTTTCATTAAGGATCCATTAGTGACAATCATTATATAACCATTTGAAGTAAGTTGTGCTTAAATATTATGTAATAGTATATAGGGAATCTGCAATTCCAGATGATTAAACAATGATTACTTCAGTCTCTTCAAGCATTTCAAAAACAAGTCACAAATCAGTTGTACATCACTCATCAACTAAATAGCGCTTATCGTCGAGAAACAGAAAGTGACCCTTTGTAGTCAGAAAATAAAATAAAATAAAGATAAATAAAGCAGCAATTTTTAAGCGATCTTTGGTTTTCAATGTAGACCATGACACATTTTTACATGTAATTTATACATGCAATTTATATAAATAGTTTTATTTTGTCATACAGTGTATAAAATAATAAAAGCGTTTTTATTATATATATATATATATATATATATATATATATATATATATTGTAAGGATAAAAATCCGTTAATATGTTCCTTCCCTATACGCTTTCATTAAGGATCCATTAGTGGCAGTCATTGTGTAACCATTTGATGTAAGTTGTGCTTAAATGTTATGTAATAGTATATAGGGAACCTGCAATACCAGATGAGTAAACAATGGTTACTTTAGTCTCTTCAACAATTGCAAAAACAAGTCACGAATCAGTTACATGTCTATCATAAACTAAATAGCGTTTATCGTCGAGAAACAGAAAGTGACTCTTTGTAGTCAGAAAATAAAATAAAATACAGCATTTTTCAAGCGATATTTGGTTTTGCATGTATACCATAACATGTATACCATACATGTAATTTAGGTGAAGACTGTTAACTAATCATTTGATATATACAATTCTATGTTGAATATTGTATGATAATGAAACTCATTTCATGTAAAATTACTGTAGATAATAGAATAATCTTCTTAGAAATAATGTGGTATCTCTATAGATGTTTTTCCATAATCAGCTGGGATAGTTATATCACGAAGTTAATTTTATTCCTTTATTATTAAAATACAATAAATAGTTATTTATTCCTGTGAATGATATAATGGTTTCGTGAATAATATTTGTGTATTGCATCTTAAGAAATAATGTTATACAAGAATTCTGCAGTATATAGAAAATATGTATATCTCACACCCGTTGTTGGTAAAATCAAAATTTTCAGCGTTTTTAAAAAATAATTAAATAAGCAAATATTCTACATCATGTATGTCAATATCATCTGAAGCATACTTGAAATCTTTTGCAATTTTTAAACAAAAATTTCAAAACAGATATCATAGTTTTGTTTAAGAAATTTATATTTAAAAATCCATAATAAAATGAAATGATATAAGTAAAAATGTTAAAATAATTGGAAAAATTAACGCTATGTCTGAAGTGAAAGAAAGATAGCTAAACCGTAGCACAAACATAAAATAGTCAAAGTGTATATTTTAGCATATTAAAGAATATACAAAGTATACTAAAAAGTATGCAACCAAAATGATATTTTTTAATAATGCGAGTTTTTTTTTTTTTTTTTTTTTTTTTTTATAGCGTTTGCTTTCAAAGTTATATTTTATCAAAGGGTATAGACACTATTCAGTGCAATCCTTTGTTGATACATATTTAGAAATCAAAACTTATTCGATAAATGTTGCTGAGAAAGATCGATAAACGCCTTTGCTCTAAATCGGCTCTTAATGCAAGTTTTCTATCAGTGTTACGAAATTCAGGACCTTTTGTATTCGGTATCTACCACTGAATTTTAATTATAACGGTTGCCGAATCACATTCAAGATTAATCGTCTATTATACAGGGTGGTTACAAATAAACGTCCCCTATAAACAGCATTCTAGAGCGCAAACGGGTTAACGGAATGCAACGAAATTTGGCATATAGACTATGCACGAGATGCGCTAACGGAATTTCGAAAATAAAAATTGTAATTCCTAAATGTCCACCAGAGGGCGTCTTTTCCGGAAAAAACATTAAATTTACCATAATAAACTACCAAAATGGAATACAGAAACAATATTACCAATCAAAAACAAGAATTATGAGTAATAAAATGTAAAATCGGGAAAAACTGTCAGTTTTAGGGGGTGGGGTGTCAAAATTTGCATGCTTGCGAAGAAGAGGAAGCTTTATGCAAAACAGGTTAGGGTATAAAACTTTTGCAGACGTTGTCATGTTTTATGTCGATGTTTACGGCTGTAATGATGACAGTATCTTTAGTTGAACGTGCGTTATTGGTGAAGTTGTTTTATGAAAATAAGGGGAATGCTTCTGCTGCAGTTCGTGATTGCGTCGTGTAAAAAACCTACGGCGTGGACCAATGTCTACTAAAGTTATCCAGGGCCATGATTAAGAGATTTGAAGGGACGGGGAAATTACGAACCTGGAAGAGGCCGTAAACATGTCACACTAGTACTTGTTGATGCTGCCAAAGACAACACAGCTAAGATATACTGTTTACAAGAATTCCTATTTTGAGTAAAAATTCACGCCTTTATACTTTTCTTTGAAACACCCAGTTATTCAACAAATTTATTATTAAATAACTGAAATTTTCACCTACAACAAACGAAACGGTAAAAATTAATTTACATATGTTGACATCCTGTAAAGAGTCAAACAAAATAAAATTGAAGAACAAGAAACATTTTTTAAAGTAAAACATTATTTCATAAAAGCAACAGGGTAGGATTTATTATTCTATTGGAATGCCATCAAAATTTGCAATGCGTTAATTTAAAAAATAAAATAAAACAGTTTAATTTGTATCGTAAAAATCGAAACCTTACTCAGAAAACAATAAATAAAATAAAATAAAATATTTCAATATTGGACTGAACTTGCATAAATTAGTTTGATAATGTATGCCCCACATAACACGATTTCCTATTGCACAGAACGACTATACTGCGTTAAACAGGAGTCAACTGTACTTGAATTCTCAATTATGAAAAGTTTAAGATCAGTATCTATATCTTTAAAAGTGATAGACATGTTATTTTGTTTTAAACCTTTAAGGCATTTGAACGTGTCTGACACGGGCGAAAGTTACTGGCAATTTTTCTCTTGTATCTCATGTTATTTTATTTCTAATGCACGTCTGAGATCCGTTCCAGTAAAAATAGATAGGGTAGATTATAATTAATCTTATTTTATGATTAGCTAAATGTCTTTGTAAAAAAAAAAAAAAAAAAAAAAAAAAAAAGTAAAATCAATTATTTTTTTGCGTGTTTTTCTGAAAAAAAAAAAAAAAAGCTTAAGGGATTAAATTCTTTTTCCATAATAAATGTGAATGTTGCGCAAGATTAGAATTATTTAAAAAATAATAATACTCTACTTAATTTCAATAATATATTTTATAACGGGGGGGGGGGGAGGGGGATCCACTGCTTGATTTTATATAAAAAAATAATAATAATAATTTAATATTTTATTATTTTGCATCATGCAATAAAATGTTAATTACGTTAAGCTTGCAAACAGTACAGTAAGAAAAAGTAAAAATGTTACAACAGAATTAAAACAGAAAATGCGTGGTAAAAAATCTTATAAAAATCGTTAAATAATAATAATAATAATAATAATAATAATAATAATAATAATAAACTATTTTTGAATTTGTATTGCTATTTCAAACAGTAAGCCTCTTTGAATTTTTGATGAAATTTTGATGAACAAGATATTTTTTTTTTCTAAAGAAACAGTGGTGTTTAAAAACCATACAAGTTGGCACCTTTGAATTTGCACCAAAATAAATAATCCATTAGCCGTCCCATTAAACTGTATTAAAAAATTATTATTAATAAAATGTATATATATATATAGAGAGAGAGAGATTAATAAAAATTTCGCAAGTTTCACGATATCAAATGAAATTTAATGAGATTCAGATGCTGAAGACATTCATTTAATATTTATTTATTTGTTTATTATTAAAAAAACAAAGGTGGTGCACCAGCAATTCTCAATCGAATTTAAATTTTTGATAAATGATTTAACCCTGTAATGATCCATTTATTTCTAGTATATTTCTGTTGAAATATTCCTACAATTGAGATTGAGTTATGAAAAGAAATTCATTTAGCTCGTTAGATAAAATTAGATTGAATTTAAATCATTTATAATGCTATGAGAAAACGTATACTTACCATTTAATCCATCAATTTTAATTGGGAATAGTGTGATATGCTACTTTTCCACGCCTACTGTTTTTAGTTTAAGCATCCATTTTTGTGGTAAACTGATATTAGTTACGACAGCTTTAGAAAGACAACTTCAGGAAAATAAAATTGAAGAACTCAACACAAAGTCTGAAAATCTTTTATTATGTTCTTTTATTTATTTTTAGCAGTGTAAGAACTACAGGCGTACTTAAAAACTGATGATTTTGTGGTAAATATTCTTGCTATGGACCGTTAAAGGATTGAAATATTATCTAATTATAAATACATGGAGTAAGATTAAAGTGGAGTATCACATTCGATCCTTATGAGTAACTTTGAAATTTCTTACAAAAGTTCGACTTTATACATTTTTTTTTTTTTTTTTATCTGTTGAACTTTGAAATACCGCCGTTAAATAAAATGTTACTTATTGTGATTTTTAACTGAGCGGCCAATCTAATCAGAGGATAATTAGTAACACCCTTTTTCGATACCACTTCATTTTTTAGAATAATTTCTCTTTAAATGTATCTACAATGAACTAAGAAGACAAATATTCTTTAAAAAAAAAAAAAAAAAAAAAACTGGTGTAGAAAAAGGATCGGTACTAACATACCTTCGGATTAGGTTGGCAGCTGTGTATATTTCATTTTTAACTTGAAAATATTTTTATTTAAAACTTGCATGGTCGTTGCCTGTGATTTTATAATTGTTTTATAGTTTTATTTGCTTCACTCTTTTTAATTAAAAAAAAAAAAATACGTAAATTAAAAAAAAAAGAAAATCACGTATAAATAAATTATTGAAATTTTTATAATGTACTTGCAATATTTTGTGTTTTGTCTACTTTTAAACTGTGGATCTTGAGTTGTAAAAATAATGACTACGGAATGAATCAATAATACTGATAAAAAAGAGAGAGAGAGAGAGAGAGAGAGAGAGAGAGAGAGAGAGAATAATAATACGCAAGCGAAGTGATGACGTCACTCACCATCCGTGGATGCAAGAAAAAGATTTCCTATGGTAATCGCCCATTGGATTTTTTGTATTTTTTTTTTTTTTTAATCGACGAAAATTATTTCCCGATTTTAATCCCCATATTTGGGTATAGATATGTATTAGTTATCGTGTGCATGCCTTATATTAATTTGTTTTTGCTGTAAAATCGATAAAGATTGAATTTTAAGTGTCAAAACTCTAGATAAAAATGAATGGCAAACTTCCTTATTCGATTGAAAACAAACCTTTTTATTTCAAAGGATGATATTTACACAATAAATATCCAACTAATGTACTAATTAAAAGGAAAATGATAAATATTCTATCATAATTTGAAGTCAAATTTGTTTCAAATGTCTAAATAGTGTGTCTGATATAAGGTACTCATACGTTGCATTGGAATAGATTTGATATTTGTTGTCCTCGGCTGCAAAAAAAAAAAAAAAAAAAAAAAAAATCGCCAAATTATCTGGCGAACATATTTAATTCCTTTCAAAAATCATGGTTATTTTAACAACTTATGTTAAGAGAGTAATGAATTATATGAAACAATATTTCGTACAACACATATTACGAAAATATGCATATAGCATGTATATTTTCGTATTATGTTTATTATAACCAAATACAAAAAACACCAAGGATGAGAGAGTTTTGAAATTTAAAATTAAAATTTTGTCAGTTTGACAGCAAAATAACTTAATCTAACACATGCATACGATAATTTATGCATATCTATACCCAAATATGGGCATTAAAATCGGGAAATAATTTTCTTCGATTTTTAATATTTTTTTACAAAAAATCCAATGGGTGATTAACATAGGAAATCGTTTTCTTGCATCCACAGACGGTCAGTGACGTCACACTTCGTTTGCGTATGATGATAAAAATGAACAATGTTTAAAAATTTGTATTAAAATAAAATTTGCAAAAACATTACAATATTCATAGCCGCCAAATGGTATTAATTTAAATTAAAATAACGGTGGCGATAAATTCATAAAATTCGAAGTGTTTAGACCTATGCAATACCGATAGACATGATACCTTGGCACAAAGCGGATTTCATACAAGTGTTGACATTTCCATTGAATTTAACTCTGAAGATAATTTGCATAAAAATCAAAAGTACGACTGTAGCGATACTGTAAGGGAGAGTGAGAAATACATTCAATAACAGAGCTCATGCTCCAAACTAACAAGCTCTACGAATGTAAACATGTTACGTCATTGCCTGCCAATCCGTTTTAGGCATGTGTGTTTGGGGGTGTATTTTACGTGTGAAATATGTAAGAAAATTGTGAATTGTTATTGAGAAATTATGTGATATGAATCATTCAAGACAGCAAAATGCAAATACCCAACCCATCACCTGCAAGCTCCTTATTGAACAATAACTTTATTATGAATGTCAATAGCGTTGAAAAACACATTTTTATTGAAAATATGTGATTAAATGGTATGTATTTCTTGCCTGTAAATTTTTTAATTTAATTTTCATCATTTGTGATTTATAAGTATAAAGCTTATTTCCTTTTAAAAATACTGCAATATGTTTTATATAAGACTGATAAATAAATAGTCTTAATCGAAAAGTAACACATGACAAAATAGTACAACACCTAATAAATGTTTTGTTTCAAGTAAAAATCACTAGTGATAAAAAATTAAGTTATATGATTTCAAAACAAGAAATACATACCATTCAACCACATTTTTTTTTTTTTTTTTTTTTTTTTTTTTTTTTTTATAAACATACATTTTTGAACGCTACTGGTATTCGACACTTTCGGGCATGCGCACTCTTTCAATGGGAATGTAAACACTTTCGCGGCCGCTGACGTAGATTCACGTCATTTGAAAATCTGTATCTGAGTGGGCGTTTCTTTCTCAATTTGTATGTTAAATATTTCTTAAGTATGTTCAATATTTCTTAAATATTTTTTGAAATAGGCATAATTTTACATTGAAATGTACTATGGATACAAATATTTTTGATTAGAAAGAATATAATTATAATGTATAACCATTTGTAGTATAGGTGTGAATAGAGAATATTTTGTTCTGAAATAATTAACCCTATGCGCTCGGCATATTTTCCGTAAGACACGCCTTTTGGCGTTCCTTTAAAACGTCACACGTATAGTTTCCAACTTACTACCTTTTGGCTACCGAAAAATTGTAATAATTTGTTTTATTTTACTCCATCATTAAATAAAATAAATCTTTCTGTTAAAATTTTCCGGTAGCCGAAAGGTACACACATTTTAGAAAAATAACATTTCATTTGCAGAGGAACCCCTTAAGGCGTGGCTCAATTTTTTAATGTCCCCTCAGAAGGGACATACGAGCGATAAGGATTAAATCGAGTGGATTACGGCCACAGGTCGGCCTTACTGTCAAAAAGACAAAAACATGCGGTGGCGAATGGTTTAACGTTTGTATGTAATCGACTTTGTCTTCGCCTATCACGCCAGATGCAGCATGTGGTACAGCAGGCATAAACTTGACAGCATCTACATAGCATTCATACTTGGACAATGACCTGACAGATTACTCACGCTGCCATTTACGTGGTACGTCTGAGCGAACAAGAGGTCTGAACTAAGCAATTTCCCTTACTTTTGATTATTATATTTGTTTTACAGTAAACAATTTGCGGTAAAAAAAATTATTTATTTCAATCGCTTGAAATAATAACTCTGTTTTTCTTTTATTTGTTTTTCTTTTTCTATTCCCTTTTCTTTTTCTTTTTTCTTTTTCTTTTTCTTTCTTTTTTCATTTTTTTTTTTTTTTTTTTTTTTTTTTTTTTAATATTAGTCAATTAAGGGACTCATGAAATTCATGACATTGAGAAATTCACACAAGGAAGAAAATTAAATTTTCTTAGATTTTGAGAGCGTTTAAAGACAGTTATATGGCTTTAAACGTTGCAAAATCACAAAATCTTATTCATGAATATACGTGTTACTATTATACTTTTCATTTCTTAACCACCAATTCCGTATAGCATTGTTTTTAATTGGTCGTAAGAGAAACTTTCTTAAACAAACAAACAAATAAATTAGGCATGTTCGTATGAACACTGTATTCGTATGAACACTTTAGGCACATTCCTTGCAACCACGGAAGCCTCTGCGCAAGTACGAACGTATCAATGTCAGCGTTAACATACGGAGGTTGGTCCTTGTAGTTGAGAGAAAATAAGCGGTAAGGGAACAGTAAATGGCTGGATGATTACCAAATCCTAACCTTTCCATCAATTTCGCACCCTTCCATACCTTTGAATCCGTCCTCACTGCTAGGCGTAGAAAACGTGGTTACACAATACCTCACTCAGCAATTTATAGAAATTTAATTACGACAATTTTTTAATGATGTTCGATCTTTGAAAAAATAATTATTATTATTTTATCCTGTAACTGATCCAAACTGTTTGCGATTCTATAAATTCTAATATTTTTTAATTTCCATTTTATTTGATTTATTTTTTTAAGCACGCAGTTTTCTCTCTCTCTATTTATGTTGTTTAAAATATTAAAAAAAAAAAAAAAAAAAAAAAAGATAAATAAATTCTGAAATGTGCAAATTTTGACATTATTGGCAAGTGGTAGTAGCCAATTCTGTTAGATTTCTATTCATACATCTGAACGTTCTTGAACATATTTCAGGAGAAATACTGGAATACGGATAAATAACTTTGTAACATTCCATCAAAATAATGTGGAATTAACGAAACTGTAAATACCATACAGGTGTATTTATTTAATTCTCTTTAAAAATGCACTTATCATGCTAAAGCAGATAAATAAAAACCAGTTTGTTAAATTTTTAAGTAAAATCTTATGACTTTTCACCAAAAATTTAATTAAAAAGTGTTATGTTGTCTAAAATGACATCTAAAAAGGAGAAGGAAAAAGAATATATTTTACGTGTGACAGTCAAAATTTTAATTCAACATTAAACTGGGAACACGCAAAAAACATAGCAATCCACAGAAAGATCTTTTTTTATTTTTTAAACTAGAGTTTAATTTTTCTCGCTTCAGAACACATAGCACATTTCACATTAAATGAAGTTATTTTTTAAAAACTCTTAATTCCTTAGTAAATTATTTTAGATGTAGCAAATGCTCTGAATATACATACAAAATAAACGTGGTATGCGAACACAAAAATTAAATTAAATTAATAATTTATTATATCTATACATTATATTTGTATATTACGTAGATTATTTGTTGTTTTCCAGAAAACATCTACTTTAAACATTTTAGTGAATAATTTTTCTAATTTAAAATGAATTTTCCTGTTTGCAGATTTATTATTATTATTATTACAGTAAGTAAAACTCTGATCTGTCGTTCTCACATTGAACGTTCATAGCTGCCAATATTTTAATTTATTCCGGAGTATTTTTAGCCCCGCCTTTATTTCGTATCACTTATTTTTTTATTATTATGAAAAAGTAATAAATAACTTTCAGCATATCAATCTTATAAACTTTAATAAATTTTAAATCCAACGTTTCGGCTAAATTCCTTCATTAGCCTTCCTCAGGGAAGAATGATGTTAAAAAACACATAAACATAGAAAATTTAAGTACATGATACCACAATTACAACTTCAAAACATTTAACAGATGATTACACAAATTGTAAAAATATACTATATACATTTTTAAAAATATGCTAAAACACTCAAAGGAACATGAAACATGATCACTACAAGACAAGGATAAAGAGCTACTAAAGCAAAGGTTAAAAATATCAAAATTGCAGGGTTGCCATAACTAAATTAAAGCAGGGTAACCATAAATTAATTTAAGCCCAAGAAATGAAGCCAATTTGTGTAATCATCTGTTAAATGTTTTGAAGTTGTAATTGTGGTATCATGTACTTAAATTTTCTATGTTTATGTGTTTTTTAACATCATTCTTCCCTGAGGAAGGCTAATGAAGGAATTTAGCCGAAACGTTGGATTTAAAATTTATTAAAGTTTATAAGATTGATATGCTGAAAGTTATTTATTACTTTTTCATAATTATAAAAGCAGCATATATAAAAAAGTGGAATAAATATATCAGAAATCACTTATTTTTTTTAAAGTAATTTTGTCTTATTTTATCGAAGTTATATATTGGAATTTTTTTTTCTATAAATAAAGTGGTGCGAAATAAAGGCGGAGCTAAAAGTACTCCGGAGTAAATTAAAATATTGGCAGCTATGATCGTTTTATTTCTATGGTTCCTGCACAATTTTTTTTTAAAATAATTTTAACGAAACCTGCATGTATCGTGCTTCAAAAAGTCATTTTTCTCCATTCATTTTTGTAATTTTTTTCTCCTGGAGGTCAAGCGGTTCTGTATGGCATACAAACTGGAATTGATTAATCTTTCATCCTAAAATAACTCTTTTCCCCATTTCCACAGAGGATCAAAACTGCCATGCTCTGTCTCCGGACCCCATTATTCATTTTGTAATTTCAGGAAGGGAGGAAGTATCCTCTTCGGTAATTCAGAAAATTATTTCGTGAAATGCGTTTATGAGCGAAAAAATAATTAAAAATACCAAATGAAACGCAAGAAAACGATGATGATGATGATGCAGATGCAGGTGAAGAGTTGTTGCGTGTAGTAGATGATGAGTCTGGTATAACATTTAGTGATAATATTTCCATTGATCAAGACATTGCGACATGCGTTATACTAAAGCATAGGAGAAATGTATGATTTCAAAAAATAAAAATAATGTCGAAGAAACAAAGAATATTTTTCACGCCGATAACGTAATTATGGCGTTTGAAAATGCTCGAACTTTTATATAAACACACGAAATTACAGAAAAGTACTAGAAAAGAATGTTGTGAATCTGGAAAACTTCTTGTTTAACATATAAAATGAACAAAAAAACAACATAAAATTACTGATTTTTAAAGATAAATTTTACTTCATGTTCTACAGCACTGTTTTATTTCTTTGACAGTTTGGAAAATAACGAATTGGTTTTTATTAGTACTATACTGTATAGAGGTGTGTGGGGTAAGTTATCAGAGGAGTAAGAAGTAATACGCAATTTACGAAGTAATTTGTAATACTTGCGATTAAATATTTTTTTAAACATAATTCTTATAACGCGCTTTATTATGTAAGCACAATCGGTTCTCCACAAAAATGGTTAATGAGAGGCTTTGTACACGTGCTTCATTTTAGCTAGTTAGTAGAAAAAAATAATTTCGTAAATTTTGATTAAAGGTATGTTGAATTATAAAATCATGTTTAATTTTTTGTGTACATTTATATATATATATATATATATATTTATAAATAAACAAAATGGCCAAAAGCATGCGATTGGGCAAATTGTAACGTGTTAGAGGAGTGGCTTGTGGAGATGCCTACAGCCAGAGCTCGAAGTCACCGCCCATTTTCTGGCAACTTTCAGAATTGGAAAATTTTTTACTTCTTTGCCACTAGTATATTTATACAGAAATATTTACTGTGTTTTTATATTATAATGCCGTGATTATTTAATCACGATTTAAACCCGAGTTAGAAAATATTGAATAAAAATAGCGGTAGAAAAAAAAAAAAAAAAAAAAAAGCAGAAATATCTCATTAGTGATAGTGTCCTGAAAAAAGGGAGGAGAATCCAAACTCTGTTAAACCCTCTCTGTGGCAGAAGAATGGGTATAATTCCAGGGATGGAACACGGGCGCAGAATTCATACCACTATCGATGTAAGAAAATTTTCTACTTCTTAAATCAATGATATTATAAGTAGAGAAATTTCTTAAACGGATTCCGGTATGAATTCTGCGCCCGTGTTCCATCCCTGTAATTCTCAATTCAGGGGCCGTATTCTCCGCCCATTTTTCGAGACATTCTCAAAGATAAGAATTTTCCGCCTTTTCTGCCACCACTAATTTTATTCGGAAACACTTTTAGATGCATTTATAGTACTGTGCTATAATTATACAGGATAGAGAATATTACATAAAAATAGTTGTATCAATGAATTGTTATTATTATTATTATTATTTTGAGAGTGTCCTGATAAAAGGGCAGAGACTACGACTCCTGGATAATTTGCAAAACGTGAGCACGCATTAAATGCATGAGAAGAACAAAATATCATTTGCTTGAATAATTTCAACTCTGACTGGGATTGACTTCTATGTTGATTTTTCCTTTAATTTTATCATTATTTTACTATAATCCATTTGATATAATTCATTGTTACTATACCAAAAGGGTTATAATTTGATAATAGTTATTAATTGCCTTTTTTATTAAATTAATAAATGGTCGATAATAAAAAACATTTTGAAATATTGTTGTTTTTATTGTTAGGGTTCCCTTTGTATCCGTTTCAATTTGCCCCACGTGTGTTAGAATTAGCCTCAAATTGTACAATAAAATAAAATTGTTCAACTACAAATTACAATTAGTGGTAAATTGTAACAGGTAAATAATTTTAAAAAAAGACAAAAATATTTTTGTGCTAAAACTAGCAACATTAACGAAAGTTTTTATTTTATATATATCTTTATAGATTATAGATGACTGCGTATGCTATAGAAAACAGAAATTGTAAACAGGAAAACTTAAATACATTTCATAATACATTTAATCTTCTAAAAACTGTTACAACCCGCCCCACGCTCCCCTACATTGTGTACTTTAATTCATAACCATTGCTTTTTTTTTTTGTGTGTGTGTGTTTTGACTTAATGCGGATTCCTCGTTTTCCCGCTTTCATCTTTTTTTTTTTTTTTTTTCCAGCACCCTGTGAAAAACGATGAATCGAGATTATACTGTATATATATTTCTTTTATTCTGTATTCTTATTATAACTCAAAAATATAAAAAGATATGGTTCCTTTCATACGATAGATTGCAGGAACTCAATGAATTATCTTGCTTATACAGCATACTTAGTTAAACGCACATCGCAGATACATCGTACTTTTCCATTCACGTAACGTCATTTTATGCTGTTCGTCAACGTGATAGTGTTTTAATGTATTTTTACAGAATGCAGTCATATTTGCTGTGACAGGTGTGTCCAAATTTGAGTGATAATATTGCGAAATCGCCTGTAAGCAATATCCATTCGATGTCGAATTCAATGTCACAGGCCATTTCCACCTGTAATGCTAAATTTAGGGACTTTTTTTGTTCAATAATCACCAATAACTTTAAGAAGTAATACTCGATGTATGTAGTCAACGACTAGTCTTTCAATTGATTAAGCAATAGTTATAATTGAAATTTAGAGGTGAATATTGAAGCCCCCTTCCTCCCCCCTCCAAAAAAAAAAAAAAAGGCTTTCCGTCCAATTAATTTCGTCGTAAATCGCCCTATAAATATGCGGCTGGTATCAATCGATTAGTAATAACGTCTAGTTTATAACGGTATAATTAGATATTGCTTAAGGGGTCACTTACGTATTAAAACAGTTATCAACTTCATTTTTTTTTAACGGCAACCGCTAATTTTGATCTCATATGTTAAGTAATTTCTAAACCTTAAAAAAAAAAAAAAAAAAAAAAAACTTACGAATTTTTAAAAGTAGAATGATCTTAGCTCATGCCAGTATTAAAACTAATAATTTAAAGTAGATTTGACGTTTTTAAGATAAAAATTTTTCTTTTAATACAATTTAATTAAATTTTTGAAATATTCTCCTAGGTTAAGACAATTGTCAGTTTCGAATAACTGTTAAATTTCATTTTAATGAGTTTTCGTGTTGATAGAAAAACGAGGGTATCACATTCGTTGACAGTTTGTAACTCTATAAAAGTTTTTAATCCGTTTTTTTTTAGGTTTGGTTAAGCCCAAATAAATGTTGGTTATAAAATAATAATAAAAATAATAAATTTAAATTTAAAATTAAAAATAAATGAAGACCAAAATTGGTATTATCTACAAAAAAAAAAAAAAAAAAAAAAAGAAAGAAAGAAAGAAAAAAAAAAAAAAAAAGAGATAAGAAGGAGTTATAGGTTTTAATATGTAGACAACAACTTAAACAAAATTTAAGTATAGTTTCATTATGGTCTAGATGTTATTAGTAATTGATCCGTAGCAGCAGCTTATTAACAGCCGATTGGAGGTGGATTTAATAATGGGATGTATGTGAGTGGCGTCTTTTTTTTTTTTTTTTTTTTTTTAATCAAGGGACATATGTTAGACAAAATAATGGAAACAGTTTCGTTTTTTTTACGTTTTATGAAATATCATGAAAAAATGTGCTGTTCTTAAAATTTGGGAATAAGGAAATGTGCCTTTTCGTATATTTTTCAGCAAAGATTTTGTCACAAAGGTCCTTAGGGGACGAACAACGAGTACAACAAAATAAAAAGCATTGCTGATTACGCAGTATACAAAGGTGCCAAGTTAGTACGGTTGTCCGTAATCTTAATACCGGAATTTTTTTAATGTATTCTTTTGTAATAATTATCTGCAGTTTAATAGGACAAGTTGTATTTTTTCTTTATTGTGGTATGAAATTTATTTTTTGTTAGTAGTAACTTGACACCTCTGAGTATACAGAAAAGCATCGATTGGTTTGAAAATTTTAGATATGGTTATACATGTTATATTTTAAACATGACAACATATGCCTAATTCATTATACTATAGTTTAAAATAAATATATTTGCTATTCAAAAAGATATGGGCAGTAGTATTAAATAATTTATTACTGTGTATGCGCGGACTGTCGCAAAAAAAAAAAAAAAAAAAAAAAAAAAAGACATAATTTTATACTCAACTGTATAGAGCACTTTATAAAAAACATCCAGTTAAATATCACAAAAATTCATGGATATCGGTAATTAAAAGAGCTGTTTTTCAGCGGTTTTCTAAAAAGATCTTTACGATAAAGGGTCATTCACAAATGAAAATTTCTGTCAGAAAAAAATTATTTTACACAATGAAACTTAATACAAAATTTGCGATTTATTTTTATTTTTATTTTATTTTATTTTATTTTTTTAAAGATAGATATGTACTACATACACATAACTGCCAAGTTTTTAAATTTATTCCTGGATGTTATTAGCCCCGCCTTTTTTTTTTCCACAGGAATCTTTTTAGAGTAATATTTTTCATGTTTAGTCATAGTTAAATAATGAAGAATTTTTTTCTTCAAATATTACGGTGTGAAAAAATGGCGGGGTTAGTAGCATCATTCCGGAATAAATTAAAAAACTTGGCAGCTATGTATATATAATGAATTGTTTGAAAAGAAAAATGTTTTCCTGATACAAATTTTCGTTTGTGATTGATCCCTTATCGTAAAGGCTTTTCTAAGAAGCAACTGAAAAACAGCTCATTTAATCACCGATATATCTATGAATTTTTGTAATATTCAACTGGATTTTGTTTATAAGGTGCTCTATATAGTTGAGTATGAAACAATATCAAAATTTCTGTGCATGCGAAAGTAATAAATTACTCACCACAACTGCCCTTATCTCCTTGAATATCAAATCTACATGTTTTAAACTATAGTATAATGATTAGGCATATGTTGTCATGTTTCCCGAGAGTTTCATGAAATTTGAAAACAAACTTTTGAAGTTATAAAATAAAAACTTCTAAATTTTTTTTTGGATTTTTTTAATAAATAATTAATAACACCTTAAATATTCGTGATATCCTCACAAAACTCTACACACGTATAAAATGTAACATTTATATTCATATTTAAAATTTGCAGATCAATCGACTTTTTCTGTGTGCTGGTTAATCACAAATACTTTATATTGCCGAAACGTCAGTGGAGGCCCTCTGTTGAGACTCAAAACGGTTTTGGGCTGTGTCTGTGTGTCTGTCTGTCTGTCTGTCGCACGATATCGGCCGCAAAAATAACGCTATTGCCTTGAAATTTGGTACACTTGTTCATGAGCCCCACGAAATCAGCTGTATAGTTTTTGGTATGTATTCCATTTGTAGTTCGTATACAGTGACACGCCAAAGTTTTTCTTATCATTACGGCCTATGGGAAGAATTTGTATGTATCGCTATAGCGGCCACAAAAATCACGCTATTGATTTGCAATTTGGTACACGTGTTCATGTGCCCCACGAAATCAGCTGTATAGTTTTCGGTGTGTATTCCATTTGTAATTCGTGTACAGGGACACGCCAAAGTTTTCCTTATCATTACGGTCTATGGGAGGAATTTGTATGTACCGCGATAACGGCCACAAAAATCACGCTATTTACTTGCAATTTGGTACACATGTTTACGAGCCGGACGGAATCAGCTGTATAGTTTTAGGTGCGTATTCCATTTGTAGTTCGTGTACAGGGACACGGCAAAGAATTTCTATCATTACGGCCTATGGGAAGAATCTGTATGTACCGCGATAGCCACCGCAAAAATCAAGCTATTCTCTTCCAATTTTTGCCGAAACGTCAGTGGAGGCCCTCTGTTGAGACTCAAAAGTATTTTGGGTCCCGTCTGTCCGTCTGTCTGTCTGTCTGTCTGCCTGTCGTGCGTTAGCGGCAGCAAAAATCACGTTTTTGACTTGAAATTTTGTACACATGTTCATGATCCCCACGAAATTAGCTGTATAGTTTTGGCTGTGCATTCCATTTGTTGTTCGTCTACAGGGACACGCCAGAGTTCTTTTTTTAATCATTACTGCTTATGGGAAGAATTTGTATATACCGCGATAGCGGCCCCCAAACTAACGCTATTGACTTGCAATTTGGTACACATATTCATGAGCCCAACAGAATTAGTTGTATAGTGTTAGGTGTTTATTCCATTTGTCGTTCGTGTGCAGGGACACGCCAAAGTTTTTCTTAACTTTACGGCCTATGGGAAGAATTTGTATGTACCGCAATCGCGGCAGCAAAAATCCTGCGATTGACTTGCAAATTGGCGCACACGTTCCAGCTTTGCATATAAGTAGCTGTATAATTTTTATTGCTATATTTTTTATAAACTGTGTACAGGGACACGCCAAAATTCTTAACATTACGGCGTATGGGGTGAATTTCGTTTAAACGCATTTTAATATCATTACTTTGCAATGAAGAAAATGAAACTAGCGTACGTGAGTAAGATGCTTAAATTTATGTTGTTTAAAAAAGATATGTGCTCTTAAGCTTTCTAATTAATTTACAGGACCTTACAAAAATGTTTTGACAATGCCACGTATAGTAATCCAAACGATGTTAAATTTCGAACAATTATTAATTTTAAACGCAAAATGAGCTGAATAGTTTTTACTTGTGTATACAATGTTTATGGTTCATTTACAAAGACACACGAAAGAATTTCGTAACATTAAAGTCTATGGACAAGTTTTTATTTTAAGCGCGCACTTTAATGCGTTTATGCTGAATTGAACTTAATAAAGTTAACATACATTATAAAGATGCTTAAAATCATGTTTACTCTTAAAAAAAGGTTATGTACAGACTAAATAATTTATGGGACCACACAAAATAAATCCGAGTATGTACTGTAATCATCCAAATGATTTCAAATCAGTTTGAAATATTAAAGAGTTATAATTAATTAGGTTTATTCTTATTATTGGCGTTTATAATGAATATGGCTACTTTTCCAGGATACATAAAGGAATTTCGTACTATTACGGTCTGTAGTCGGTATTTTATAAAAGTGTATTTCAACATGGTTACACCCAATCAAATATAATAAAATTTTATTAGAATTTTAAAAGCATGTTTTCCTGTTGAAAATTGCGGGCATAGAATTGATAATTAGTTTAAAGGTTACGCAAAATATTTCCGATATGCTATGAAATTTTTTTTGTATGAAATTTGATAGTTATGAAATTTGGTATTTACGAATTTCAGGGAAATAATACAAGACCGTAGTTTATAAGGAATACATATTGTTGCGTAGTTGGGGGTTCGTAAGTTGTCCGAGAATGAAAGATGAAACTTGCAAAAATTCAGTGATTTTTTCAAAGAAAGTTCCAGAAATATACAGGTCTATAAACCAAGTATCAGCTTCAATGCAACCAGTAAACATAGCTTAAACAACAGCCGTTAGCAGCAAAACATCAGTACAAACTGTTTATCAATAACACATAAAGCAAATCTCATTCAAAGAGGCTCAAAGCAAAGCAAGCATTTGACGAAACTGACACAGATCTGAGATTGGCCACCTTGGCTAAAAAAATGCTCCTTTTATACTATTCTATCGAACGTAGACTGTTCTGGAAAATTCTCGTATCTCATCAGCCAATGAGATTAGAGCTTCCATATTTGGTATATCCCTAATAAGGATTTTCTCGCCAAGGTCGCCAAAAAATCGCCAAGGAGGGAAACAGTCACGAAATCCATTTCTTCCTTTATTGGAGCTTTTTAATGCGTTTTTAAAAGAAAATTAGGCTATTTTAGCGCTAAAACGACTAGAAATGCACAAAATTTGTATTTTATCGATTTACTAAGCCTCTTTGAAAGAATTTATACAAAAATAAATGCAATTATTTACAATTCCGTAACACTTTATATGATATACAAATAGGTATACAAAGTGAGATATAGCAGGGGGTTGAGGGGGGCGGCAGACCCCTCAGGAATGTATCTGATTATGGTAATAAGTCGATCGAATCATTATATAATAAGGAGTAAATAAAAATGCAAATAGGACGTTGAGGCTCCTGATCTGCAGATCCAGTAGTTTTATTGGATTTGCTATTCGTCCCATAAAAGTCTTCGTGAAATGAAAAAAAAAAAAAAAAAAAAGAAAAAAAAATCATTTTGCTGAAAAATATGAGAAAGGCATGTTTTCCTTATTTCTAAAATTCAAGGCCAAAACATTAAGTATTTTTCAATATATTCCACAATACATGAAAGCGCGAAAGTTATCCCATAACTTTGCCTAAGAGCAGTATTATGCCTCAGAAAACTTTTAGCCAAGACGACGTACATGTGCCGTCAATTTCTAGAAAACTTAAAATGAATATTTCAAACATCCAGCCATATTACTTCACGGGTAAAATGTTAAAAATTTTATTAATTGTATTTTCTGGTGTTTGTCTCTTTACTTTTAAAGCTCAAGTTAGTATATTGCAAATAATAAACTAGTTGACAGCGGTGGACTTGATCATATTTTTGTTCTCTCATAAATTCCTGCTAGGCTAAATATTTTTAATTCGATACAATAAAGTTTTCTGAATTTGATGATTGGTTTTATTTGGGTCATTTTCCAAATTTAGTTGTTTTCATGCAGTGCTGTACAATTTACAATGCAATGATTCCCGTATGCACATTTGTGTGAAACATTGTACTATTGACTCGTATTAAGGAAATTTCTAAAAACGTCGAAAGTATTGAAATTAGAATATTCCTATTATTAATGGAAAACTTGGCGTAGGATTATACAAATAAGGCAAACAACAATGTCTAGAACACCAGAAAGAAATAATTATTATTTCTTACTTCTTTTTGATGTTTTACATGTTGTTGTTTGCCTTGTTTTTAGACTATTCATATACAGTGATGTCAATATATATATGTCATATTTGAAAAAAATCCGACATCTTTTCGATGAAATTGTTTATTGCAATGGATGTTTATGAGAGTTTTTACCCTATTTAGCTAAAATAGTAAATGCCAAATAACTTACGAAGTTTTCAAAATAGAATTTCAATAGTTACATACTTGCAAATATCCTAATTGATATTCAGTAGTGTTGTTAGTCCCGCACATTTTTTCATACCAGTAAAATTTCAGATTATTACTCTCCAAATGCAATTACGATTAAATACCAAGAAAAATACTCTAAAGAGATATTGGTGTGAAAAAGAAGGCTCGAATAATAATACTATGGAAGATATTCCATAGTATTATTATTCGAGCATATTGGCAAGTATGTAGTTAGTTATTCTTATGCAAGTATCCTAACTAATATTTCAGTAAAGGTTTTTTTCTTTTTTTTTTCATCATTAATATGAAAATACCCGACAAAATTTTTGTTTATGCGAAATTTTGCAAATTTTGACCCTATTAAGTAATTGTTAAATTTTGAATAAGTTCAAAATTCAGAGCTGCCAGGTTTTTAAACTTTTAAATCAGAAATGACACTAGTACTTTTAAATGGAATATGTTATCAGCGTTCCCAACTTTCATAATTTATTCACGAGCATTTTTAGCCTCGTCTTCTATTCGCACCAGAAATTTTGTAGATTATTTCTCATTAATATGTGACAACGATTAAATAAGAAGAAAATCATTTATCAAAATTTCCGGTATGAAAAAGAGGCGATATGATAGGTTTTGCAGGGATGGAACACGGGCGCAGAATTCATACCGGAATCTGCTTAAGAATTTTCTCTACCTATAATATCGTTGATTTAAGAGGTAGAAAAATTTCTTACATTGATAGTGGTATGAATTCTGCGCCCGTGTTCCATACCTGGGTTTTAGTTCCGCTTTTGCTCATAGAATTAAAAATGAAAGAAAGAAAATTTCAAAAACTGTTCATTGCACTTTTTTTTTCGTGTTTGACTTAGTTAAATTTTTTTATTATTATTATTTACTTTGAAAAAGGCACATTTTAGCAGTACTACTGTGGTCGCGATTACATTTTTGGTAAAATATGTAACAGATTATTATAGATAAATATGAACGTAATTCTATGAAACAAAAAATATATTTTAATATGTTGATTCCAAGCCAGCGTTCCCAACTTTTATAATTTATTCCCAACCATTTTTAGCCCCGCCTCTTTTTCATGACGGAAATTTTGAAAAAAATATATATTTTTTTCTTTTTTAATCGTTGTCACATGTTAAAGAGAAATAATCTACTAAATTTTTGGTGCGGAAATAAGACAGGGTTAAAAATGATTGTGAATAAATTATAAAAGTTGGGAACGCTGTTCCAAGCTTCGAATATATAAATACAAGTTATACCAATAACATATCATAGAATGATTAAAGTTCGTTTACAAATAACATTTTAACAAATGTTATTTGCACGGTATATATATGTGTTGCAATAAAGTTACAACACTTTTGCTTGGAATGATAATTTTTACTTAGGTGCTATTATGTTTAAATTCGCAGGTAACATTCTACTAATCTATTGGCTACAAATGGCCATCCTTAGCGACGAACTTTTTAGAAGTTGTTTGGTATACTTGGTACGTTTTGGCGACCAAATTTAGTAAAAAATATTTATTTAGATTTACCAAATCAGGAAAACCTATATTTCTTTGAGAGTAGAGTAAAATGTTTCTACTGTTTCTTCGCCAATTATCATCGCGAAAGTGCAGAAGATGAAGAAATATGCGCTAGAGTAACTTTTATTGAACTCTAAGTTTTACGTTTGGCATTGAGATGATTTGCAGCAAATCACGGATTACTGTTTCTGGAAAAGGCGATTACTTTTCTTTTCTTTTCTTTTCTTTTCTTTTCTTTTTTTTTTTTTTTTTCATTGCAAAATATACAAAGCTCTTTCGGGGACATTTTTTAAATTTTATACTTTAAATTTTTAAATTTTTTAATGTAATTTTTTTTTAATTTATTTATTTTATTTTTATTTTTATTTTTTTGTTTTTTTTGTTTTTTTGAGAAGATATCAGTAGTTGTTCCTATTAAAAAAAATTGTGTAATAGCTTTCAATGATTAAATTGAAAGTAAAGTATTAATTCAATGATGTAATACTTATTCTAACTAGAATGTTGTGTACTAGATGCATTTCCTTGTAAATCAGTCTAATATATTAAATTGTTAGAAAACTAGAAAATCCTTAAAATTTTGTATATGTTGAATATTTTGCATATACTCAGCCGGTAGATACTGGAATTGAATAAACTTTGTTTGCACATAAACATCTTACATATAAAAATTGATACACTTTCTCGTCGTTTACAGTGTTAAAAGGTATAAAACCAAAACAATATGCAGTCACATAAATCATATTGAATTCTAAGCTGTGCGCTTGTCATTGAGAAATTGTTCTTACAATTGATCACTGCTTCTGTGCAAGCAGAAACAGTAACAGTTCCTGCTTTACTGCAAACTTAATAATGTTTTTGTGACATTTACCAAATTTTACATTATTGTAATTTATTTATTTACTTCACATAAATATATTATATATTGTTTTTGTTTATTTGGAAAATATCTGTAGAAAAAAGACCCTATCAGAAAATTTTATGTTAGAGTACTCCATAATTAAATAGAAAGCAAAGTATTGATTCAAATATGGATAATAAATCTAATTACTATGCTGCTTACATGATACCTTTCCTTCTAAGTTCGTCTATTTGTGTGTTTCGGGTTAAATGTTTGGTTTAAAAAAAAAATAAATAAATAAACTAAATAAGCAGAAATTAGTTTATATATACCCATAAGTGAATATACTATGCTCACCCGAATAACTATAGCAAAATAAAAACAATGTCCGGCAAAAACAATTAACAAAGAAACGTCAAATTATTTTTATTATTATTTAGAATGGAAGCATAGAAGACATGCTCCCTCTCGAACAATAAGTAGATGTGAGATTTATCTATTTTGATTACTCGAATACATTTAAAATAGAATGTGAAATTAATCTGATAATTATTTTTTTCTCTTGAATATGTTTTTAAGAAGTTATTGGAGTGTAGGTTTAGATAAGAACTGATGTTCATTCTACATCTGTAACCATACTTGTCAACATTCTGATTAATATTCCGTAGTATTGTTAGCTCCGCCTTCTTTTTCACACCAGGTTTTCTTCTTTTTTTTCTTCTTCTTCTTTTTTTTTTTTTTTTTTTTTTTTTTTTACAGTATTTTCTTTCTTATTAAATTATAATTGAATTCGTAGAATCTATACTGTTAAATATTACTCTAAAAATTTGCTGGTGTGAAATAAGGGGCGGAAATAACGACACTACGGAATATTAATGGAATGTTGGCAGGTAGGATCTGTAACACAACATTATTATAATATTTTTATGTGTATGTGTATATTTTAAACATTAAGCTACAATTATTAAAATTGAAACCTGTTTTTGTTCACTTGAAGTATACAATAATCATAAATATTTAAAAATTAGTATTGATCCATTTTTCAGATTTTTAAATTTTTAACTTCCTGCATTTCTTTTTCTCTTTTTAAATTTATTACCAACTGTGTGACAACGAAAATTTTATTTATGCTATAACTTTAAAATGTTCTGTATGATTTTTAGATGATTTGATAATTTTCATTTAGATTCGAGTGAGATGTAATCGGGTTCGGGTCGAGTGCAAGTCGTCAAATTTCTTTATTGCAGGTTCGGGTCGGTTAATTTTTTGTCGACTTCCGGTCGGGTGTCAGATTGATTTAAAATTCCCTTTTTGCGTTCGGGTTGGGTAAACTCGACCAATGCAGGATTTTAATTTGTATATATTAACTATAATATATATATTTA